>JAAGKR010000108.1:140581-305498 GCA_011419295.1 Clarias macrocephalus
CCCCCCCCCCCCCCCCCCCCCCCAACAACAAACAAAAAAATATGATGGTGAGACTATACCATGACGGTCATTACCCGATATATATACAGAAAAATGTGATATGTGAAAAAAAAATATATATGAAATCCTGATTTTCATCCCATTAAGTCACTTTGTGCACATGTTCCCAGCCCTAGCCCTGGAGTACCCCAGTCCAACATATTTTACTTTTATTCCCTGCTCCTGTTCCCAGCACATCTGTTTCAAGTCATCAGCTAATTAACAGCCCTTGTTGATTTAAAGTGGGTGTTAGACCAGGGATAACACTACAATGTGCAGGACAGGAAGTACTGCTTGACCAGGTTTGGGAACCAGTGTCTTCCTGAAGATGAGACTTTGCTGTAGCACCTGAATTTTCCATATTGTATTTTTGCTACACTTGCTTTGCATGTCTCTCAGTTTGTTTAACCTTCATCTGACCGATAGCACAAGAGCACTCCTGGTTTTGTAAAGGAAACAGATAATATTCCACTTGTGTGAAAGGTTAGGAGAGCTTATCTTTAAGTGGAGTGAGGCTACAGGTGTTAGATATGCATTCATGAATGTTCATGACCGGAGATGACACACTGTGAGGAAGTTCAAACAAAGTCACCAATGTCTTGGCCTTGATCTCTGGTTAGCATGCCAAAAAACAAACAAACAAACAAACAATACTATAGAACATTTTCCTGCTTTATACCATATATATATCAGAATAATGTAACGTGAATGTCTAGAGATTGATCCCCAGCAGGGACTGATCCTGTAGTCCAAATAGTGCTAGGTAAGAACCTAAATGGAGTCCACCTGGTGCCTTCAGAGACAAAAGCTTACTTAAGCCCCTTTCCCTAGTTTGCTAGTGAGAATGCACTGAATTGTCTTGAACTGAAGTTCGGTTCTTTGTCATTTAACTAATGTCATGGCTCATATGATGTCATTTAATGATGTACTGTTCTCATGTTCTCATCTACAAATGATAGCAAAGTCTTACCGGACCGTCCTGAACGATAAATAAATTGTAGGAATTTTTACCATTTGCCTAAGAAGGAGCTGTTCCACCTCATGTTTTGCTATGGAATGTCAAGACTAGAGCTGCTATGACCTCCTATGATCTGCTATGAGCTGCTTTGTTTTCTCACCTGATAACAACAATCTATATACTCATCTGTCACTACAGAAACTATTACCTGCCATGCACTTCTGTACTAAACATCACAATATGATATGTAGTGTAGCCACTTTAGAGGGTTTACTTCACACCACCCTCATGAGACACCAAACAAGGATTTATTTATTTATTTATTTATTTATTTATACGATTTTTCCCAAATCTAGACAATCCATAATGAACTGATGAGTGACAGTGAATGGAGATCATTTCCGCACTTGGTGACATTTGATTCGCACACACAATGTGACAAGAGCTCAGGACTGGGACTAAACAGTTGTGTGGCCATAAGAAAGTTAGTAAGATTAAGGAAGGATATTGGAGGACTATCATCTTTGAAGAAAAAATGTGGTTGGAAAAACCACTTGTGATTGGAAGACATTGGAGTAATCTGAATTTTCAGGACTCAAATTGTGGAAGAGTAGTTCTGGAAGCACGATGAATCATTTTCACACATGAACTGGCCAACACTGACCATTATTTGATTGAAAGTCTTCAGAATTGGAAGAGAAGATTTTACAGAGAAGATTTTACAGAGTGGTTCGAGTCACCGATCATCATTACAGGATCCTGAGCAAAACTTGATGATATAATGCCACAGTAAATGCACGCTGTGATCAAAGTTAAATGCAATTCAGCATAATACAGGTAGGCCCAGACTTACGAACATTCGAGTTACAGGAGAAATTAGTCTGCCTCACCGGTTTCAATGAATCAGTCATTGATAGAAAAGCACAATGATAGAAAATGGCTGTCCTGTTAAGATGTCCTGATAGTGAATAATCCTAATTTTGGAAAATTCTCAATAAAACAGTGTTCACAGTCCAATACAGTGGAAAACAGCTCTAAGACAAAATGGTGTCTGGGATTCCCCTTGCGATTTAAAGATGCAGCGACAACATTGTTGCATTCGATGTGAGATTAATTCCCTTAAGCGTGGTTACTGTTTTTGGCCACATGATGGCAGTGTGGGGAAAGGGGACAGAGATGTAGTCAAGTGGATTATTATGCTATACATATAGCATGCATATTTGTGTCAAAGGCATGTAAAAACATACTTTGTCGGACTTAAGAACAAATCTGTCTTACGAACATGCTTCCGGAATGGAACTCGTTTGTAAGTTTGGGACTACCTGTATTAGAGTTTGTGACTTCAAATTATTCCAATTTTGAAAGTAGGCACCTGAGGTTGGTCCGACAATAGACTTCCCAGGTTAAAACATGGAAAATATTTAAAAATATAACAAAATTATGGATCATTGTGCTTTAGTAATGCTCACATCCCACACCTCCAGGGTCAGCTCCTGAGCTCTGGTTATTGTTTGGATGGGATGACAGAGTAACTGCAGGTGAATGAATTAAATGAATTAAGATGAAAAAATTCTCTGTTTCTCAGTATGAGAATGATTTCAAGCACATACTATGACCCCTAAGAATTAAGGGGGACGTTGTATAGGTGTTTTGAGCTCCCCAATTTTAGCAGAACCCAAGAAAGCCCTGTTTTGGGCAAGGTAAACCGTGAACGTTCAGAGTTGATGACTGTGTAATAAAACCAAGCTATTCTAACATTAACATTGTCTACGTATTTGTCAAGGCATCCTCAAGGTTTTAAAGCACTTTAACTCAAATGATTTGAACACCATTAAATAGACAAGCTGAGCCTCAGTGAGACTGTGTTGTTTTCCCAGCTGACCCTGCACCAGGCGTCCAGGCCTCTGCTTGTAAAGAGGGCTGCATGTGCACTCGAGCTCTGTGTGAGAGCAGAACACACACCTGCACTTCCTCTGAGTGTTTGACACATGGCAGTTAAATGTCTGACACATCGGAGATTAATGAGTCTTCCCTAAGGACCCTGGCCTGCTTACACTAGCGTTATGTTAAATCAATTAGAAACAAAACTAAGTGATTATTTCATGGTGAAAATCTAACAGCAAACTTCCAGACCAGGTCTTGTGTTTTTAAAAAAAAAATGTATTCCCCCACTGTGCCTGTCCTATATATGTTCTGTTAAAAAGAGTGCTGTTTCTAAGGTTATGAGATTTTGAGAGGGCTAACATTTGAGTATTACCATGGTTATAATAGGTGTGTATTTTTAAAAGGTTGCAGGGATATATATAAAACTATAATAAATAAGGAATAAACACAATGACACATTTAATCTTTCTTATCAAACAAACAAATGTATTAGTGGGTGACACTTTTTAGGGTAATTTGGCAAAACAGACTTTAGTGTAAAGTGCTGTAGTGGAAAAAGTTACAGCTTTACCTTGATACTGGAGACTCCTCCCCCAAGTATTAAATATCAATTATATACCAGAAACGTGGTGACAGGATCATGGACACCAAAACCTAGCCTGTGTGGTCTCATCCAACTGAAAAGGCCACGTAGCTCAAGGCTGGCCACAATAGAAAGGTATCAGGACACCCAGTGCAGTGGGGTTAGCAGGTGAATAGTTAAAAGTTGTTAATTCGGCCTCCAAATTTCCAGGGTTTGTATTTACTAAGAGGTTTGGAGTCGGAAATCGCTCATAACTGGCCAAAAATTCCCAGAGTGATGAAATTTTGGTCATACATTTAGGAGTAAGAGTAAGATCAATTTATCAACATTCTTGAAATAAGAAATCACTCCTATTTCCACCAAAATGTAGGAGAGCTCCGGAGGTGTCCCAACTGGTTAGGAGTTGAGAGGAAATTGCATTCAGGCAGAGACGTTTGTGGCGGAGAGGCGTTTTCGTAACATGGAATGACACAAAGCTCATAAGAGATACGTTTCGACAAAAATGAAATTCTTTTGAATACTTTTGTGACACATTGTGTGAGGTATGCAAACAACGAACGCAGCTTGCTACTTTGGGTTTTTCGTAACAGTGAAGATGCAGCTTTGCCAGTAAGGATTTGAGTTTGTCACAGCCAGACTGTGCTGTTACAGCCCTATAGATCATGCGCTGATTCATACATTTCCTCATCCCGCAGTGTGAAATCAACAAAAAAAGCTGCATTCATGGGCTTTGTTGGTTTCCCTGGAGTTGTTGGCATCATCCATGGTGCACACATTAAAATAATCCTCCGGAGGATGTTCATGTAAAAGGAAAACATCAAGGATGCATTGTGATCATCAAAATTTTATTTAAATTTTTAGAAAGTTAAATGACGGTATTTGACAGGTTTTTTACATTCCGTTATAAACTGAAACCAAACTGCTGTTCAGCCCAGGTGATTCAGGTGATTCATCCCCTTGTCAGAACCTTATGCTCTCTCTGGACAGCAGATCATTTGGTCAGTCACTTCTTGCAAGCATGGGGTAGCTGAGGACCATCATTTTCCCCTCATAATGCAAACCTTACTCGCTCTTGTCGATTTCTTCCTTGTAACATCAGAAGAATTTGTCCATTTCTCTCCACACAGGCTACAGGTGCTTGTTCAGTCCCTTGTTATTTCAAGACTGGACTACTGCAACTCACTTCTGTCAGGCCTGCTTTTGTGCACCATCCATCCTCTGCAGCTGATCCAGAATGCAGCTGCGCGGCTTGTTTTTAACCTTCCTAAACTCTCCCACACCACCCCACTTCTCCACTTCCTCCACTGGCTTCCTGTAGCTGCCCGCATCAAATTCAAAACACTGATGCTTGCCTACAAAGCTAAAAATGGCCCAGCACCCACTTACCTTAAAGCTCTTATCACAATCCGCATGTTCCCTCCGATCCTACAGCACTGCTTGACTGGTCCCACCATCTCTCAGGGATTGAGGAACACATTTATCTAGAGTGTTTTCCATCCTAGAAGGTTTTCCTGTTAGTTCCAGACCTGGCTTCTTGGTGGTGGAATGAACCTCCTCTAGATATCCGTACAGCCGAGTCACTGACAATCTTTAAGCGACGAATAACAAATCTGCAAACTTTGTCTGTGTGTGTAAAGCTTTCATGCAACTCACGGTGATTTCACCATTATGATTTTCCACAATTTAAAACTACAAAAACTGTCGAAAACAGTGACGTCACATGCTTTCCTTGAAGCAGTCCTACTCCTCACTGAAAGTAAGAGTAGGAAGCTTCATAAATAACTTCTATGTTCTACTCCGACGAAGGGGTATTTTTAGTCCTAAATTCACTTTTAGCACGATTCCTAGGAGTGATTCTGAGATGGTGATTCTGGCCCAGATTTCAGTCCGATTAAGCATCCTTGGAATGTGCCAAACAAACAAATCTGAAACATGAAGGCCCCTTTAAACCTATGGCACCCAAAGGAATACCCCCCACACCCCCCCAACCAGTGATAATTTGGAATAATGCCCGAGGGGCCAGAGCTGCCCGGTGACACAAGGGTGGATTATTTGAGAGCATTTGGGTGGAGCATCTATCAAAAGTTCCTGTGTAAAAAAATGCTAAAAAAACATAACAGTACTGGGTTTGTAGGAAATTAACCAACACCTTATGACTAACCTTATTTGAGAAACACACGTGTGTTTCTCAAATAAGGTTAGTCATAAGGTGTTGGTAGTTTTGACATATATGTATAATGAATGTGTTTGGCTTTATATGCATAACTCCACTTACTGACTATTTTTGTAAAAGTTTTTTTAACTATGTCTAAATCATATGTCCTGTATCATGTCTGTGTACTTAAAGAGTTATGGGAAATCAAATCGCCATGGTCTATGAAGTGGTTTAGACAGACAGCCTGTAACCAAGTGAACCCAGTATAATTTAGATTATAATATATATTTATTGAGAAAGACTTCAAAGCACTTGTGTAAGTCACTCTGCATAAGGCCGTCTGTCTAAATACTGTACATGCAATGAAGATATGTGAGTGTAATCAAAACAATAGAAAACAAGAAATATGAGACTACACAAGGAAAATTGAAGAGGACCAACAACGAGAAGAGAACAGAGATTTATATGATGGTAACAGAATAACAGATGATAGGATAATGTGATTAGACTTCACAAACACTTATGTATTAAATAAGAAGTTTGTAGGCCAATGAAAACAGTTTAAGAGTCTGTTTAAGCAACAGGAAATAACAAAAAGACCATATATTGTGACATGAATACTATAAACCAGTACATAAGATCTGCTGCTGTAATCATAAATACTGTCCTAATTTTCATTCAAGAGCTCCTTCACAATATTCTCATACTGAACATCCTTTAGTGCTGCCTGCCTTTATTGTATACAGCTGCAGAAGAGTAATGATTTCTAGTCCCAGTATCAAGTGTCACTCAGAAGAGGATTTGTCGACCCCTTTGAGTCTGGGTTCTCTCAGGATTTCTCTCCTCGTGTCATCTTAGGAAGTTTTTTCTTTTTTTTGGTCACTGTTGCCTCTGCCTGACTTGTACGTATTGAAATGTACATCTAGATTTCTGTTTTGTGGCAATTTGTATTGTTAAAAATGCCATGCAAATAAACTGGATTTGGATTGGATGGAATAGAAATAGTTTGTCTTTGCAAACCAATTCAACAATTCCATGGAAAAAAAAAAAGTTGAACCATATTCCAGTAAACAGCTTATTTGCTGGCCATGTCTTTAATTTAGTCTAACTGTTGCCTCAAAATGGTTTCACACGTCTTAAAGTTAGCATGTAAACGGAATTTCACAGCGCCTAAAGAACTTCCCATCTTCCTAAATGTAAGCCGAGTTCCACCTGGACCCATGTCCTTTAGAGTCCCTCCCGCCGACCTGCATGCTTCTTTGGGTTACTGAATGCTAACATCAGGAGCTAAAATAAACATTCACTTCAAGGGACAAAATTGAGTTATGTATTCTATAAGCAGAGGAATCTGAGCAGCGACCTGCAGCTATAGTCATCTGGACTGGATTAAATTGCCAATTGGCGTAACGTCAGGATTTAAAGCTAAAAAAAAAAAAATCCAATTATGTGGCTAAAAAAACTAACAATGTGTTTTAGAGAAGACTGTTTACATGTCGAAGACCAGAGAGTGTGATGGAATGACTCAGAGCAGAAAGCTGGGTCAGTGTGAACGGGAAACGCAGTCTCTCAGGCTGTAGCTGTCCACGAAAGAATGATGTGTCCCTGGAGATGCTCTGTCTGACCCCAAGGCCGTCTGCTTGGGCTGGGACTCTTGAGTTAATGCTGGACCGAGATGTGATGGAGCTCCAGAGGCAGTGATGAGGGCCGAGGGAAATGTGGGGAAGAGGAGAGTGCAATCAAAGATAATAAACAAGGCAGAGAGGAGCTCCTGCTGCTGAGTCCCAGCTTACACTAAACACCCATTAGAGCTTGAGTTCAGGACGAAAGGTTTAGCATCTTATTAGTTTTAAAAGCCAGACCTCCAGCTTCATTATTGAATGCAGCCAAGATCCACATACTTCCCCTGAAACAAGCAGTTTGACTGACATGGCAGATAACCAACCACAGAGCATTTTCCCATTTGCATTTGCATTATACAACTAACTGCTGCAAGCACATTTTTTTTTAACACGTTAGACAGGGTTCTCTGAACTTTTTTCCAAGTCCACTGGCTACATCCTGTTCCAAAATGCTTTAAGTGTCATTGCCCAAGCATTTGTTCTGCTGCTTGAAACTTTTGCACAGACATTTGTGTGGATGTATGCGCAGCAAACCAATCAAATTCTGGCACTTATGGTCAGAAAGAAAGATTAAAAAATAAAAGAAGGTCATTAGCTTTAACATTTGTGAAGACAAATTTCCGAGTTTATGCACGTTGTACATCGCCCGACTCTTGCCTGTTTATCGGACTTTCGATTTGGATTATCATTGCTGGTTTCTTAATGCACTTGCATTCTCCGAGTCTGGGTTCTAACACAGGTGAAATAATATTAATAATAATATATTAGAAATAATATTAGCTGAGGCATCCTGACATCCTGGTGAAGTGTGAATGTCTGGCTGACATTAATGAAAACATTAACCTGACTAGTTAGTTGCGAGTAAATTAGATTAGTGTCAGGTTGAATCTGAGTATCGTCTGTTCAAATGCTTCAACTTTTACTCAGACTATTATTATATATTATTTCAAAACCTTTTTTAAAGATTAAATCGTGATTTTGTTAGTTCACATGTTCTATATCAAAATATTTGAGGTTATAACATCATCTCATACGTTACATGAGAATAACTGTATTACCAACGTCCAAGTGGAAGAATCTTTGTTCGTGTTTATGATGGAAACTGGTTCCTCCAAACAAATCTACAAATGAGGCACCAATCAGAAAGAAAATGTCATATTGTCACGGAAAATCAAGTGGTATATATAGTATATATGATAGTATTTTATTTTAAAAATTTTTTAAAGATAATTGAGATAGTTAAGGATGTAATGGAATATTGTAACTTTTCATCCTGCTCTAGAGAATTCCCCCATGTGACATGAACGTGGCATGATCTCAGAAATAACAGGTCCGAAACTATTTTACATCCAAAATTTATCTTTTTGACTTGCTGCAAGACGAAAAAAAAAAAAAAAAAGAAAAATGTCAAATGGGTGCTGTGTTAACAAATAGCAACCAATATACTAGTATAAATAGAAGCATTTATCCAAAAATAAGTTAAACTATTTAAGAGAGAGGTTTGAGTCCAGGAAAACTTTGGAAGAAATAAAAAATATCAGAGCAAGTTGGTCTGACTGAACCGGTGTGAAAATACCATTCAGCATGTGGCAAAGTCATTATCTTGTATTATTCTTGATAAAAAATAACTAAAAAAAAAAAAAAACAATCAATCAAGCAGGCAATATCTACGACATGCTTTAAAGCTAAGCAACTGTCTAAAATTTAGGAACATTTCAGACAGACTTTGGATATCTTCGATGCTATAAATCACTGAAAACTTTTTTTCTCCTGCAAAATTAAATCTCTTGCTCTCACATGGCCATATAATAACTGAGTTGTTATTATGGTTCCTGATAGTGATATCAAAGCATTTTTAGTCATTTTAATGCATTATATAAAGTATAGCTTTGGCTTGGCACATTAAGCAGGTGGTTTGGAGTCTGTTCACTATTAATATATCAATCTAAATGTCCTTTCCATATTTGAGACCTGCGCATGTTAAGAGCCAGACACCTGCGCTCTCAGGGCTGAAGGGAAAGCTTTCGTAAATCCAAAACCTCAGAACTCACATGATTTTTTTTTCTTCCCTTTTTCATTTTTATGAGTTCAGAGTCTTGAGCTCACAAAACAGACAGTGCACGGTATATTAAAAAGATTTGTGATGAGAAACAGTGACTGTGTGTGTGTGTGTGTGTGTGTGTGTGTGTGTGTGTGTGTGTGTGTGTGTGTGTGTGTGATCAGGTCAGTCAGTTGGTCACTTCATAATCTGAACTGAAACTGCAACTTGCTTGGAAAGAGCATATATATAAATATATATATTCTTTTGACTTTCTAAGCCTTTTGCCCAACAGAGTTTTGTTCCAACCATAATTAAAAACACCGGAACCAACTAAACAAGTCATTAAGGCTTATTTGAAAACTACACGGTATGTATGTTGGAGCAGGGTTGGAACAAAACTCTGTGGGGCTGCGGCCCTCCAGGGACTGAGTTTGAGACCCCTGCGTTACAGTATAAAGGGTTATAAACCCATTTCCAAACAATTCAAGTTCAACATTGTAGTGAAAAGAATTCAGGACAGTTGCCTGTGTAATGCTCAGAGAAATAAAAAAATAATAATAATAAAATGCTACATCTCAGACCCTACAATCCTGGTTGGGCATGTAAAATGTTAAAGCACAATTAGAAGAAGACTGAACAAGTATGGTTTGCTAGAAAAAGGTTGCCAGGACATAAGAGCAAAGTGGATTTGTTTGACCTTGTTTGGCACCAAACAGCATTTCAACAGAAATACCTGTCCGATAGCTACACCTGTCCAGCAGCTAAAACTTTGATAAAAAATGAGGTCATACTAGTTATTGAAGTGGGGCGGTACTTCGTTTTTTTCCTTTTGGCTTCATTTTTTAAAAATAAATATTGACACAGTAAAAAATATATACATATCTGAGGTTGTATTTGCCGAATACCAAGACCTGATAAAAATCAGATGATCCTTGCGTAAAAAATAAACAAACATAGAACTAACTTTTACACATGACTTTGTTTTTAAATATGAATTTGTATCTATACTTTGCACAAAGACAATAATTTAATTTAAGTTTAAATAATCAAATTTAAACTAATCTAAACCATACATGCATGGGGGGCTTCTCAGTGATGAGTTCTCTTGTGAACTCATCACATGCACCGGGGGGCTTCTCAGTTCTCATGTGATGAAACTTCTCAGGAATGAAGGTGTAAAACTGATTAACACACTTATTTCTTATTTTATCTTATTCTTCTTTTCCACCGATTGGACTTAGCCATTTGGGAGTCTTTATGACCTGGTAATTTCACTCTTAGGTTAACGTAACGCAGGAGACGGGGCACGCCACCTCCAGTAAACATCTTCCCTCCGGCTTTGGCCTTCGTGTTAGTACATTTCATTCTTGTACATTTTACCCTACTTCTGTAAACTGCCATGACCCTTTCCAAAGTGTCAAATCTGCTTACCAGCAAAACAAACACACACGCACACACACACATAGAAAGACACACAGAAAGAGAGAGATATGTAAATCTACCAAAGCTTTGAAATGTAGGAAGAACTCATACACGTACAAATCAACAATATGAGCGGGATGGATTGCGTCGGACATGTGCATTACAGCATTACTGAGACCTGTTATCCAGGCCACAGAGAGAAAGAGTTGTTGGCAGGCGTAGTGACAGATATATACAGTGTCGAAATAAGAAACAGATTACTTCTGCTCTGTTTCCAGTACTAAAGGTGGGATTCATCTGGAAATACAGAATATATTTGCATGTTGTTAGTTACATGCACTAGTTTAAGGTTGAATAGTTGAATACAATCGTATAAAATGTTCCATTTCCTCACCCTGTTTATTCATCTGGCAGATGCTTTTATTCAAACTGATTAATGGATCAGGCAGAATCCAATCTCCACACACAGCTATACAGAGCTACAGTCAAAGATCTTTCGCAGTGGCTTTCTAGATTTAAACACACAACTTTCTAGTCATTGGTGCAAACCGTAACTACCGCAGGGACCTGGGAACCTTTATAAGAACTAGACCATGATTTTTACTGGATTAAGAGGCAAGCCATGACGTAATCAGGGAGTTTCTTAATCTACATCATAAAGGTAACATTTACAGCCTTGAAATCATTTCCATATTTAACAACAAATATTAAATGATCAAAAATGTTATAATTTAGTATCTATACAGAATACGACCTACAGTATACTACACAAGATCATACACGACAATGATGAGACAAAAGATCATTCAGTTCTGTTAGATAATGATATTTACTTTCAGGCTTTGAAGATACAGTATGTATGTAAAACCAAGCTGGTTCACTACACACACACACACACACACACACACACACACACACACTGAATGAAATCAGAAGTTGTAGTCTATTTCTACCAATCATAGGCAAAAATATATCATTTACCAAGTCATTCACAGTTATTTTATTATAAATGCACATCCATGCCGGCATGATTTTATTTTACCTTCATATCATATTTTTACACAAATATTCTATCTGGAGTTTCCAACTGAAAACAGTTAGAAGATGCAGAAATCACACTTTATTTTATTTGTTAATTTCTTCCCTTACTTTGCACATGAAACCAGCCACGCCCAGTGTAAGGATCTATCCAATGACGGAAACTTGGATACGAGCGTCTGCCAAATGTCGAAATGTAAATGTAAATGTCATGCACATATTTTTTGTAATTTAGCATCAATTTATCCATTAGCTATGTGGCCGGTTTTACTTTACTTAAATTTATACTTGTTGTTTTGGAAATTGTTAGTAAATCAGGACTGTTCTGTGTCATGTGAAGCTTTATTAGCTCTACTTTATTATACTACAGTTACAGTCATTTGCTTACTCAGTCAGTTGCTCTAGTGCCAGCAGGGCGGGGACCCTTCAGTTGACAGGGCATCCCCATCCGCATGGTGGTAGTCATGGCAAGCAGATGCTTCCTGCGGAGCTTCTTCCACTGCAGTTGATCTTGTGCCCTGGCAATGAGTGTATTAAGCCCAAGGCAGCACTAGCTTGCTTCACTCTGTAGTTGACTAAGCCAGGTCTTCAGAGGGTGACATATTTCTAGCAGCCATCCTGCCATCGCTCAGCCTGCAGACGTGTCTGAACCAGCGGAGTCGTGACTCCCGGATCTGGCGAACAACTGTTGGCTGTTGGCAGCATGTCTCATGAATCTGTACATTTTTCCACTGGTCCATAACTGATATTACCAGCACTGACTGTAAACATTTCTTTTGAAATACCATTCCTGAGCTAGCAACGTCAATGTTTCTACTGAGTAACGCAAGACCAGGATAATTGCAGCGCTGAAGATTTTCATTGTCCATTTCCATTTTTTGTGTTTCTGAGACATGTGCTCTAATAACTTTAAAAAAGCAAGAGACAAACTACAAGCAACAGGCACTCGTTGGAGCGTGGAGTTAGAAGTGATGTTTCATTTTAGTTTATTAGAAGTGTCATTAAAGGGGACCTTAGACAAAATTCGACTTTTTCATTTAGCCATTTTAGCCAGGGCTTAAACAAGCCAATTACATTTCCCCCTATTATGACCTCATAAAAGAACACATAGAAGCATAGAAGCACATTTCCCTAGAAACTGAAACCGCAAGCTTAGAAGAGGAGTAAGACAGAGGGGGTTATATGTAAAAAATACCTTATCTAAGGGCTATTACAGTGGGAACATTAACACACACACTTTGTGGGAGCTCTAAGACCAGGTCAACTTGCTAGAGAAATATCCAAATATAGGAATAACAAATTCTTACTCCCATGTAAAAAACGATATGCACTTCTTCAATATTCATAAAGAATAGTGTTAAACACTACAAGTTTCCCATACAGCCAAAGTTCATTCATTTCTAAGTTGTTTAATGGCTACAAATGACCTCATCTCAGACTCAGAATGTCAAGTGGCACTTGTGTACAATTTCTCCAGGTGAAAACAAACATTTCCTTTTTTGCATATATAATTGTTACTCATCTAACAGTGGTACAGTCTAATAATCATATTTCACTTATTTGCTTAAGAAACCTCCACCTTTTTTCATCACCAGCCTGACTCTCATAACGACACCCAGGAGAGAGACACACACTACGGGAAAGCTAAATAAATCAACTCTTGTTAGAGGTTGCCATGTTTTATTGAAACCGAGACTGCATGTTGGGTGGGCAGTTCAAAACTTAGAGAGAGAGAGAGAGTGAGAGCATGTGTTTGTGTGTGGTGAGAAAGATGGCGAGAAACAGCAAACAGAGCCGAGTGCGTCATTTTCAGTCCAGCGCTACAGGTGCAAGCAGCACATGCACACAAATGCTTTCTGACATCTCCTACTACTGGAATCATTAAAGTGCTGTGCATCTTTCTTTTCTCGTCACAGCTATATTACACACACACACACACACACACACGTCTGCCAACATCTTTGCTGATCTCTTTCTTTCTGTAGTGTTGTGTTTACAGAGTGAGCAAGACTGCGAAAGGGAGAGGGGTGGGGGGGGGGGGGTGGGGGTTCTGTTGAAAACTTCTCAGCTGTGACTGTACACGTCACTTTTCCTTGTTTGATCATCACCCTCATCAGAGACAAGAAAGTGTGTCTGTGTGGTGTTGTGGTTTGGGACAGACATATTAAACACTGCAGAGGCGTTAAGTGGGCGACTTCAAACGTGTTAGCTAAGGATGGCGTCATGCAGAAATCCTGCCTCTGTGGCTTCAAACGATTTTAAGAGCATGTAATGCAGCCTGAATTCCACAGCAACTTAACAGTGAAACATATTCACAAATCTTCTTGCAAGTGCTGCTTGTTACTCTATATCTAAATGTTTCATACAGAACTGTTTTTTTATTTTTTTTAATTTTTATTTTGGTTCCCGATTTTCTCCCTAATTTAGTCGTAGCCAATTCCCACCCATTATTAGAGCGCACGCCCCCATCAAAGCCATGTCTACCAACCAGGAAGGGCGGAGGCTATCACGTGCTACGTGATGCCACCAACTGCATCTTTATAAACTGCTCACTTACGCACCATTGGGACCGGCATAACACCCTTAAAGGATTGGCTGTATTGATTGATTGTTTGCGTGATTGGCTGTAGAGCTGTGATTTATTTGAAAGCCCCAGGTACCTCCCATCAGTCCCCTCTGAGAGCGCTCGGCCAATCAGCTCTCTCTAGGCCCCCATCTGCGAGAGGCTGCAGCATCACCAGGGATTCTAACTCGTGATCTCCAGATGATACTGTAGGTCAAGCACTTTACCATCACGCAACTCAGAGGCTACACTGGTAATTTTTTAAAAATTATTATATAGTTTTATGCCTGCTTCTGCCACTAGTTCTTATCATTGTAATCAGCATTACATTTTAGAATGGATCCAAACAGGATCAAGGTCACAGCAAGGTCAAATGTCTGAAATCCTATTTTTAAAATCATTTTAAGTTTAAAGTTTCATTCCCTGGAAATTCTGCCTTGCTGCGTATGGTTGTGTGACAATTAAAAAATTGTTAGTCGAACAGAGATGTTATTTATATGTTCACGACAAATATTTTTTGCATTTGGCCAGTTGTTCTATTGTTAGGAAATTCTTGTTAATATGGTACTCAGAAATAAGTGATTAAATATAGGATTTGTATAGACATATTCTTGCCACTGCAAGGAAAACTGATCTGCTGATACCGTCATGGTATTTTTAAAATTTAGATTTTTTTTTTTTTTACAACTGAGCATCAAGAAGGTTGAACCTGTTGGTTTCAGAGGCATCCCTGTCGACACTGCTGGGTTCAAGTTCTACTTGCTTTAAATCTAGCCATGCTCATAACACAAGAGGAAAGAGCTTCCCATTGCACTTCAGCCTGCCACATGTTTAAAGACCTATCTCATCAAATCTCAAATTCAATTCAATTCAGTTTCAAAGAACTTTATTAATCCCAGAGGGAAATGGCTTTGCCTTGTTACGATTACTCACTGTTTGAAATAGAAAGGAAAAAAAGCAACCACATCAATACAATTACAATTACAGGAAAAAAAAAACTATGAAAGTGAGGATCACAGTTTACAGCTGTGTTATACAGAGGAATGAAAGGGAAGTGAAGTGGAATGACAAATTTCGCATACAGTATGGTAATTGCTAAGGGTTCAGAAATACGACAAAGTAAGTTCACAGTGTAATAACAGTGATAAAGTGTGGTAATTGTAAAGAGAGTATTGACCGTCAATATAGGCAATAAATCGATTTAAATACATTAAAGTACACTGCTTGGCCAGAAAACACCACACACTCTAAGATTTCATTCAAAGCGCTTTAGCTTTGATTACAGCACACACTGTGTTTATGTGTGGAAATGATTTCTGATGCTCTCAGAACCACTCTTTCACAATCTGAGTCCTTAAATATGGCTGTACCATCTGGGAAGAAGAAGTCCATTAATATGACTACCTGGTCATTCAGTACATTCAGGTTGTCAGCTGACTTTAGTTTATTGCCACATAACGTTACTGAGTCTAGACCTGACCAACTGAAGCAACTCCAGATCATAACACTGCTTCCAGAGGCTTGTACCAGAGTGGACACTATGCATGATGGGTGCATCGCGTCATGCGCTTTCCTTCTTACCGTGATACACCCATTGGTCTGGAATAGGATCAATCTGGACTCAATGTCCAATCTTTATGCTCCCTAGCAAACTGAAGCCTTCTTTAATGATTAGTCTCACTAACAAGTGGTTTTCTTATGGCCACACAGTTGGTTAGTCCCAATCCTGTAAGTTCACATCACATTGGGTGCATAAAGAAAAGCTTTTCACTGTGGTTTTTACTGTTGATTTTTATGCAACCAAGTGTTTAAGTAACCTTTATTCTCCATTCTTCCACAAAGTTGAAGGGTCAGCACTATCCTTCCAGGTTTTGATTATGTGTTGAAGGG
This sequence comes from Clarias macrocephalus, assembly GCA_011419295.1. Taxonomy (NCBI): domain Eukaryota; kingdom Metazoa; phylum Chordata; class Actinopteri; order Siluriformes; family Clariidae; genus Clarias; species Clarias macrocephalus. Next base: position 156,774 of record JAAGKR010000108.1, read on the forward strand.
TTTTTAATCCATTTCAAATCTCCTTAGCTGTTTTAGTTGCTTGACGCAGCCTAATAATTTGACCCTTTGGCAACAATTTTTTTGGCCGGGCAGTGTATTTTAGTAGTAGTAAAATATGGGGAAAAAGTCACATTAGTGACCACTTTCAGTTACAATTTCTGGTTTTACAGAAGACGCTTGTACAGTTTAATGACCACTGGAATAAAGGATCCGCTGTGGTACTCCCCTAGTACACTTGACAGTGATCAGTCTCTGGCTGAATCCGATTGGCCAGCACACTGTGTAGTGGGTGAGATGGATTGTCCTGGATTAAGGGGTGTGTAGACATGATTGAGGGGAGACATGATTGAGAGGAACCACAACATGAACAGGGTCCAGCTTGGTGTCTAGGACTGAGCTGGCTTTCCTGATTAAATTGTCCAGTCTATTTTTTTGTCTGCCACCTTTATGCTACAGCTCCAACAGACCACTGCATAAAAGATTACACTAGCCACCACAGACTCATAGAACATTCACCCACACCATGGTATGTAAGACATGGAAAGACCTTAACTTTCTCAGAAAATGCAGCCAACTCTGACCTTTCGGAAAGCACGTTTGTGATTGTTGTCCAATCCAGTTCATAAACCAAACCAAACCAAATCAAATCTAATCAAATCAAATGTTTATAGTATAGGATATATTTTTTCTTTTTGCCATTACTTTACATAACTTGAAAAAGATCTACATAAGCTTCTAATCGTTCAGGCTATAAGTCCTTGCAGATCCTTGCAAATCTTACCTGACAATTCTACTTGTGTGCATGTATGGCTGAATAAGAAAAGTCCTGGCGAATACACATAGATTAATTGAGAGAGGCAATGACAGTTGAGCAGGTAATGAAGAGCTTGGATTACTGTCTGAATGATGTGTCCATTGCGTTTACTCTGTATTCTCTGGTTTCCTCCCATTTCCCCAAAGGATGCTGTGCCACCCAAAGGTAACTACTGTATACACATGAAAAGGCTCCACCCCTTAAAGTTTCTACATAGGACTCTACAACAGAGGATTTCCCCTTCAGAAAACGCTGAATGCATTTAGGAAGCATTTTATCAACTGTTAACCATGCATTTCCTCTAAAAGTATACAAAAGGACATTATGTTGTGTGTGTTTTGGGCAGAATTCTACAGAGTAAAGATGAATGTGATGCTTTGATTAGAAGCACAAAGGCCTTGAAATTTTTCATTTCATGTATCAGCAAGTGTAAACCACACCAAGAGCCTTTTTATGTGGGGGACTGAGGATTCAGGTTAGCCTGTGTACACAAGAGGAAGAGAAGCCACACATTGGTTTATTTTGTTCCTTAACCCTACACCCCATGGATATACAGGTGTGTGTCCATCCTCAATAGACTAAAGAAGGAAAAGCTGCAATACTGTACAACACAGAATTGCATAACTTCATATAATTTTCCTTATCCATATTGAGATTGAGATTTTTCATATATACCTCAAGAGAGCACAAATGGATGTTCAAAGAATTACGTGTGGTACAGCAAGTCGCACTGTAGCAGCATAAATATGTAAATATGTCCTAAGTGTTCTCCAACTCCAAGGCTAACTCCCTGATAACAGTGCGGATTTGGAGAAAAGAGGTTAAAGCACGTCGGCTGCATGTCCTCCACAGCACGCAGCCAAAGCAGTAAATAGCAACAGGCATTTGTCAGGACTAAGCATCTTACGTTACTTTATGCTCTGAGACTTCGAAGTAACAATCTCATGTGTGATTTCAACTTAATTGCCCATCGGGGAAGTGAAGTCCATGTGAGTGTGTATGTCGTAGGCTTGCTAAGGCATTAGACTGAGCATAGGCACTCATAAATGATGCTTAGGAGTCATACATAAAAAGGATTTTAGAGCAGCATTTTAGATTTATTTATCCGTTTCATTACGTTTAGTAATCAAAGCCACTGTGATCAATCTCCAATCTGCAGATGTTTTACAAGTCACGCGCGCGGACAAGCGCAGACATGTACATAGTCTGTAAATGTTCTGCAGACACAGATTAAGTCTAAAGAGAAATGGATTTCGAATACAAGATTCCTCAGTGATGACGTGTTAGATAATACTTGATCTGTTTATGGCAAGTGATCCTACAGTGAGCCTGTTAGGATCATCTGAGACTAGTCCAGTAAGTGTCTTCTCCACAGAGATGGATAGAAAGTGTGGCTGCTTTCCTAAGCTAACACTGACATTCTTGTCTTGATAAGCTGCCATGGACACGTGGAGAAGGAAACTAAGGATTACCAGGCTGTCCCTTCATACCCCTGATAAATTACCCAATTACTTTGCCGTTATGGGTAATTGTGGGCATTCAACTCTGAACCCTGATACTACCATGGTTTTACTGTCATACTTCATGGCAACTATGGTCAGTTTTTGTTTAACCAGAACATTATTATGGTGGTTTATGGGGATTAATTAAATGTATCTTGTTACCTTGTAACATGTACCTTATAGCACAGTTTTTTTTTTGCATATGCCAGTTGAAAAGTGCGGTCAGATGGCAGGGTCAGGATACAGCCGCCCTGGATTTAACAGTGGCAACTTGGCAGTGCTGGGGCTTGATCCCCTTACCTTCCGGTCAGTAACCCACAGCCTTCACTGTTGGGTAGAGCTTGGGGATCTTGGGTTGGAGACCTGGACATCTCATGCTTTGTGTAAAAGTTGTTGAATGGCATGGAGAACATGAGAAGGTGCAGAAACTCAGTTGTGAGGACTAAAAACAGATATAAAATTTGAGGGCAATAAAAGCATAAAATGTCTAAGGTGTTTGGCAATTATAAGCCACTAAAACAGTTTCAGTTTGCCTGGCCACGGGTTCTATAATCCTCTGGAACTCTGGAGTGACCTTCATTGGTGTTAAGTGGTTTAGCGGTTAGCACTGTTGCCTTACACCTCCAGGGTCTGGGTTCGATTCCCTCCTCGGGGTCTGTGTGCATAGAGTTTGCATGTTCTAGGCTAATTGGCATTCCCAAATTGCAAGTAATGTGTAAATAAGTGTATGAATATCGACTGGAGGTCCTACCATCGTTGTAAAAGATGGGAATGAATACAATGGTCACTAGGGGCCTTCACGGCCCCTAGTTGGAGGTTCCTAAATGGATGGAGAATTGATGATATGGTGAAATCTCCCATTGGGGTGAGATCAGTTGAGGTAAAGAATATAGCAAGCCATGGCACGTCATAAAGGGGGCCAATGCCGCACCCATTGGGATGGAAATGTTTCATTATAAGACAAAGGTGATCAGTTTTAAGAATTTAGTATTAGTATTAGTACTTCTGAAGTGGCACAACAGAAAAGCATCCGTTCTATTGTGGGGAGAATGTTGTGAGTTTAAACCAGATCAATGATCTGGGAAAAAAAAACAAACAAACAGATAATGCTTTCATCTCTGTGCATTATGCTACATCTAATAAATGCAGATGAACTTCTCATATGTTGAATATCAGCTTTCCCCCTTTCTGGTTGATGGATGTTGTATGACAGGGTGGTAGGTGGAAATTGGCAGGTTATCAAATAGGGAGGAAAATGCTGAAAATCTTTTTAAACATGATGGTAGATTCATATGTAGCATGCAGTAAAAAGAGTTGACTCCACCTACTCTTTGGGTAGTGGAGTGAGAGGAAATTATCATCCATCTTCATCATGGCAGGTGGCAAAGTCGATTCAATTGCTAACCACCCATGTGTCGAATGAGGCTGGTACAGTTCAACACTGCATAGTACTAAAATATTCAGTCTGCCAAAACCCACATTCAAAACCATTCATGGACGCACTTTAATAAGCAAGATAACACATCTGCTAAGGTTATGCCGTCTTAAATAACACTTTGTTTCCTTATTAACTGCTTCTCAGTCATTCATAATTGCAATTGACTTTTTTTGTTCTGGGACTTTTGATTAAAACAGAACATGAAGATTTAGAAAGTTTGGTAAATTTTTAAATAAGTCTGTTAAAGGTTACAGAAATCTTTTGCCATATATAATATCATGTGATTATAACTTTTTTCTACTCCATACAGGTATTACAATATTGAGATGATATATTTTTTAAGTTGGATGAAACTGACAATATGACTCTTTTACTATGACGTAAGCTCTATAGAAAGCTAATACAAGTTCTTTAAGTTTGATACATAAGTAAATTTAAAGGTAAGTATTTTTGTAAAGTACTTTTACTCAAGTTGAGTTATAAATGGAGGACTTTTACTTTTACACGAGTAATATTTTACGTAGGGAATCTGTACTCTTAGTAAACAAAAGCTTTATAAATGTAAATCTTAATGCAAAATGTATGTTTTTCTGTTACATAGATTGCAGTTATGCAATATTTGTGACTTTAAAATACACTGGGACATAATTAACACTGTATACTTCATTTTATTGGTCACAGAAATGCAACTTTCTCTGCTGCTGTATTCCATAGGACAAACTACACCTTAGACAAAGCCGTTCAGCACTGACGCACACATAGACCTATGACATTGTCACAAGTCAGAAGGGTGACCTCATAAAATACCAAGTGAAAGAGTCAAGAAAAGATGACTGAACATTATCACCCCTTTTTTGTGGGCAGATAAAGTGACTCACAGGGTGCAGATCTACCACCAGGTGCACATGAGAGGTGCTGAGGTTATTGGGGTAGACTAGAGACTGGCATAATCATTTGGGGGCCAATTACCGCTAAATATTAACATTCACCTACATTATGTCTAAAAGTAAAAGATAATTAAACATTCAAGGAGAAGAAAAATAAAGAGGGCAGAAAGATGAGGAAGCATGAGACCCATAGGTGGCAGTAGTGCAACATACTGGATGCCAATCGCCGTAAAAACAAGAAACAAAAAGAAGAAAATGGAAAGTACTTAGAGCTCATGAAACAAAATATCATGTGCTGAAGTTTAAAAGCCTGTCTAGATATAACATTTGGAGTCATATTTGATGTGATGAGAAGGGAAAATGCACCAGTTGTAAAAATGATTTCTTACTCTCCTAAATAAACATAATGATAATAAAGTTAAAATGTACTTGTTGAAGCAAGTGGGCCTGAGTTAGCTGGATGCATGCTTGAGTAGGCTTTTATTAGACCTAACCTCAAGGTATTATCACGTTACATGGAGATAAATTCACGAAAGTAGAGCACAGAGCAATCCAGCCATGTCTCACAAAGAATTCACCGAAGAATTAATACGGACTATGAAGTAGATATAAAACTGCTAATGAGCTCATAAACTGGGAAAAGATGTGAGGGATCGGGAGTCTGAAGAGAACGAGTTCCAGTTTGATTTATTTATTTATTACATAAGTTGTTTTTGGCTTTCAATGGGAAAGAGAAGTCGTTGAATGTACCAATGTTGCTGATATAAAACCTGTAGCAGGCAGAGGGGGAAAGAAATCTTTCTGAGGTTCATGAATTCACAGCTCAAGCATTAAACTAGATAAAGTCCTTGTGAAGCAAAAGCAAGGGCTACTCAGTACAAATGTGTCTGTCACATCCTGTGTCCTTTCCTATTTTGTGAATTTCCTTTTTCAATTCTAATCAAAATTGAAAAAACTTCTGATATCTTTTTCTGATATCTCATGCATAGCAACATAGGGATAGTTATAGCATCCATTCACATTCCATCCGGCTTCGGCAAAAGAAACTCCCCACCTTGGAGATGTATCCATCGTTATTTACTGGGACAGGCTGCCAGCTGGACAGCCGATTGTGTTGGATCACTTGGGGTGAAGGAACTTGCTTAAGGGGTCCAGCAGTGGCAGCCTGGAGATGTTAGGGCTCAAACCAGGGACCAACACCTCAACCACCAAGCTACTCCTGCCCCACAGTAAAAGAGCACCAATGTTATCTCTGGTTCTTTCTCTGCTGAACAATACCTTTTTCTACTGAACAAAATCTTCTGCCATCTGGAGTCAGTGGTGGCTCAGTAGTTAAGGTGTTGGACTGCTGCCTGGGAGCTCCCCAGTTTGAGCCCATTGAATCATTAATATCCTGTGAATTAATTGCTCTTTAAAAAATAAAGATAAATGCAACACTATTATGGAAGTCAAGTCCATCTGTGCATAGTCCAAACTGGACTATCTTTTTTAAACGGCATTTTACCTGATTCTCTCTCTAATTTAGTCATAACTAATTCCCACCCACACTTCCACATCAAGGCTCCAACCAGCAACAAGGGAGGGCGAAGACTAGCATGTGCTTCCTTTGAGTCACGTGAAGCCAACAACCGCATCCTTTTGAACTGTGAGCTCACACACCGCTGACAGAACTCGGCCAATCAGCTCTCGCTACCGGGAGGCTACAGCATCACCTGGGGTTCTAACTCGCAAAATCTGGATGATAGGGTGAGCACTTTACCACTGCGCCACCTGGGGGCCTGATAGCACTGATCTATATGTTTTGTACCCCAAATGATGGCACCTGAATTTTCCATTTCTATTCAGGGTATTTAATAGGCGGCCTTTTTTAAAGTGACTTGCATTTTTTTTTTTTTTTTGTAACTAGAATCAAGTATCTCTACTCACCATTTTAATTTAATTTACAAAATATTAAATATCAAAGTAATGTCAAAGTTTAATTCAATTCTGTTCAGCCAGTTTTGTCTGATGCTGTGACAAAATCTGTCTGGACAGACATACATACATACAGACAGACATGTGAAAAGGAAATTGGTTTATCATTGAAAGAACGAGTTCTGATCAATGTACAGACAAAACCTTTCTTTTATTTCTATAGATATATCTGAGAAAATATGATTAAGGGTTAAAATCCTTGCTCAAGTGGCAGCTTGGTGGTGCTGGGTTTTGATTCGTACTCCAATGTCTTAACCACTGAGCTACACCTGTATCTTTAATAATTTATATACTGTAGCATGTTTAGCTTTTTTTTCTCATAGAATTTTTTTTTAACTTTCCTCTTATTTAGTCATGACCAGTTCCTCCACCTATCCGGCACCTCTCCCAGCACATGACAGCTACCAACCCTCAATGGCAAAGGCTATCATGCTGTTGGACAGCTGTTTAAAGGCAGAAGATTACATGAACAACAACAACAACAACAAAAAAAAAACGCTTTTTTTCACCCACTTCCATGACCCAACAGACGACATCATCCAGATTTGAACTTGTAATCTATTCTACCAGGGTATGATAATTTAGTGAAAGTAATAGAGTACTGTAGTTAAAAAAGATTAGACTGCAGGGACAAATTGAACATCTGTTGTTGTTTGCACAGGATAATACCATCGAGTCAGACAAAACTGCAGTCAGACTGGCAAATATATGCTTATAAATACGCAAGTTTCAAAGACAACTTGGAATCCTGTGAAAGTTTAAGCAGCATGCCAATCGAAGTCGACAGGTATGACTAATGCTACCATGCAGCAGAGGGTTTACTGTTTTGACGTTTGCGTCAGAGCTCATGAAGCACGGGATTGATCAAAATCAATGCGGGGCTTTGAGCTGTCAGAGGAGTGTGAGCGATGGGCTTTTTCTCCAGAAACATGAGAGTGACAAGTCAGGTTTGGACCCAAGGGAACAGGAGAATGAGGGAGAAAACGACTATAAGATCTGAGATGTGCGTCACTGTGCCGACACATGGCTGTTACATAAAGCCGGTCTCTATGGAAAATGAATTCAGCCTAAAAAAAGGAACTATATTGAAGAGGTTTTGAAATAGAGATAGAGGAAGTTTTTCATGTAGAGAGAGGAAGTTTGGAGAGAATGTCGAATTTATGAAGCAGACAGGATCTTTACAACTGTTTTACAATAATTATGTAGTGTAAACACACATGAGGTACAACATTAGGTTTGGATGCTATTTATTCAGAATTTGTTCATTACAGAGTAAATAAGCACTATGGCACACATACTGTACTGTATGTATCCATGGGATGCAGACTTACTGTTTCCATCCTGAAGTTGCAATTTTTTCTGCAACAGCAACTCACCAATAATGACATTTTTTAAGAGGCGTGTTCGAGTCAAACAAGGGCGTTTGATTGCGCAGAATAACGGAACACAGTTATGAGAGCAAAACCTCACTTTATTTCTTTATATAATCTTCTCCTACACTAATGCACTTATCCAAGCGTGCCATTATTGCTTGGATATCATCCAGGTAGAAAGTCTTCTCGGCACACCACAGCAATGATCAGATTGCTTGCTACATGTCTGAAACGCTGGCCTCCCAGGAACTCCTTTAATGGCCCAGTGGAAATGGCTTGGAGTGAGGTCTGGACTGTTCAGGGGATGTGGCAATAACTCCCAGTTGAGTTCCTGTAATGTGCAAGAGGTGTTGGTGAATGATTGTGTGTACAGTTCCCACAGACAGATGTGTCTCTTTCGCAAGTTGGCAACAGATTGTTCACGGGAACGACAGCAGTATTCATGAGCCACCTTGGAACCTACAGAATTCTTTAAATATTCATATTTGCACCGTTCAAATGATTTATTGTGGCTAAGGGTCTCATCATACTGTGCTTGAAGTTGTCTGTAAATGTCAAGAATCAGTTTTATGGAAGCTAGACAAGAAGCTAAAGGTGAAATACTATAGCAGCGTTGCAATACAGAAGACCAAACACAAAAGGTATCAAAAATAAGACATATTTCTGAATGTACTGGATGGGGATACTATTATATTATAGGATTATATTATAGGATATCCATACCAAATATTAAATATTTACAAAAAGAACAACGTGTACATGATTATCAGATGATAGTAATAGTATGTTCTCCTGCGTAAATGTTTGTGAAAGCTCATATGACGAAACGTAGAGCTGTGGTCTGGATTTAATCTTCATACCTTCATGGCTTAATTTAAGGTTAAGGAACATTGTATTGTAAAGATTTGTTATTTAAATATGACCTAGTAAAGAACTTGTCCAAATCGGATTTAGGATTTGGACAGGATTTCAAGGTGTAGCTAAACTAATGGAGTTCAGGATGAAGGTTGGATGGTCACATCCCTGCTTTTTGCAGATGGCACCATCGCAGGAGGGTCTCCCCCTGAATGGTTTGCAGGTTTACATTACATTTAAATTGCATTTGGCAGACACCTTCATCCAGAGCGACTTAAATTTATTTCATTATCCATCTGAGCAGTTAAAGTGTAAGGGCCTTGGAGTGGTAGCTTGATGGTGCTGGGTTTCTAACCTGTGACCTTCTGATCCATAGTCTAACACCTTAACCACTGAGCTATCCCTAAATCCCCTGAATCTACCTCTAAATACTCTAAATCAGAGGCCATGGTTCTCTAGAAAACAATGGCATGCTCCTGTTGTTTAAAGGAGGTGATCATCTCCCAGTTGGAGAAATTGAGGTATCTTGCTCATGAGTAAGGGGATGGACTGTAGGTTGGTGCAGCTTCTGCAGTGGTCATTGTACTGAACCTTAGTGGAACCTTAGTGGTAGAAAAGCTCTTGATTTACCAATTAGCGTACGTCCCTCAAGGTTACTCATTGAAACTGGGTTAGAAGAGCCAGATGAGGTGGTTTGGACACCTGATAATGATGTGTCCTTTTGGGAGAAGTACCAGACACGGCCAGCTGGGAGGAAGATCCAGGGCCAACTCAGGACATGTGGGAGAAGTGATTATATGTCTCCGCATGGCCTATGAGTGGTTGGGGTGCCCCAGAAGGAGCTGGAAGGACATCACAGTGCTTTTGCCAGTGCCATGATTGGTCAGAATTCATCATCGGTTATTTTTTAAACAGCAACAACAACCTTAAGTAGTTCAGGCTGTACGGTTTCAGTTATCATGCTTGTTCTAATATATAATTGTTTCTATAGGAACAACTGTTTCACTGCCTCTTGTATAGTACAAAGTATAAAGTATAGTTGTCGGTGTGGTGAGGGTTCCTGTAATGCACTGTTTCTGTAATGTGTTTAAATATTTTTGAAAGGAGTCACCCATGGCTTGCAGCTATCAATTAAAGGACAACAGGTAGTAACTTGCTTGGTGGATGTTCCACAGCATTAATTGTAACTCCAAATAAATGATACATAAATAAAACATAAATAAACAAAAAATTAAAATTTCAGTGTATAAAAATTATATAAAAAAAACTTCAGGGTGTGCAGTTATGGGAAAACAGTCAACTTCACATCATGCCAGCTCATCACTGAATCACTTCCTATAACCACATGCTTGATTTTCTTTTATTCTTTACAGTAATAAAGCAAGACAAATTTGTCACGAATTCCATTTTGGAATTCCATTTTTAGACTTGGTGAAGGAAAGCAGGGATCAGAAAGAACAAACCGTGATGAAGGTGGGAGCTGGTATTTTCCCAAGACTTAGACGTTTGTATCACCATTTCACCTTTCCCTCCCTCTGACCACAGCGTCTGAAAAAGACAGGAATAGAAAATGAAAGGCGGTACGGAGACACAAAGAAGTGCTGAGCAGGATTGGCATCCTGCTGATGGGCGGAGCCACATTTTCTCATGTACGGGGTGTTTTAGGTTCGACCACATGTAGAGTACCAGATGTCCAAGAGGTGACTGACATTAGTCATAGAGGTGAAAGAACAGTGAGGTAATCTGTCACTGTGTCATTCTGCCTCATCTCTCTCTCTTTTATCCCACACTCTTTCTGAGATCACAGACGTCCAATCCACTGACATTAAAATAGTTCAGAACCTCTGACGCCCCTGTATGTGTTTCCCCTGCGGAAAGCCCTTAAAATCACACACAGTATGAAATGGTGAAGCAGACTGGACAAGGCGATGACAGAAATCTGTGTGTGTTGTTTTTCGATGTGGATTTCGTTCTCAGAAGACAAAACCACAGACAATGTCAGAGACAGGAAAGTTTTAGTGCCTCCCTTTGTTTAATTTGTAATGTTATTCTGTTCTCGTTGTACAAACCCATCTCCCAGCTGCTTCGCAGCTCCTGTTACGACCCATCATACATCACTTATGAAGCACAATGCATCAGATTAAACAGAAGCTTAGGGTGAATATCCAAACATGCTCACTTGTCTATATTGTGTGCGAGGGATATTTATGTGCGACTTTGTAAGCATGATGTTATAACCAAGTCGTGAACTCAGTGTGTATTTTATTTGGCTGTGTTTTTAAAATTTTAAGGGAGACTCCTAAAGCAAAAAATCCCCTGCTGAACTGTAGGCAAGCTGGGAGTTTGTATGGGAATGGTGGATGCAACTGTGAGAAATGGATGCAAAAAAGATGTGGGTGTGTGTGCTGGGGCGGTGTCCCGAAAGCAGGAGATGTTAACACTATATTAACATGTGCCGAACAAACTACGAGTTATTTTTAAAAGAATTTAAAAGAAAACTAAGCAACTTCACTACATTAAAACCAACCAAGTTTTGGGTTCTCTTGGTGCTACCTGACCCATTAAGGCATGGCTCCGCAGGACCTCTGAGGGTGTACCGTGGTGTCTGGTGCCGGATCTTTTGGGTGCTGTGGGTTGTGTCATAGGGCTCCATGGGTTTGACTTATTTGTCTGGTGCCTCCGACTGGTGCTTGATCAGATTGGGATCTGCTTATTCTGGTACCTTTCTATCATGTCCAGCATTGACCTTTTTCAGCGAGATCGGACTGGACGTAGTGGCCTTTGGTCCCCGTAGGCATGAGTGAGCCTTGTGGTGCCCATGATCCTGTCATGGGCACCACAAGGTGCCCATGACGTGGCCAAAAGTTTTGAAAATTACATAAATATTGGAAATTGGAAAAGTTGCGGCTTAAGTTTTTATAATAGCAATTTGCATATACTCCAGAATGTTATGAAGAGTGATCAGATGAATTGCATAGTCCTTCTTTGCCATGAAAATTAACTTAATCCCGAAAAAAACTGTCCACTGCATTTCATTTCTGTCATTAAAGGACCTGCTGAGATCATTTCAGTAATCGGCTTGTTAACTCGGGTGAGAATGTTGACGAGCACAAGGCTGGAGATCATTATGTCAGGCTGACTGGGTTAGAATGGCAGACTTGACATGTTAAAAGGAGGGTGATGCTTGAAATCATTGTTCTTTCATTGTTGACCATGGTGACCTGCAAAGAAACGCGTGCAGCCATCATTGCGTTGCATAAAAATGGCTTCACAGGCGAGGATATTGTGGCTACTAAGATTGCACCTAAATCAACCATTTATAGGATCATCAAGAACTACAAGGAAAGAGGTTCAATTTTTGTTAAGAAGACTTCAGGGCGTCCAAGAAAGTCCAGCAAGCGCCAGGATCGTCTCCTAAAGACGATTCAGCTGCGGGATCGGAGAGCCACCAGTGCAGAGCTGCTCAGGAATGACAGCACGCAGGTGTGAGCGCATCTGCAGGCACAGTGAGGCCAAGACTTTTGGAAGGTGGCCTGGTGTCAAGAAGGGCAGCAAAGAAGCCACTTTTCTCCAAAAAAAAAACATCAGGGACAGATTGATCTTCTGCAAAAAGTATGGCGAATGGACTGCTGAGGACTGGGGCAAAGTCATATTCTCAGATGAAGCCTCTTTCTGATTGTTTGGGGCATCTGGAAAAAGGCTTGTCCGGAGAAGAAAAGGTGACGCTACCATCAGTCCTGCGTCCTGTCAACAGTAAAGCATCCTGAGACCATTCATGTGTGGGGTTGCTTCTCATCCAAGGGAGTGGGCTCACTCACAATTTTGCCCAAAAACACAGCCATGAATAAAGAATGGTACCAAAACATCCCCCAACAGCAACTTCTTACAACAATCCAACAACAGTTTGGTGAAGAACAATGCATTTTTCAGCACGATGGAGCACCGAGCCATAAGGCAAACGTGATAACTAAGTGATGTCATGGCTGATCGGCATATTTGTATCATCATTACAGTTAAAGTAAAAGTAACTCCCGATGACTGTAAGCTGAGTAAAAACTCCAGAACTTGTAAAGACTAAAGAGCAGTATGTGAAAACTTTAAGCAATTCAATGGCGACACAATCAAACCCGGTTTCCTCACATAGTCTACACAGATGTCAAATGCTTAGTCAACAGCATCTGAGACAGTGGAGACAGATGAGCATCTTTGACCAATCAACTATTAAATGCTTCCAAGGAAACCGCATGATAACAATTCACAAATTATGTGAGTCAAAACACATGAGGATATCAGCATTTGAGAGATCAGAATTGAACATGCTAAACCATGTACTGTTTATGTAAGCTGTAAGATGCTAGCTGTTAACTGATAGCTGTTAGCTGAGTACTGTAAACTAGTCAATGTTTTAGATGTTTTACAGTATAAAAGTTCTGTATTAAATTAAGATACCATTTTGATGTTCAATAGTGATTGTCTAAGTGCTGTCCGGCATTATGTGTAAGGGGCATTTTGGTTGTTATCTGCGTATGAGCCACTAGTTAGCCAGCTCCAGAACCTAGCATACAGTGAAACAACACACCAACCCACCTTAGCCAAGCATTTGGCTACGATATCTAGCTAAGTGAAGGCTCCGTTTCACGTGCGACAAAAATAACAGACCTTGGCCATTCCCTGTCGAATGTTTGTAGGTATATATTTCCGCCAACCAAGCAGAAAGAATAATTCTCACTACTACATTGGCAACATAAATGCAACACAAATGCAAAAGAGGCAACAATCCTGGAGCGACACACTTGGCAAACAATAATAAACGGCCGTGATTCAGCCAAAAGGAGGAAGACTGACGATAGAGATATTAATGACTGACGGTCGAACAAGCTGGAGACAATGAGAGATAATTAACAACTGCTGGTTGATTGTCTACAGATTGACGATCATAAACAACTGACAGGCGGAGATTAACATTCGGTATTCGTCAGTTTACAGTATCACCCAATGATGGATGATATAATGTCCACTATAAACCACTATAATAAAGACAGCCCTTTCTCTTTCATTCTCGGTTCTTTTGTGGACGTTCGCCATGTTACCATGTTTCACATACAAAAAAAAAAAAAAAAAAAAAGCTCACACTCGGCCAATTAAATTTTCCACTTATCTAACATCGGATGGAAGATTTTGCAAGAAGATGACCAAACCGAACGAGAAGAAGAATGAAGAAATGGTTTTGGGGTCGTTCGTGGCTGACCAGTACGGATGTCATGAACATCCTCTTCTACAACAACCTTTATTGGAAACAAATTGCCTTTTATTTTCCGGGAGGTATTGATGAATAAAAACGTACTGCACAGTATTTACAGTAAATTGTCGCCACATGACCTTGCGCACCTTTTATTCTTTATTTGGCTGACTGACGCTGATATGACACCCGTTGCTTGCACATTTTGCCCTGAGAGTCCACAAGCTACCGTCTGTAGAATAGAACAGGGGTGACAGATAAAGGCAAGAAACAGACGAACATCTGTCAACATATGTCTGTCGGCCGACAGGTAGCAACAACCACAGAAGGTTGCCTCAAAACAGCTGATGACAGATTCTATAGGTAACGTCATTCAGTCGAACTGTAGCGATGAAAGATGGCTGTCGACAGTTAACCGGACAGTTTCATATGATTCTTCCATTTTTACCTGTCGGTAAAAGGACTGCTTAAGATTGTCTTTCATTACATATATTCTCTTGAAATTATATGTAGTGTTCAATGAAAAGTAGTTTTTCATTAGACGACTCATTTTATTTATTCCCTTTTCTTAATCACCGTGAACATTTTACTGCAAAACTAATCATTACTCCATAAGCAGTCGTTGTACTCGAGTGAGTGTGTGTTGTAAGGTTCATGACTAAGAATTTCATTCAGACATGGCTAGGGGGCACAAATTGTTCAAAGTCGAAGCAAATGCATACTGGAACAGAATAAAATCATGCCTGTCTTTCCCGAAAATATGATACAGCATTCATCATTTGTTATAAACACCTACAGCTCTAAATATGATCTTTACATGACCAGGCTTTAGGAAAAATCTGAGCAAGACACTCCTCCAAAAGGAAAAGGATGTATAATAAACACGACCATTTCTGAAAGCATCTTTCGTCACACTAGTCATATTAAAAAAACACCACGTTTCACAATTAAAAGAACCACAGATACGTAAAGTGGTTAAAGGATTGCGATTCAGCCCACACGTGTGCACAGCCTACGTGAGTTTATTCCTATAACTGGTTTAAGTAACCTACACAGAATTACATTGACCAAGCAGTTCTAGAGGAACTCACGTCATCAGCGTGGTGTCAGTATTACTTCTGAAAATTCCAGCCACGGATGTGACATCATGACAACACGAATATACAAAGAAGTAAACATGGGACAGTGCCAGAGTATACAGCATGCTGCTTACTGTAAGAGAACTGGAAACGCCTGTCTGGAGGATCTGATCCAAGCATACAGTATGATGTTCATGGGAAAATAATTTCAAGCAATGAAGTACTTGTTGTTGAAATTGTTTTTAGAAAGAGTTTTTAGTTAAAGCTAAAAATACTCTGATCAGCTTTAATGTAATCAGTGATATTATGGTGTGGTGCTTCACATCGCTACTTTATATATATATATTTTTTTTTTCTTGTTATTGGTGGCAGCTTGCAGGTGCATTACATTCGTTTCAGTGTTTTCCACATCCCGTGTATACACAGTAAAGTATCATATTGATTGGCTCTGCTGAGTGATACATATGGCCACGCCCACCTCAAGGAAAAAAGCTGTGCCGTAATCTGGCGCATAACTGGCACTCATAACATCCCTTCTACTTTGATTTTGCTTCATTTATGGTACTGCCAAAGTTTCATTAAATTCTATTGAGCCAGTTTTGCATGATGCTGTGAGAAAATCTGGCTGGACAGACATACAGACATTTTTTCTTTTTCTTTTCTGGTTTCAGTCCTCCAAAATGAAACGTAAAAGATATCAGTGAAAGAGTGAGTTGTGACCAATGTACAGACAAAAACTTTCTTTTATCAATATAGATACAATAGAATACAGTTTTCTGTGACTGAAGAGTATGATGAAGAATAGAGATGAAGATTCCTTGTTATACTCAGCTTCACAAAATGAGATAAAGAGATAAAAAGAAATAATAGAGATAAGAGGAGAAAACAATAATGACAACAGAGAATTGCAATTTATGTGGATTTTCTTAGTTTTAGCAGGAAAAAGGAAGAAAACGAGAAGAAAAAAGAAAAAGCAAAATTTGATGATGATGGTAATGATGATGATGGAAGGATAGTAATAAACATAAATATCTTTCTGTACTATAATTGGTTTGACCATATCATGAAAAAGAAGAAGAAGAAGAAGATGATGATGATGGTGATGCTGGATGAAGAATGGTAATCATCTTAGAAGGTTTTCTTATATAATTATTATATAATATAATTAGTCTGCCACATCAGGAACAAATAGAGATGAAGGAAATGATGATGATGATGATGATGATGATGATGATGATGATGAAGTAAAATAAAAATAAAAAGAAGAAGCAGTATGGCAATGGACTCATCTAAAATGAGAGAAGAAGAACAAGGCAGAAAAGGAGGAGGCAGAGAGGAAGAGGAAAATGATGATGAAGAAGAAGTGTTCAGTTATGGTCAGCTCCACCGAATGAGAAGAAAAGTGAGAAGAAAAAGACCATGATGTAGAAGAAGCATAAGAAAGCGAGAGAAACAATTAACAGTAGAGACGACAATGAAGGAGAGACTCTACTCTAGTTTTTGCCGACTGGTGAACACTGTGTTCATCTCACACATCTCCTCCTGCCAAAACAATCCAAGGGGAATTTCTGCAAACACTCAGCATGGCAGCCATCATGCTCACACACTGCTCCAATTAAAAACACACCAGAAGAAAACAAAAACGATTCCAAAACCACAGGCTTGGCTTTATATGGTTTAACAGCGTCGGGTGGAACACAGTCTGCATTTCCATTCTGCCTATTGTTACTCTATTTTTGCATATCACTACCTTACTCACGAACCCACAGATCTAGGAGGTGGTAAGAGAGGGGCTCCTGATTCACCCCCCTCCCCCCCCCACCAAGACCGAGGCCACAGCCTTATGAATCAATGAATCAGTGATTCAGTTTGACCTGCTGGGCTGTTACGCGTCTCGGTCTGTGGTGTGTCTGGCTTGCCGGAAGCGATAAAGAGAGTGCATGAGAGCAGCTGTAGTCTTTCACGGATGGTGAAAGAAAGATTACGACGAATGCCGTGGCCTCTGTGTGATACTCTACAAGCGTGACTCCACACACACGGCTCATGAGAACGTGGATGCTGTCTCAGGGATGTGACTAGTATTATGAGGAATAAAGTGTGGGAGACTAACGTCAGTGCCACGTATCCCAAACAACTAATTTGAGGACAAAATTGGGAAGTGTTTGAATCAAACGACTGAGATGCTGGAGGCCTGAACTGGCTTTGAAGTTGGAAAGATGATGGAGAATAGTTACTCAAGCTGAGCCAGAGCCTGACGAGGGGAATGGCATGCTCTATGACAAGTTTCCGGTCGAAATGGAAAGTACATGCATAATGTAGACATCAAACAGGCTATTTTTTTCCTCTCTTGAAATTAAGAAGAACCATCCATTTCTAGACAAGACTTTCCTGTGTCGGAAAACTTTGGCTTTTTAGACGGGACTCCTTCTCAAAAACGGTACACAAAGACAATGACATTTATCTTTTGCTTAAAATCCCTACCAAAAAAAAAAAGGTGTGATCTGGATTAGAGCCCAGCGCTCCTGTCAGAAACAATGATCAACACTTTCTGACTAATCAGATTCAGGAATTCTTACATGATGTAGGCATTTACAACTAACAAATGGCCCCACATGCTTTACCGCATGTACGTGCAGAGCCGAGAGCCGAGAGAGATTTGATAAAAAAGGCTAATTTTGTACGGAGAATCCATCATGAGTGTGTCTGGATGTGCCCGAGTGCTTGGGAGAAGCTTGTCAAGGAGCACTTGTGTTTAAGAAACTGTTCTCAATCCATTTGTACTATTATATTTTCCTCGTCCTGGCTGTGCTTGAAGGACGTCTGGATATCTGGCTACCAGGGTCAATTAAGAAGAAAAATCAGCAATGCTCCTTTTTTTTTTTTGTTACTATAAACATAACCGATATGATTAAACGTCTAAAATAAAGCCAGATCCCTCAGCGCTGAATATCTACACCTCGTACAGGGTCACGCTATTTATTTTCTATGGGAATGATTTAAACCACTCTATGTTCTACAACACTAAATAATAATATTATTCCAAAATTATAGCGGTCATGTGTGTTTGCTGGGCGCTTCATTACTCTGGGATAATACACATACCTAATAGGTTGAAGAGAAGCAGTTACATAATTTCTGAGACCAGTTCACACCGCAGATATACAGAACACTTCGTAATACACAACCAGCCAGGAAACCATTATTAATAATGGTGTTTTTTTTTCTGTTGTCAAGTGGGTCAAGGCATGATTGAGAAATGAATGAAGCGAAGAGTAACTCTTTAAGAAATAGCAAATGCACCCAAATCACCATCACCGAACTCATTCAGGTCAGCCTAGGTGGACTCACGTTGAGGGATTTACCCAAGATAATGCACAGCACACTCAACTTCTAGGCTCAGCAGCGGAGCTGTTCAAAGTTTTTTTGGTTTGGGGCACTAGTAGTTTTGGGTTACTGATCAGAAGGTTTGCAGCTCAAGCCCTCCCTCCACCAAGCTGCCACTCAAGAGCTCTCGAGCGAGGCCCTCAACCCTGTCTGCTCCAGTGGAGTTGTATCAAGGCTCACCATGCGCTCTGACCCCAAACTGGGAAATGCAAAGTAAAGGATTTCACTGTGCTGTAATGTAAATGTGAAAACTTTTTATCATCTATAAATTATCAAGAATAATTTTTATTCATTCATTTAATGCTGTGGTATGTTCATGAAACAAGTCATTTCCTGTTATCACTCATATTATACCAGCTGTAAACAGTTCTGTGTCTGAAAACGCAAGAAAAAGGAAAAATATTTCCTTTTTCTAGTTAAAAGCAGAAATATTCCAGATATGGCATAATCAAAACCTTCACTAATCCTGTGTATTATCATGACTGTCTTTCCCCTCAGTCCTTCTGAGCTGACAGGTAATTTTGTCAGTTTTCATGACCTTCTAAGCATAAGGGGAAGCAGAAAGCATCAACTTCATGTCAAAGTAAATTTGACTGTTGCACCTTGACATCGAATTGAAAGCAAAACAGCTGAAAGCGATTGAAAGAAGCTTTTCTAGACATTTACGTAGGTTTAATTAAGGACTCATTAATTACGTAGGCTTATGTAGGTGTTATGTATTCTAGTGAGCATTGCCATTAAGTATAATAATGGAAGGAATATCAAAAGACAAGCAGCAGTAACAATCCATTCCCAGGATGGTCTGATACCTGGTGGTGTGATGTAAAGTGGATGAATAATGCATTGCACTTTTTACTGTTTATAGTTGATTCCAGGTTGATGAAAAATCCTGTTTTAGCAGTTATAAACAATTCCTTCATCATACGACCTTTTTCTTCCTTTTTTGAAATTAGTAAGACCAAAAAAATGCAGCTTGTCCACTAGAAAGCATTGACTCCCTTTGTCCTGAGATTCTCCCTTATTGGGAAACATACCGATTGTTACAAAGTGCTGACACACAAGATGCCTTGCATATATGTTAGATAAATATCTACAAAAAAAAAAAAGTAAAAATCTTATTATTATTAGCCTTTGGGTATGTGGGGTATCTGCGGTACAAGTCCCTGTGTATGAAATGAATCCTCACCTTCTGACCAATCAGATTGAAGAATTTAATTCTGTTGCACAATTTAATATCCTTACTGTATATATACAGTATATTATACTCATTTCATACTTTTTCATTTTTTCATATTCTGCTTTTAATTATGTTTGATATAGCCGTTTTTTAAAATACCTATTTTTTTATACCTATATTTATTTTAATTTTATTCTATTTCATGCATATTTTTGACTTTTTTTGTGGCATTCATTGGTGCACAGCAAACTTACTGATTATTTTTATTATTTCCACTGATTTTACAGAGGTGGCATCATTATTTTATGCTTATCATTTTTAACCCCTTATTTACCAGTGTGGTTGAGAATTCTATGTCCCCCGAGACAATGCCTCTGAGTTTATATACATAAAAAAAAAAATAAAAAAATAAAAAAAAATTACAAAATGTGTTCAGGCAGCATAGAGGACTTCTTTTCACTCCACTAGAGACAGCTCTGGTCAGTAAGCACAGTTATTTATTCCATACAGAGGGAAAAGTTCTCTATTCAGTGCAGGTGATGTGACCTGGTGATGCGACCCTATCCGACCTTATGACCTTGAACATTCCCAACGGTTTCCTCTGTGCAGCTGGGCTGCCTCACACATTGAGGAAGTGAACAGTCGATTCCTGTTCCACATCACACTCGGCTTTCTGTGAGAAGAAACAGCGAGGCTGTGTGAGGCAGGGAAGGTTTTGCTTTCTAGAGGGAACCCACATGTAGAGAAAGATTGACTCACTGACTCATTCAATTCTATGTCTCTCTTCCTTCCTCAAGTGGATGAATCCCATCTTTTTTTTTCTTTTTCCTTCACGTTCTGTGTGTAACATGGTCCATTAGTTTCCACGTCATGATGGAGAGGAAACGGAGTGTCATCAAATGTCTAGCGCATTCTCTGTAACTTGTCTCTTGACGTGAGAAAGAAGATGGGAGGAAATTGTTCATTAACTTCTAATTCATGGACTAAATTACATTACTGATGGGGAAAAAACAAGTGGGATTTGATTGTGTGGGAGTTTATTTAGTCTAATGAGTGCACAATTGTGCATTCATGCCAGTGATGAATGATGGATGGTGCTGTCTAATGCATGATAAGCATAGTTGGTGGTTAAATAGCAAATGGCCAGAATAAATATTTAGACTTTAGAAACCTGTATAACATCCACTCACTTCCCATCATACAATGTGTATTAGTATTCATGTACTTGCATTATTATTGTCCAAGTCTGTAAATAACGTGCCACATAGTCAAAGTGCAATAACTGATTAATAATAGCAATTCAACCTTTGTGACAATGAACACAAACGTATATGTAAATATTTATGAAAGCTTCTTAAATGAGCCTTTGGGTGTCATAAAGACTGTTATACATAACTCATTTTTTCATTATTGTTTTTTAACACCTACACCCAAATTTAAGGTCACAGGAAATAAAATGCAAGTGTAATGATGCAGTCACGACATTGCGCAGGTGAGATTAATAATAATAATTTAAAAAATATTGAAATAACAAACGTTCATGGTTTTTATATATAACGGTTTTTATTGGTTATTGGGGATTTCATGTGAAAGATCAACACAAAGTGGTACATAATTGTGAAATGGAAGGGAAAATGTTTTTTTTTTTTGCAAATAAAAATCTGAAAAGTGTGGCATAATATACTGTATATCCCATCCTGATATTATTCGTCTTTCACTTACTCTGAGAATAAAAACATTTCAAGTCAAGTTTTTTTTTTTTATTTCAACTTCACTTTAAATTGTTTCACTAATGCCTGGACATTTCTGACATTTTGAGATGCAACTATTCAACAAGTGTTTCACCATTTCAAAATAGAACCTTTATTTTTTGTTATTTATTTATTGTTTGATTGATGTTCATGCTAAGAATCTTAAGAACTTTATGGAAATCTTGAAAACCATTTTCCCTGAACGTAAGGTTTACTACGAAGGCTACATTTTTGAGTCATCACTTCACTGTTTTGCTGAACTAATTATAAGACCTGAAGCCTTTTTTTAACAGTCAGAGCACTTCTGTCAGGATTCCTGATACTGGGTCCTGGTAATGGTGATCATGAGCAAGTCCTCTGCTAACAGGAAATGGCATGTACAGTAGGGGTATATTGTTCTTTCATTCATTCATCCTCAGTAACTTCATGGTCCTTCATTAACACACCCTGAATGTATTTCACTGGGGTGTTTACACACAAACATTGGAGGTGGAAGGAAATGTAAAATATATAGGAATACTAATAATATTGCACTTGCAACGAGGTTGAAAAACAAAAACAAAAACAAAAGTTCAGCTATAATCATCGTATCATTTTTGCACTAGCATTCATGTTCTTATACAGCATTGCTTGTGTGTTTAATTCCTGAGTTGATCTACAATGTGTGTTGTATGTATTTTCTTTCTACTCATTGTTCGATATTTGTATAGTTCGAAATTTCTATTAATGGCAGTGATCATAAGGTCACACTCCACCAGTACATAAGCACTTCAAAAAAACTCAGGTATTAGTTGTCTTAGAGACTTTGGTAACACTTTCTATGAAGGACATAATGAGCTTCAATTACGTTGATAATCTGCATATACAATATATAGTAGTATACACATTTTTTTCTTATGTATATGACAATCTATTAAAGTTTGACAATTTTTATTTATACATTTAGAAATGGCTATCTATCGATCGATTTTACACATTGCATATTTATATTATGTCTATTTTACTACAGTAAATTGAGTTTGTAAATTTACTTAATTTTATGTAATAAGTTTTAAATAAACATGCATTTTAACATTATATACCACTAATTATTTTTTATTCAACTTGCATATTTTACCTGAGTGGAATTTTTACTCTTAATATTATTAATGGGTGGCTCTTCAGCGTTATCACTTTTAATGTGCAAATAAAAACTTGGATCTAAACCTCTATCTAAATCTCTGTTCTTAAACACATCATAGCTCCGGCCTCCACACCACAGAGAACTATGACTCCACTCACACTCACTAATCCGGTGGTCTGATTTGGCTCAAACCCATCACATCCTCTGCCAGGACCCCACAGAAACTGTTTGTGTGAACTGATCAAAGTGTCGCCTTCACCTGTGTTTGTAATATACACAGCCGTGGCAGGGATTATAGTGACAGGGATTGGAAGAGGAGATGATCTAAAGCTGAAGAGGCAGCCAAAAGTAAAGGAAAAGAAACAGCATGTGAGATCTATGTACTGTATATTACTATGTTATTACTCATACTGCACAGTAAATCCATGGTAAAATTGATGCACACATACAGTACATTGCCAACAAGCACTGTATAATACAGGTATGTCTACTTAGAGAGAGCAATTCAGAGGTAGACTAGACTTATATGTTGAAAGAATTAGTATATTCAATTTGTTTTTACTTGATATTTTAAGATTTAAGCAAAGTAACTTAGGTTTTTAAGTAGAACTGGGTGGATTTTTTTGTTACATTATAAAAAAAAAAGTGCAATCTTCTTACAACTCAAATGTTCCTTGATGAAATCAGAAAACCTAAACAAGTACAGAAATATGAGTGAAAAATAAAGAAACATCAAGGAACGCTACGGTGAGTAAAGTTACCATGGTAAATGAGCAGGAACAAAGCATGAACCTTAGCATTAATACAGCACAGATTTTTATAAAATAATAAACCAAATAAGGGAAATATTAAACAGAGTCTTTGCCAGAAGTGCTCACATGGGTGAAACTTAATGTGTATCAGGACTGAGATCGTAATGGGGCATGAACAAGAGGAGAGTTATGAAGCCTGTGAAGACAAAGGACAAACTGACGCAACATGTAGCACACACAGAATTAATAATTGTGAGTGCGAATATAAAGAACAGTTCAGCACAATGCCTAATCTTGAGTCCAATCATAAAATAAAGTGATAAGGATATGTTAAAGCCAGAATTCACACATCATAATAATAATAAGAAATAAAATTCAATTATTTGTCATATGTACCTTACAGCACACTGAAATTATTCTTTTTTTTCTCACATATCCCAGTTAGGAAGCTGGGGTCAGAGCACCGGGTCAGCCAGGATACAACACCCTGGAGCAGATAGGGTTAAGGGCTTTATTCATGGGCTCAACAGTGACAGCTTAGCTGTGCTGGGGTTTGAAGCCCTGACTTTCTGATCAGCAACCCAGGGCCTTAACAGTTTGATCCCTCATGATGACAATGTTGGCATTTTCCACCTATGTGATTTCGACCTATGTTACCCCATGGCATAGATACAGATTTTTGGAGCACTAAACAAATGAATGTCTCTGTTTTAAACTCCTAATGATCAATAATGTTTTTAATGTTTTAATGACATACTCAAAATTTTTAAATAATGACAATCAAGATACTAAGAACAATTATTTTTGTAGTTATTTTATGTAATGAAATGAATATACAAGTACAACAATCAAAATTGAGTATGAAGTCCTTTATCCTTCAAAACCTTCTGGATCCGGGTGGACATGGAGTCAAAATTATCCCATTGATTAATTCATTCATTAGCACAACTCCTTTAGCCAGATAGAGTAAAACTAATTAGTGAAAACACGTGTTTTGTGCACAGGAAGATCTGTAATACATGCCATATGTTGTCTTAATACTTTTCCCCACCACTGTGCACCATATCTGTCCAAGGTTCTGGACACCTGACCATCGCACCTATATGTCCTCCAAATTAATTTCCCCTTTGCTGTTATAATAAATAACCTCACCTCTCCTGGATTGACCTTCCACTTTATTTTGGAACGCAGCTGTGAGTTCAGCCTCAGGAGCATTAGTGAGGGCAGGTAGTGACGTTAAGTGAGGAGGCTCCAGCTCCAGTTCATTCCAAATGTGTTCAGTGAGGTTGGGTTCAGTCGAGTTCTTCCACTCCAACCTTAACACATCATGTGTTCATGGAGCTGGCTTTGTGCACATAAGCACTGCTGGAACAGGTTTGGATCTGGCTCTTCCAGTGAAGGAAAAAAACTGTAAAAAACTACAGACAACTACACAGTTATACAATTATCCGGTTTCAACTTTTTCAATGACAGTTTGCTGTTATGGTCGGGTGTACAGATACTTTGACTATCAGACATTGATAGATATTTAGCAATTATTCACTGTTTTTTTTTTTTTTTACTCATTCATTCTTGAGAACTGGGACAAAACATGTCTTTATATAATCTTTATATAATCTTTATATATTTTAAAGATTTTACATTGATACTGCTGTGGTCACAACCATAAAATGTCAACACCGTATCTCATAAGTCATATTAAACTTGGGGTAACCATTAAGCCACCAATCACAAAATCACAATCCAGTGGTTTTCAAAATATGAAATCTATTCAATGCTGAAACTTGTTTACATTTAAAATGTTTTGAAGTTCATTCCAAAGTGTTAAATGCTGCGTAAATTTTTACAATAAAATGTAATAGTTTTAAACCTTTGATCTCTTCTCTTATAACTTACTAGTGGTTACTGGTGGCTCCACCTGCGTACATGAAGGTTGACTTTCTTGTGTAGATCCTGACGCCTGCGTGCTATCATTACCTGAGAATAGACTGTGCGGTCAACTTGCTGCGGCTCCTCACGCTGCTCCAGCATTTGTGTCTAGCGCGAACATAAGTCTGGTCCGGGGTGGTACATTCACTGCGAAGGCTGCCTACTGTTACATTTGGTGGGACACAATTGTGACATGATCGCTGTATGAGGTAAAAGTTGATGATGATGCTGCCTACAGTTAGAGTCGGCGAGGTACGCTTTTGACATGACCATAGTCTGACATAAAGCTGATAATTGCCTGTGACATGCACACAGCTGCACATAAAAGCTGATAATCTCATGTGGCTTACCTGTCTGACCACCACTGGCCACGCACCGGCTGCTGCCCAAACGAACAAATAAATTAACAGAATTTCTGTTTTATTTATATATTGATGTCAACACCATCAGATGTGTGTCACGCCCAGTCAGGTAGTCATTGTTGGTGTTTATGTCTTTTTTCATAGTACATTGTTCCCACAATAGTTTATTTCTAATGAAATATTAAATTTCTTAACATTAAAGAACATTTTCTGACTAGGATTACTACTTTACTGTTTTAAGGCAAAAGGCAAAAATGGCTTTTTTGTAATAACTTAGAGGAAGCCAGTTTTTATTCAAATTAATTATTATTAAATGGTGCTATGTTGAATTGATTGTATAATTAACTGTATTGAAATAATTATATAACAATTCCAAAAATAAATAAATAAATGATTTTTTAAACTGGTTATCATATACAAAACCAATGTTTTCAAGAAAAAAATATATAATTCAAATACATCTTTTAATATCTGATGGTGTTGACAAAAATCCTTGTAATCACTGAAAAGGTTGTCATTTGTACAAAAATGTTACCACTGTGAGGTCGTTCCAAAACAGGATTTGATAACCCACACCTCACTGTTCAGTTTAGAAATAATAATTTTTTTTCAATCCTCAAATTCTCAGGAATGACTGAACTGTGAACAGTTTATGATTATGCAGTGACAACGTTTGTGTGTTTTTATTTAAAAGAAAAATGGATGTCGTACTACAGACAGCAGGTGAACACTTTGCAAACAAGAAACAGTTTGATTCTTCATTAATTCATTAATTATTTATACCAATCTGGTACGTTTTCTTCATCACCTCATGACATCTCTTTAATGTGAATAGTCACCCAGAGCTATTGCAATTTTAGCTGTTTAATGAATTTACCTGCTTTGAACCTTTTCTTTGTACTGTATATAATTGTGTATATAATTATATATATAATTGTGCCATTTTATTATCTCTTAAACATTGGTATTCAAATCAGCCTAGAGGAAAGGCATAGGTGAATCAATCCGTTATATATCATTGCAATAAGCAGCATGTCCCACAAGAGGGAGCAAT
Source organism: Clarias macrocephalus (assembly GCA_011419295.1). Taxonomy (NCBI): domain Eukaryota; kingdom Metazoa; phylum Chordata; class Actinopteri; order Siluriformes; family Clariidae; genus Clarias; species Clarias macrocephalus. The sequence goes on from JAAGKR010000108.1 coordinate 183,467, forward strand.
CTTCTACACTACATGTAATATGATTTTTTTTTTCACCAAACCCCTTTTTCAACATATTGTGTTTCTGAATTGAGTAAAAAAAAAAAAAAAAAACTTTTACTAATAATAATATTAATAAAAAATTATATATACCTAATATTACTACTACTATTAATATAAATATATTTGAAATGCAAATGTCCTAGAGGGAAAAAAGTGATATATACACAGACCAACATAACAACACATGCACACCTGTAATAATACATTCATTTATATATATATTATATAAATTATATAAATTATAATATAATCACTGAAATAATCGTTATTAACTATAATACCAATTGAATCAGACGTGTGGAATGAGTAATGAGTTATTAGACGCAGGGCTGAGAGCATGTCTACGTGATATGCTCCACATGGTGAGTCCTATAACTGACTTCACATGTATAAATTGACTAACTTTCAGACACACGCACACACATAACCCACCCCCCCCCCCCCCTCCTTCAGACGGCGGCTTGTAACGCTGAGGATCCCAGATGTCCAAGTTTGGCTAATTAAACAGGAAGTGAGCCTTCCGGGCACGTCCTAGTAATTTTGAAAAAAGTGTGTTGTGTGTGTGTGTTTGTATGTTTGTGGTGGGTAAGAGAAATTATGCTATAGGAAGTGATGATTCGGTTTCAGAATAGGCGAAATACAACTCAGCAGAATTGTGTAATAAACAGTGAGTTACAGTATTTCTGACATTTGCTATCCTGGAGCAAACTCTTTGACGTGACGACTCTGACTTATTCGTTATTTTCTTCAAATAAAAAGAATTTTTCCCCCTCTAGGTGAATAAAATCCCACACACACTGTTACAGGAGTGTGTGACTAAACTGGTGGATATGTGAGTGCGCAAGCGACGGGGTGTCTGATCTGACGACACGATGACTCGTAAGTGTAGGTAAGCACTCATTAACAAATCACGTGTCATGTCTGCCTAGCAAAATCCCTGTATGTGGAGCTCAAGCAGTGTGTGATTTTTTTTTGGGGGGGTGGGGTGGGGGGGAGTTCCCTACAAATAGAACGCACCAAAAAAAAAAAAAAAAGTGAGAAAGAGGGGGGGGGGCGAGAGAAAGAGGGCGGGAGAGAATGGAGGAAGGAGAGGAGAGGGAGGGAAAGAAGTATAATTACAGTAAGACAGAAAGTGGAGTCACAGTTGAGAAGAGGGAGAAGGACAGAGTGTGTGTATGTGTGTGTGTATGAGAGAGAGAGAGAGAGAGAGAGAGAGAGAGAGAGCCCAGCCCACTTGTAAATTCACCTCGTGCATAGTGAGCAGTCCCAGAGCTCTACACTGCTTCCCCAGGGCTTGTCCACAAGACGCCTGCCTTTCCCATCCAAACTTCTCAGAGACCCAGAAGCAAGAAAGCGAGCGAGAGAGAAGGAGACAGAGCACCTTCAAGTGAAGCAACCGGCAGAACTATTCCTCCTCTTCATCTCTTCATCACCGCTCATCACAGCAGCTCTCCGTTTTAGCATCAAGGATTACCCTTTTTAAATCCTTTGCTTGATTTTAGTAGGTAAAACTTTTTTTAAAAACTTTTAGGTCAATACTTTTTTTCTTTTCTTTTCTTTTTTTTCCGTTAACCTTGTCAGACTGAGCACATCCACAGCTACAAGACAGGTAGTTCCTGCAGGGACATTTGCTCAAGAGGAAAAAGTTTTTTCTTATTTTTTTCTTTAAAAAAAAATCTATTTTATTCAAGATAGTGGTCAGTTTGCATCGTTTCTTCAGCCTCCTGCTCCAAGGATGACGCTCTTGCCTGCCCTGAGTGTAGCACTGCTGCTTCTGGCTCACTCCTATTCTCTTAATGCCATGGCCACCTCAGGCACCTTGGCATCCTCACCCTCTTCATCATCAGACTGCCCTTCCTGTGCCATGGCACGGCTGCGGAGGAGTGGCGCGGAGGCGCTAATGCAGGAGGAGGAGGCGCAGCAGGATGTGGTGGAGGCGGTGAAGAGGCACATCCTCAGCATGCTGCACCTGCAGGATCGGCCCAACATCACACACCCGGTGCCCCGTGCTGCACTGCTCAATGCCATCCGCAAGGTCCACGTGGGCCGCGTGGCCAAGGACGGCAGCGTTCTGATCGACGACGAGCCTCACGGACGCCCCGAGGCCGAGAACAGCGAACAGACTGAAATAATCACCTTTGCTGAAGCTGGTAAGTCCTTATCCGAGTATATGTGTGTGTGTGTGTGTGTGTGTGTGTGTGTGTGTTTATATGTATGTACGTGCATATGTGTGAATAGTTAGAACCTACAGTATACCTAAGGACAGCTGGATGAGAGGACTGGAGTTTAACTTGTTGTATGGAAAACCTGTTGCCTCAAAGGAGGAGAGAATAGCTAGAAATGTGGTGCAGCCTTCCTCCTCCTCCTCCTCGTCCTCCATAGAAATGTCCTGCTGCTTTATAGAATTGCTGATTATCAGGGAAACCCCACTGAGCTTCCCAGCCATAAACGGCACTTACCTACAGGCTGACAGCCTTTCCCGAGGAGCCGTCTGCAGTCGGGAGAGGAAAAAAAAAAGTTGGCGGTTTTCGCTCCTGGGTTTTCAAAAGGATCTGATAGAGCATTGTTAGACTCGGGAGTGCTGTTGAGAATGCCTTGAAATCCGTGATGCAAAGAAACACAGGGTCCTTTCTGAGTCACACTGCAGAAGCGATAGAGCGACATGACAGAAACGATGTGCCGTAGGGCTCGACGGATTTCTCATTCCTGAACGGCAGAGAGCAGAGCTACTATGTGCCTTCCCTGGTTAAGTGAACCACTGTTCGGTTATAATTAAGCTTGACATGCGGTTTAGAATGAAATTGGGACACAAAGAAGCAATGGAAAAGTTAATGAGACACAGGGGCAAACATAAGAGCAGTGCAAATAAGAGTCACTTCAAAACAGACCTGAAATGTCTTCATCTTTGCCTAGGGTTTACACGAAGCTTTAAAACGAGTGGAGACTCTGCAGGGATCCTTGAAGTACTTAAGTACCACACCAAAGCTGGAACAATAGTGTGCTTTAAAAGACACATCCCTTTAAGACTTCCTACTTAAACTGAAGTCTAACACAAATTTGTTCTTAAAACCGAAACTTGAAACTGCGGAAATGTGCGCAAATAATGGACATCGTTTTTACTAGACATTGTAGTCTTTATAGACAGACAGGTGACACACAGTCTGTGTTTACAACACAAGAAAGAATGTGTGTGTGTGTGTGTGTTGTGTGTGTGTGTGTGTGTAATGGTTAAGCAGCCGGGTTGTCAGGAAGCCTCTCATCATTCCCTCAAGTGCATTTTCTCTTTTAAGAGTTCGAAACACTCCAAACAAGCCGTAGATCTTATTATATAAGTCGTACTAATTGACAAAATGCATATACATAATCCATGGCATCGGTAAGAGCCAAACTGAACCGTACAGCACGATCGCTTGTCTCGATGATTCCCATCCACTCAACACAAATCGTTTCCATTCAGCGCTGCGCTGCCTGCTTTACTTCACGTTGCGACGTGAAATTGGACCCAGATGATCAGACATCCGCCGCCATCTGCGCGCCAGCGTCTCGGCCTAAGACGGACCTTCAGTTAAATTTTCTGTTAGATAATCAATATCCCCACATGGCGCTTATTATGTGGCACAAATAGTGGGGGAAAAATGTAAAAAGCTGAAATAGAAGTCGTATTCCCTTACGCTTTCTCTCACCTTAAAAAACCTTATGTTCTTTTACCTTACTCGTATAACTGAATTAGCTTTACGAGGTGCCTGAATTCCAGCGTTTTGCACACATACCGGGTTATACGAGCTGTTCTCAGAAGCGACCACAAGGGGGGGAGGCCATTGAGGAATCGTGTAAAAGACCCTCACCATTCACAGAAAGCAGGAGCATGGAGTGAATGAGCAGTTCATCAGATGAGGGCAGACCCTATCTGGAGTGTGAGGGAAAGCAAAAAATGGGGGAAAAAAAGCAATGACATGAAAATAAAACTTGTAATTTTTATGGGAAAAAAAAGAACAATCTCAGTTTAGTGCCTTCGCTTTCTTATTATTATTATTATTATTATTATTATTATTATTATTTAAATTGTTTTATTTTTTACATATTAGTCCATGAAAGTGCACGATTAACATTGTATAAATATTTTAATCTTATGTTAAACTATTATAGAGTTCATGAGGGATCTTTATTAAAGGTTTCACGTAGATTCTCTCTCTCTCTCTCGGCCCCTGTGACCGCACTGACCAATGTTTTGATTGTAACTGATTCCTCACTGGCATTGAGTTTCAGAGCAAGCGATTAAACACGCTGGTTACAACACTGACATTTTCATGAACATTTAACTCCTAAATCTTTCAAAATCATAATTATTTCACACAGACACATGAACATAAACATCTCGCTCTCTCTCTCTCCTGCTGTAAATTGCCCCATATTTCCTCCTCTCAGTTTCTAGGTAATTCGAGGTCAAACAATACCTCGGCATGGCTATCAGTATCCAGAGACAAGGACTTTACATGTAAGGGCAGCAGAGACTTCAGTATGCTTACACTACGGTGAATTATTGCCTTTTAAAGCACAGTGCTGTTTATAGTACTAAAGCTTTCATGTAATATTTCATATATTTGTTGAAACACATCTCAAGGACTGCTTTGTCATTAGTTTGAATTCATGTCCTCGAAGTTGCGTTAGTGAGTTTGTGTAAGAACGCGCGAGTACGAACGTGACTCCGGAGGTTCAGTTACAAGCTCGTGCCTTTTAAGACATTGCAGGAATTCGCAGATTTTGTAAACACCGCTCACAAGAGCGACGTACGCCAGAGCTTTGCCAACATATATCTTAGGAATGTGTTGCTTCTCCTTGACTTTGTCATAGTGGCGAGCCAATCAATCTCAGCTCAACGTCAAAGATCGACAAAGAAAATGACAACGATTGGGCAGTTATCCTTCTCGTAGTCTCAGAACACCGAGAGCTTTTATGTCTAATGTCACACATACACGTAACGATACCGAAGACTTCGGGTTTACAGAAGCTATTCTGGTCCTGTGTGAAACTCATGCCAGGGAGCAAACAATCTGTAACCCGGCCGTTGAAGATGTGACAAAGACAGACCCCTATAAATATTTTCCCATATCTTTGGGGATGGCAAGATTAAAAATAAAACAACAGTTAACTTAGGACTTGGGAACTTGGGTTTAGAGTTGTAGCTCTTGTATGATGAGGAACATTCATAACATTCCTTACTAATGCACAGAGACTGTACACAAACCTTCTGCCTACCCCGAACTTCGAAGAATATAATGACAAATGAGACATAACCGATGTGTGTGCACTGTTTAGGCTCTGCGTGTGTTTCTCAGGCATGCTTCTTTAACCCTTGGGAGCTGATGTGTCATAAAAACGCTGATGTGACTCAACACTAATGCCTTTTCTGCATTTCCTCATTTTCCATGGCGGTTTTGTCATTTAAGAACTCTCATGATACCTCAATATCCTGCATTTCAGGCGTTCATAACTGTAGCTATTACAAAAGCATCCCTGTTAGTGCGTCACCAGGACAGCTAGTAAGTTTAGGTTCCTAGAATCAACATATGCTATTGAAATATTTGTATGGGAAAAACGTATAGGGAATTAGTTAATTGGAAGAAGACCCCCTAATCAAGCTTTAGACTTCATTCCCTTGAGCCAACAACATCTTATCTTGTAATGTAATGCATATTTTACTATTAATACTTCAGACTAAGTTGATTAAATGTATGCAATATAAGTATTACCATGAATACAGTATATATGGAATGTCCAGCATGTACTGCCACATATACTGCAGACATATATAGCTAAAGAATTTAGAACATCCATGAGAAAACAAGACATGTAAAAGTTCCAAAATTCTTTGGGGGGGGGGGGGGCAGTTTCACTTAAGTCAAAGCAAAAAGAGTGTAAACTCCTAAATTTGATGTATGAAAACAAAGTACATTTGAAAAAAAAAATAAATCAAAGGCTAGTCGTAGATTACAGCGTTTCAGGTTACAGGGGATCGGCGGCTCAACCAGTTAAGGCTGTAGGTTACTGGGTTTCTGATCGATAGGTCAGGGATTCGAGTCTCCACACCACCAAGTTACCACTGTTGAGCCCTTGAGCAAGGAGGTGGTACTGGTTCAACGTGTTAAGGCTCTGAGTTTCTGATTGGAAGGGTGGCGGTTCAAGGCCCTTAACTGTATAATGGCTGACCCTGTGCTCTGACCCCAGCCTACTAACAAGAAGCTATGATATGCAAAGAATAAAGAATTTCCGTAAACTATATGTGATGAATAAAGGCTGAACTTAATGTAACGTTTGCTAGCATGGCAACACAAACAAGCTTGAACAATAATAAGATAAGATAAGATCAGATAACATTAAATGAGTGTGTGTGTGTGTGAATGTTGACAAGATGTCCTACCACGGTTGTAAAAATGAGAATAAATACAATGGTCACCATTGGCCTCCATGGTCCCTAGTTGGACTATAGAGGTTCCTATATGGATGGATGGATGGATGGATGGAACATTAAATAAAAAGCCATTTTATTGCCCCAAGGGAATATTTAAGTTGCCTTTCTTTTTTAGGATGCTAATACCTAGCAATTTCAGTTACAAAAAAAAAGTACTTTGTTAATTCCCTTCTTGTACTTCAAGGAGTATTAGTATATCTCAATACAACATGTGTGTACAGATCTACACAAGTTGTTGTTTGTTGGGACTCAAAGACATTAGCTTAGACCCAGGTCTGCTTCAAACACATGCCCGCTTTTCTGCATTAAACAAACGTGAGTTGCAATTGAAGCTGTTTCTCTCATTGGTAACTGACAGCAGATGATCCACAGTTGTTTGTGTGATTGGCCGATGGCTTGCAGATGCCAGCTTTAACAGACGAACAGTTCAGTTTGTCTCTTATATCCAGGAAGGGAGCACGCATGGTCGCAGGCTAATCCCGAAACGGATATAATCATTAAGATCGAAGCGATAGCGATGAGTCATGGCTTCATCCTGCCTTTCCATCTAGCAACCTTAAGTGTTTTTTAGCCCATGTGGAACTCCAGGCAATTGCAAGTCATTTATATCACTCTGTCACATTAAGGTCTGATTAGTGTCAGATTTGAGAGTGTCTCCCTCTTATAAACACTTACAGAGTCAGTGACGTGAATTGGATATTGAGTTTTGGATCAGAGCTAGGAGAACGATGGCAGCATGTGAGAGGATGCCAGGCCGAGGGGTCGTAAAGGTTCAACAAAAGGTGTTGGGAATTTTGGTTTATAGGGGTTTTCATTGGGAATAGAAGGTAAACTACTCAATTCATTCCATAATCTGTTTCTTAAAGGTGTGATGATGATGTAGGAGATGCCACAATACAAAAATATGATAAAATAAAGTGAACATTTTCTACACCTTCCTTGGATACCTTTGGGAAATCGGGACTTCGCTCCAAGCTCTTATGCTAATGCAATAGCTTCTATAAACACTTAAAGGACAGCATTACAAACATTTTAAAAAGGAATCTGTTTGTTTTTGTTTAAAGATTTCATACCGTTGCTTATTTCAGTTTCAAGTTTGACCTCGCAGAAAGTTTAATTCACAGCAAATAAAAAAATATATATATATACGGCCTAGAAATATGTAGCCGACATAAAAGGAGAATGTGAGTTCATGGACAGTGTTACTTTTGTTCATTGGTTGCTCGAATCTGGCATCCTAATACACTCATACCAGAGTTGTTTAGTCTCTTAAATTTGTTCTCATAGTTGGCACGACCACATTAATTTTGAAATATGCTGTCTGGTATTGCAGTCAAGGAAGCCAACTTACACACACCAGCACATCGTTATAGCATTTTATAGCTCAGTTAAGTTCATGGCTGGTGAAAGAAGAAAATAGGTCACACTTCTGATTTAAACGGAAAGCCGTGTACTGTAGTCTTTGCATGATGATGTCTGCTCATGGATTTTGGTGTCAAGGCTGTGCAGCCTTGGTTGTTCTGAGGTTATCCTTCGCGAAATCTCAGATGTGTGGGTCGAGTCGTTCACTTAACCCAGACCTTAACCGGAAACATGCACGTCAAAGCATTTGTCATTAGTGATCCAGCGAGTTCTCCAAGCCCTCCCGGTAAGCCGCAATCCCTTTGCAACAATCAAGCAAGTCTTTGCTCGCAGACTAAAACTGTCTCCTTTAATCAGTACTGTCAACAAATTAGCTCAAGACGAATCACATCTCCTCATTACAATCATCCCCAGGAGGAGAGCAAACATAAAGGCCGTCCACAAGACAGGCGGATCCTTGCATCCTCTTACAACCTCTCTGAGTTCGGAGGTTTTTATTTATTTTATTCATTTTCTTTCCTAACCTCAGTGAAATTTGTTTTTCGGGTTTGGTGCGTCAGGTCGTAAGAAGCCACACAATATGACAGGAGGCCAAACAAGGAGATCAAAGACCATGATACCCCCTCCCACCCCCCTCCTCCTAAAGGTAAACTAGATAGAGATGAGGATTAGAGAATGCATTAAGCAAAGCCATGTTTAAAGAAAACTCGACCCCCCCCCCCCTGCCACACACCATACACCACACACCTCTTTAAGTTGCCAGGTGATCCTAAATTGCTCCCCCCCCTCCTCCCTGTTTGAAGACATGGATTGTGTTGGGGGGGGGGATAGGAAGGAGAAGAATGTGTAAATGTTATTTTCCATCTTTGTGTGGGGGACAGCTGTGCAAACTACGCTCTCGTGGTTACACCGGTGTTTATTGTTGAGGGATTATTGTACGTCTTTCAGCTCAGAGGGTTTTTTTTTTCTTTCTTTCTTTCTTTCTTTCTTTCTCTCTCTCTCTCACAAATGTATTGAGAATCATGCAGAGCGAGCCTACTTCCATACGCTCTCCTACGCAGCCAGGTGGGGGGTAGTTCTCTATGTGTAGGCCCAAGCTCTTGCTGAGGAAAAAGCTTGAGGTGGGTTTACTTGACTTACTGAACGCTAACGACGTGCCGTTCTTTCATAGACCGCAGATTAAAAAGGAAACAATGAGCTAGCCGATGCTGGAAAAGCCCATTATTTTTAGACTCCGTTCATGAAGCGATTCTGTGTTTGGACAGATGGGACTTGGGATGTGTAAACACATACACATACCCACACACACGCACACACAAACTGACATCATTGTTATGGTGTTGTAATCCTATAAATATGCAACAGTGTACAATAGAGATTGGATTAAATAATGTTCATCCACACTTCATCCACATACTGTAGATGTACAACTATCCCGGCAACAGGGTGTATATTTAACTCCGAGTTAAAAACCAAACCCGTCACCGACCGCCGTGTGTTACCATAAGATTTGCTGAGGTGTCAGTTTACAAGTGATTTTGGAAGACTCTGGAACAGAACTCATAATTTACAGCCAGACACATCATCCTGCGACAGCTTCAAGCTCCTGACGAAAGTCCTTTTTTTCTTAAGATTTGTCTCAGTAAGTGGAGGGAATTCATTTAAATTTTGGCCACTGATCCACAAAGTGAAATGTTCCAGAGACCTCGGTTATGTCTGTGAAATGCAATGGATCAAAGCCAGCGTGAGACTCTTTCTCTGATCCGCAGAGAGAGCGTGAGTTGTTGAAAACATGCCACATCGAGGCCCACAGCTGGACGCCATGTACTGCATGTTGTCACGGCCGTCATGTGTTACTGTACTCAGCTATTGCTGTATGTGTAGGTACACTCGGTTATTTCCATTTTATGGTGGGATAGAAAAGGCAGAGTTAAGTGGGAGGCAGGATGTGTGTTTGTGTTTGTGTGTATGAAGTGTTTAGAACTGATTCAAAGTCCGGCCTTTGATTCCTTGAAAAGGGGTGTCATTTAAAAAGCTGGTTGTTGCTCAAATCCTGGTGAGCTGGTCAGTCCTGAACTGTGGCGTCACTGTCATAACTACAAAGCACAAGCTCTTGACTGAAGTTACCACGCCCAGATAGTGCCAACTTTGATGTGGTTGGTTCCAAGTCAACAGAATTAAACAGCTGTCCATTCATTTAAAAATAGCTAATTAAACTAATGACCTGTTTTTTTTTTTTTTTTTGCTTCTCTCGTTTCCTTCCTCAGGTGAAACCCCAGGTCTGATAAACTTCCTCATCTCCAAAGAAGGTTATGAGATGTCTGTGGTGGAGCAGGCCAATGTTTGGATCTTCCTACGGCTTCCAAAGGGCAACCGCACCCGCACGACCGTCCCCATTCGTCTGTTCCTGCAGCAGCCGGACTCTGGGGAGAAGCTGGTGGCTGAGAAATCAGTCGACACTAGACGTAGTGGCTGGCACACTTTCCCCATAGCATCTAGCATGCAGTCTCTGCTGGAACGTGGCATAAATGCACTGAACCTGCGCGTTTCATGCCCAACATGTGCCGATGCCCGTGCTACACCGATCCTGGTGACGCCTGGAGGGGGAGGAGAACGAGAACAGTCTCACCGGCCCTTTCTGATGGCTGTGGTGCGTCAAATGGATGAGAACGGGACGAAACGGCGCCGCAAGCGTGGCCTGGAATGCGACGGCAAGGTACGTGTGTGCTGCAAACGTCAGTTCTACGTCAATTTCAAAGACATCGGCTGGAGCGACTGGATCATTGCACCGACTGGCTACCATGCCAACTACTGTGAGGGTGAGTGCCCAAGCCATGTGGCCAGCATCACGGGCTCATCGCTTTCCTTTCATTCCACGGTCATCAACCACTACCGCATGCGCGGCTACAGCCCCTTTACTAGCATTAGGTCGTGCTGTGTCCCCACGCGCCTCCGCGCCATGTCCATGCTGTACTACAACGAGGAGCAGAAGATTGTCAAGAAAGACATCCAAAACATGATTGTGGAGGAGTGTGGCTGCTCATAAAACTTCAAAATAAATATAGACAAGACAAAGACAAGCATACGAGCAGGGAAGGACAGAAAAGAGTGCTGAGTTTGGCTTGCAGGCCAGGGTGGGGAGGGAACAGGGACCAGCGCCCTAATGGTAAAGACTTGGGCCAAAAGAAAAAAGAGTGCAGTGAAGTGAAGGGATGAGGGAAAGAGCTTGACAGAACTCTCTCCATCTCTGTATTACACTCAGACTCCCATACAACGACGGGCCTCTCTCTTGACATGGTGGCTGCTTGAACTTGGCCGTCTGAAAATCCAGGGGGTATCTATAGCTTGGAGCAGTTTCTGTGGCACTTTCTGAAGAAAAAAAAAATCTATAATATATTTTTGCTACAAAGCTGAGGGGAAAGTGGTTAGACAATATTTATGTGAGCGAGAGTGCAGTGCGGTCACTCCAAATATGCCCCGCATTAGGGTGTGACCATGATGATGAGGTGCCTGATAAAGCAAATACCAAAACTATGCAACTTGTCAAGTATTAAGATTTATTTTTCATCAATGTGTTGTTTTGGTTAACTATTTACTTTTACAAACTAAAAAAAAAAGAAGTTGACTTTTTATACTTTTTTGAAAGTATATTTGACGTCTTATGTGTGTTTGTATACATGTGTGCGTGTGTGTGACTGTGTATGTGTGTGTGTTGTTGAGAGATACTTGAAAGACGTTTGACGGGCTGCTGGAACCAAACATTTCTGTTTATTATTATTATTATTATTATTATTATTATTATTATTATTATTATTCTAATTATTATAACTTTATGTTGTTGTTGTTGTTGTTATTATAATTATTATAATTATTATTTTCTTTTCTTTTTACTATTTTAAAAATAAGACGTTACAAACGTTTACAGTTTGCACTATACCATCCGCATAGCCACATACACAAATGGTATTTAGCGAAAGACAAGAAGCACTTCACGAACAAAATTTCATTAGTGTAGGTTTGACCCAGGTGAGGAAAAGGAGAGATTGAACGATAATTGAGCAACAGTAACCTGTAAACACCTGCATAGTGTTGTATTTTAATTTTATAATTAAACACCAAAGACGTTAAGTAAACTATGTACGTATAGTTTTTTTTCTTCCTACAGTTTTTTCACACGGATGTCCAGGTCAAAACCAATGGAAATGCTCTGAACGATTGATCCATCCCATAATAATTCTCAACTTTTTTTTTTTTTTTTGCACTGCTGCACTCTCCATGTGTGTTTAGCCCTCTAACTGTTAAACACAGCACTTAATCTAAGTTTTTTTTTTTTTTTTTTTTTGGAATGAAAATGAATGTGCAGCGATATTTAAAGAAATTGGGAGATGAATTGCCGAATGATCTGTTTAGGTATTTATAAAACAATTCAAATATCAGAAGGACCCTGTATGACCCCAAATAACATCACCATTTTGTTCTACAGATGTTATTTTTTTTCTCTAAAAACAGGTAACTGCAATGGTTTTCTTTAAAAAAAAATTTAAGCAAATATTTACTATAATATTTCTTAATACATGAGAATTTTTTTTATTATCAGGATGTGTGTGAATGCATACAAAAAGTAAGAAAATGAACAGACTAAAAAAGAGAAAAACATTGAATTTAGAAAAAAAAATTAAATATGTGGTATATGTTTTTGTTTTTCTTCATGCAGACAAAAAATGACACTGAAAGAAGTGGATTAAGACTAAAAAGTAGATATATATTTTTATTCTGTATATATGGAAATCAAAATATCAATATGTCGCAATGCTTTGTTGTACAAAAATGTGCTTGTGTTGTTTTTTTTTTTTTTAACCTAATTTATTTTACAGTATTTTCCCTATTTTTTGCTTCACCATTAAAGTTACAAGGTTGTACACTAAAACAGATGTGTGTTGTTTGTTATTCTTGGTTGGGAGCAATTGGTTGGCAAAAAAAAGAGAGTACTAGCATCAAGCTGAAGAAGTGTCCACGATAAATAGATATTCGGCATGCTCAATCTACATCATCTCAGTCTACACTTAACTGGAACATTTACCCAACCCACAAACTAGTCCACACCAAATATCACATTAAAATCTATTTATTTATTGTAGACCCTTACAACTACACACTACCACTCTTTTAACTGTCCAGGTACAACTAATGATGGCTGATGGAAACTATTTATTTGCATTCAGTCTTCCAGCATAATTAAACAGTACTACACTCTTAGGGAGAAAAGCTCCCTACGGGCTCTTTGGATTGTTACCGGTTTTAGCTCCATAAAAAAGTTTGCTAAATCTTTCTAAAAGGAAACTGCTCTGTTCAAAAGGGGAAAATGAGGAAACCTTTAGAGTGTATAGGTGAACATTTTGACAGGAAAAACTAACATCATTTCCCCAGCAAAATCATTAACCTGTGTACTAGATCCTGTACATACAGTCCATATATTTGACATATACACATCAGACATATATTTGTCAAACAGATAATCACAGAAATAATTGAATCTCTTTTAAAACTGCTCAGTTCTTCTCTTAGCACTGTTTACAACTAGCAGTTATTAAACCCCTAATTCAGAAACCTGACCTTGACTCCTGTCAGCTGTCCAACTATAGGCCAATATCAAACCTGACCTTTATCTCCAAGATAAAGGTTGTAACACAGAAGTTATGCCCACACCTACATCATGAAATGTATCAAACAGGATTTAGGCCTCATCATAGCATAGAGACAGCACTGGTTAAAGTGGTAAATGACATATTACTGGCCTCTGACTATAGTCGTGTCTCAGTGCTTGTGTTGCTTGACCTTAGTGCAGCTTTTGACACCACTGATCATCTTATTCACCTTGATAAATTAGTAAATGTTGCTCAGGTCTTAAGGTCTTTCTTGACTGTTTGTTATCAGTTTTTAAGATTCATTTACTAAGCATACTAAAGTGAAGTAAGGTGTTCAGCAAGGTTATGTTTTAAGCACACTGCTTTTTTCTCTCTACATATATGCTTCCTCTGGGTAATATCATTTGTAAACATGGTACTAGTTTCCACTGTTGGAAACAAACGTATGCTGATGAGACACAGGTATATAGCTCAGTAAAGCCAGATGAAAGACACCAGCTGAACGGAGTTGAGGAACGTGTAAAGGACACTGGATAGTTTTTAACTTTCTTCCACCCAATTATGACAAGACAGAGGTACTGGCATTACTGTAGGTCCACAGGTAGCAAGAAGTAAGTAATCTGATTATATAGTAAATCTGAATAGCCTTTCTTTTCCACCATGTGAAGCAGTAAAAGACTTTGGTATGATTATAAATTCCAGTCTTTTATTTGAAGCTCATGTAGATTTTATTAATAGTATAGTCTTCTTTTATATCTAAAATTTTGCCAAGATAAGGAATATAAAGTCATTGCAAAACAGTTCATTCTTTTGTTACCTCTTAGTTAGACTACTGTAACGCTTTACTGTCTGAATGTTCCACTTGGTGCATAAATGAGCTTCAGTTAGTATAGAATGCAGCAGCCAGAGTCCTAAGAACCAGCTGATCACCCCTATCTTAACCAGGGGTGCAATGGCAGTATGCAAAAAGTAACATTTTGCATACTGACTACTACTAGTCTCTCACCATTGTACCTGAGTGAACTGCAAAATAATATTTTACGATCTGCTACACCTACTTCAATCAAAAGGTGCAGGTTGATTATTGTTATAGTTGCTTAGCAAAAAAAAAATAAAGGCTGCTTGCATCATTACTAATTACTAATCAAAGTTCTATAAATGGCTTATACTCTGTATCATTTTCTTCTTTTAAATGATTAGGTTCTACACAAAACCTTTAAACATGTTTTTTTCAGTGGAAAATCCCCTAAGAACCCCTAAGGAATTGCATTAAAGCACACATAAGGCTGGCTTTCTGGCAAATACTTAAAGGTAACATTTAATATGTTAAAATTAAACCACATTCCATATACCGTAGAGCCCTTTTAGGAAGTAAGAAACAAAGAGAAAAGAAAAGCACTTCCGCTCCCAACACAGTGAGACTGAGGAGGAGCTTCTTCCCGCTGGCTATTCAGCTCCTCAACCAGAACACCACAACTGACTAAATTGGTCTAATTGCCTTTTTTTTCTTTTACGCACACACCCTACATTCCTGCGAACACATCAGAATCATGATGTAGCATATTTCCCGCACGTTTCACATTTCTTATTTGCACACTGCTCATTTGCACATAAAATAAGCACTAACTTGTACTTTAATTTTGTAAATTCTCTTGCTGTGTAATTTCTATTTTTGTTTTAATTCTATTTTATTTTGCAACTTAATTTCCAGCTTTCCAAATTTTTATTTAATTGTATATTCTATCTTTAGTTTAATCATCTTCTCTAGTACAATATTTACATTTTTTGTGACATTTTTCTATTTTTAGGTCAAGGACCATACTGTATATGGTTGTATACGTGACAATAAAAAACCTTAAGATGTAACCCCAACAGGAGGTTAGATCTTAGATAGCCTTAAATGAAAATTTTTTATTTACTTTTACCAGGGAAATAATTGGCAGCAGGGTGGCTTAGTGATTAGCACAGTCACCTTCAGGCACCTCCAGGTCCTGGGTTGGATTCTCTTTATTATATAGAGAAATAAATATAATTTTTACTGTCATAACTGTGTTTTGTTATTCGGCGCAATCAAAAGTCCCAGTTTGACTTGAACACCCCTTTAGTATGATAGATAGATAGATAGATAGATAGATAGATAGATAGATAGATATTGTCTAGAATGAATGTGTTGTTCTAGCTTAGACAACATGTCCTTAATGGTAACACATTCAAACATCAAATCTACTCAATTATATGCTAAAGTTTCTTGTCCAGTGGCCACACTGACACAAATAATCCCAGGCAACAATTTACATGTAAAATTCTCATGATTATCTGCACACAAAATCAGATGGCTTTTACAGTATATTAAGATTTTTGGATGCAGAGGTTGAACAGTCATGGTGGTTTTGTAGGAAGTAGACCAGCCATGTCAGTCTTTTAGCTGCTGATAAAAAAAATAAAAAAAAACACTGGCACACTGTAAAACATCCTCTTGAGGAGGATGAACACCCAGCCGTGCAAACACACACACTGGCAAAACATAACATTTATTAAATTGACACATAGGCAGCTAGTGCACCCGTCTCAAGGCGGTATAAGGCAATGTTTCATAGCGACTGCTTAAAAATAGAGCTGCCTTAAGCTAATGACAGAGGGGGACACTGAAATGGCTGACAGATGATAATACTCCTGCAGGAGCCGATCAAAGGGCACAGCAAACCAAATGTGCAGGAGTTCCTTTGAGGAAAGAAGTGTGCAGGCAGGAGACCACAGGATGGCCATTCATTTAGAATACACATTCATTCCCACACAATTTAATTCTCCTCAGGATGCTAATAGTTTCAGAAAAAAAATCTGTGCAGTTAAAAAATAATAATAATCATAGCACTGCTTTTTGTGAAAAAACTAAATCCTCATTAGATTCGACGGATCTTTTACTGGTGGTTTTCGCTCAGAGACATTATATGGTGTTACACTGTAGACGTTGTTCATCAACCTAATTAGAGTTGATTGTCTGTATTTGTTAAACAGTTTCAGAGTCTTGACCTCAAGTCTCAACAAAAAAAGCAGTGCAAGACGTTGGTTTGGCATCGCTCAGACTGGCTGAAACTATAGGCCAAGAATACTAATGAGCATCTGTTAACAGTGAGAATCTGAATATAATTTAAAATTGGGATAGGAGAGGAAACAATGGTAGTTTGTGTGTCTTCGAGGAGGGGTTGCAGGGGGTGTTGTGCAAGGTGTTGCTTAAACATCCCAAGCAAAGCAAAGATAAATGATCTTCTCAGTGCTTGACGGCACACTGTAATTACATCACATGGTTACCAACAGTGGTTAGGATTTTGGAAAACTTGTGCAAGCCTAAGCAAAATAGATAAAGTTTGTATAGCATTAGGAAAAAGAAAGCAGTTGGGACATGTTTTATTTAGGTGGCAATGGGAATGGATAGTGGATCTTTTAATAACAATTTTTACATTTTTTGATTGTGCTTAAGCTGTGCTGTAAGCTTAATATAAACATTATTATTATGTATTCTAGGCTGAAAAGGATGCTAAAATAGCTTTGAACTTCCATCAGATTTCAAGCCTGAAATGGCTTTGAAATTCAATCAGGGTTTAAAAAAAGTGAGGAAGCAGATCCTTCTTTCTTTGTTCTCTCTGATTATCTACTACAAGTGAAAGGTTAATGGTTCAAAGATGATTTTTAACTAAATTTTAATAAAATATGTACCATCACCTAACTTTATGGTTACTTTATCTAATCAAATCAGAGTAGATTTACTTTGAATGAAGAGAACAAACCAAGGCCTGAGTGATTAGCTGAAGGTCAGGATTCATATCAAATACAGCTTATTAGAAGCTTAAAAAATTGCTTAAGATTTTTTGAGATGAAAGTTCTATCTGTATCACAAATGAGTGGCATATAAAAAAGTTACAAATTGTATATAATAAACAAAATCTTTAAAAGACTCAACATATTATGTTGGTGAAACATTAAGACATTTTCCCAAGTAAAGGTAACTGAAGAAGAAAAAAAATAGAAAGGAAATTGTTTTTGATTGTTCTAGGCTATCAATTCTCTCATGTCCTGGAAGAAGCATATAAAGAAAAGCCCATATAAGCACCACACCAAGATATACAATACATACTGTAATAACAATTTCTCATTTCTCATCATACAAGTTCCATGTTCAAGACCTAGTTGCATAAGACATTTTAAATCCCATTTTCTTCCAAGATTTTTATTCATTTATTTATTTAATTTATTTCACTAAGAGAGGTCTCTTCATTAAGTTAAAGGCACAGCAGCTCTTGGGCAATCCTCCAATCTTGAAATGGCTAGAGAGCGAACAAGCACCTAAGTGATCTCTATGGAGATAAAGGACAAGATCCTCTTGATGTTCTACAGGAATACAAAATCACTTGTCCAAAATTACACCAGGGTTTTGTGGTGAGTTTTTCAGCGAGATCAAAAGATCCCTTGGTGAGATACAGCTTCACATGATGAGCTTCCATATGTAAGAAAATGTCCACCAGACCTAAGAAATTTGTGTCTGAAGGAGCACAGAAGAAAATGAGTATCTCTTCCATGTCACCTGATATGACTGTACCACCAGGTAAAAAGTAAACCCCCACCTTGTTGACCACTAATTTCAATGTAAACATTGAAATATTTAATGCCAATTATATGTTAATAGAGTTTTATTAAAAAAACACTGCAAACTAATGTGTTGATTTTATCTTTGTAGTGAGTCTTGGTGGCAAATTGGAACAAGGAACATTTTTTTTGTGGTGCTCACAATTGTGCGTATGGGCAAACAATAAACAACAGTGGATCTATTACAGTGCATATATTTTCTAGGTAATAATAATAATAATAATAATAATAATAATAATAATAATAATAATAATAATTCACCACTGATGCATCATAATTCCCATAGAAAAAATAAGTCTGATTCCATGTGGAAAGAAGCTTTCCTGGAGTCTGGTGGCTTTGACACACATTGATCTAAAGTGTCTGTTGGAAAGAAGCTCAAGTATGCATTGGCCAGAGTGTAAGGGGTCATTGATAATTCCACCCAACCCCCACTCATTTCCTGGTCTGGAAGAGAACAGGTCCTTGAGTCGTTCAGCTGACCTGTCAATATCTTGTCTGGTCAGCTCATTACTGGTTGTAGAGCCAAACCAATCTGTTACAGGGTTGGTGAGGATGATTCTCTAGACATTGGTCAAGAGCTCTTGTGGTATGCTGAAATTCATCAGCTGTTATAGGAAGAATGTTCTCTACTGATACTTAATGTCTGTCCTCTTAAGTTTAACTTCCGAGTTCCAGTCATGAGATAGTCATTCCAAGGAACTTGAAGGCCTCTCAGCAAGTTCTTCTGTAGAGAAAACTTTTGACAGTATTCCAAACCTTGTTGCTCTTGTAGTGCTCATGATTCATATGTAATTCATTTTAAATGGTAAGATAGATTAGAATAACACTGCTAAGAAAACCTAGGCTTCCCAGAAGCGTGAAGGTTATTATAATGGTAAAGGGAGACTAAATCTGGACTGGTATGCTCAGTTGTGAGATGTCTATATACTGGACTTTTGGCCTTTATATTTTGAAAAATATGAGTTAACCTATGAGGCTTTGAATTTAGAGATACCAACAACCTGGGCAATTAAGTTTTAAATGAGTATCAGGATATGTGACGAAGATAGCAGTTCAGGGGTCTTTATTAAAACACAAAAGATTATATGATTTAATGTAACATATAGCAAGAACAAGATCCCTGAGCATAATTATAGACCATTAGTTACATTAGTGGTTCTGCCAAAGTTCACAACTTGATGCAAGGATAGTAGCTCTGCCAGCTGTGCTTGGAAATCAGCTAGATCCTTAGATATTTGGAATTAACACTGAAAGAAATATTTTGTATACAAGTAAGCGTTTGGCATGGCCTGTGTTTAGCCCCAGAGCTGTGTTCACAGAACTCTGATTTATATGATTTGTGGAAGAAATTTTATTGGAGTTGTAAGGCTATGTTTCATTGAACCATTGCCAGTAACCAATATTTTACTACTAGACATGACGGAACAAAGCAATTACATTGTAGGTTTACATTTACAGTTAAATGGAGCATACTATAGAGTAGTCATCAAGCTCTTTGGCTATATGTACTGTGAAATATGCTTTGTGTAACACAAGATGGAAAGTTCCAGAAAAAATATCCAGGAGCAAGAGTCTACTAGCAACATTTTTTCCCTCCTTTCTTTGTGTTCTAAAACCTACAAATGTCATGTTTTTCTTCTTGTTTCACCTTGTCAGAATTTCATGACCTGTGGAAGATTAAACAGGGCCAAACATACTAAGACAAGAAGTTTACTGGGGCCAGGTGACTCACTGGTAGGGCTTTGCTTGGATACTGATCGGAAGACTGAATACGGATTAAAGCATCATGATAATGTTCAGTTGAGTAAACCAGATGGAAATTTTATGTTCTTCAGCAGTGTATAGTACTATAATAAACAACATGTGAAAATATACGGCGTCCATACATAATAGAAATTAACACTTTTTAGCAAAATTTGCAAAACATCCTCTACATGATTGTCATTTCTTTGTATACACACATAGAATTGTCACTCCCACTCATGATGAACTTGTCTTAACACATTTGGTGCTATGCATGTACAGTAATTGCGCTTTGAATGTGTCTGTCCATCGTGACAGCTTTCCGATCTAACCATGAGAATGATTTCAATATGTTTTTTTGGTCAAAGGCATTATGTAGTATGCTGGCACAAATAGTGATTCTGCAAATGAGTGTACTATATTGTCATACTATGTTGACAAAATAGTATCTCAACATAGTATGACCAAATGTTGATATTCCTTGTTTTTTCCTTATTTTTCAAATTACTGCCCACTCCTGGTACGATGACTTTTTATATGCAAGGAATGCCTGCAAATTTTTAGGCCTTTGAAGCGTGTTTGAGTTATTCACAGACGATGTAAGACAAGAAAGGCAAAGCTCAGTCAGTTTTGGTTAATGCATTTCATCAGACTTTAAATCATTAACATTTCAGCATTTGGTAGAGCAACTTGCATTTTTATTTCTCATTATACATCTGAGCAGTTGAGGGTTAAGGGCCTTGCTCAAGGGCCCAACAGTAGCAACTTGGTGGTGGTGGGGTTTGAACCTGGAACATTTCAAACCGCAGGCCAATGCCTTAACCACTGAGCTACCCCTGCCCTTTTTAAACTAAATTAGTTTGTGTCACACATGTTAGTTTCTGTACTTTTTAATTCTGCTAGTTTGTCATTATTTAGTAGTGGAGCAAAATGGGTGTGTGTATGAAAATGAGTGTAATTCCTGATAAGTAAATGCCATACTTTTGTCAAACCCCTTGAATTAAAACTGAAACATTCTGCTTAAAAAAAAAAAAAAAATTAAATAAATTCTGTACCCTTTCTAGTTCAAAGCTCTTGGGTCTGTGGTTTAATCCTGAACTTACAGTAGGCTACTGTCCTTGTGGAGTTTCCTACCAAGACCAAGATAAAGCTTGATTTATTGCTTCATTCAGCAACACATCTATTACAGTTATGGATGTGGATAAAGTTGTGGTCTATAAAAAGGGTGCAAAGATTTTTTGAAAATTAGTAAATACAGATCAAAGAAAAGTCATACATTGTCTGAGAGACTTTTAAGAATCAGCGTAAATTAGGGCCCCCTTTTCACCCCTCAATCCAGTAGTGAACACAGGAAAGGAGTTTGAAATTGATCACAACAAAGATAAAGCGAGCCCGAGGTTCAAATCCAGGACAATTTCTCAAAGCAAACATTCAGCGAGACCTCATATTTATCAAAGCCTTTAATTCATCATCACCGCTCTGGATCTTTGATGTCAACCACCCACTACTGGACTGGCCCGTAGTCAAAGTCAACAACTCTATAAAGCCACACATGTTCTTCTGTACATTCTTGTGCCACAGAAGATGAGAAAACTAAGTATCATCAATTCTGATATAGAAAGAGAGGAAGAACCTACATTCAGTTTATGTGGTATATACCTATTCTTCCTCTCTTTCATAAAATAAGCCTACAAGTTTGAACAAAATTTTAGAACAAAGATAAGTCATTCAGCATTTGGCCTGTATACACAACCACATAGATGTTTAAAAGAAACACTCAAGATATGATGAAGTTCAACAAAAGTAGTATGGCACCAACTATACAGCCATTTTCACACACACACACACACACACACACACACACACACACACACACACACACACACACACTCTCAACATGAGATGAAAAGCGGTGCCTATGCAAGTGAACAGGCCAATTCAATTTAATTAAATTTAATTTGTATAGTGCTTTTAACCATAGTTATAAGTCAGTTATACAGAATCAAAATAAAATTATAGAAATGTGTTCAAAATATGTATGATCAGAGACAACAATACAATAGTTTGAAACATTCCTAAAAAAAGACAGAATTAACTGGCAAATTCAGGAACTGCAAAAACCCAAGAAGGGTTTGGAAGCTGCCAATGGAAGTCACTGGTGTTTATTGATGACCTGACTGCTTATAAAAAACAGCAGGATGAAATAAGAAGTGTATAGGTCTGTACTCTCTGTTCAGATTCAGCCAACTGTTGCAGAAGTGATCAAATGACCAAAAACTAGTCCAAAAATTGCAGAAAGATAATGACCCAAAGCATACAGTGAAAGCTATGCAAAATGGGATATTCTTCACTGGGCAAGTCAGTCACCTGATCCCAACCCAATAGAACATGCTTTTCACAGTAAAGACAAGACTGGAGGCAGAAAGACCCAGAAATAAGCAGATGCGGAAGGTAACTTCAGTAAAGGCCCAGAAAAGCATCTTGAGGGAGGAATGACTTCCTGGAGTTCTAGACTCCAGGAAGTCATTGACTGCAAAGGATTTTCATCCCAGTATTGAAAGCAATCCTTATGATTGTAATTATGTTTGCGTCATTATTTAGGAGTAGGAGTGTATGAAAATTGCTGTAATTCCTGAAGGTTAAATGCTTCACTTCTGTCAAACCCCTTGAATTAAAGCTGAAACTTTCTGCTTTAACACATTTTTTCTGTACCCTTCCTGATTCAAAGCTCTTAGGTCTGAGGATTAATCCTGAGCTTGGGCTACTGTCCTTGTGGAGTTTCCTATCAAGACCAAAACAATGTGAATGAATGGAGATAAAATAATAAATACACATAAATATTTATAAGAGATACAAACAGCGAAAAATGTCTGTGTTCGACATCATTCAACAACAAAGTTGCAGGCCATGCTCAGCTTGTCGTTCAGTTGGTTGATAAGGACCTGGTTACTTTGTACTGAATGAACATTTTTCCTGTAAGCTTTTCTGGAATGTAGTATCTAATGGACATCCAGTAGTATCCAGTGAATTTATGTATGCATACCAGTTTTATCACAGTTATCCACAGTCTGTTGCTTTTAGGGGTGTCTTGCATCAAAGCACTTAATGTAAAAATTAAAAAAAAAAAGCTAATATTTTCCTGGATCTCCTATTCCACTAATGTGCTGCTTCCAGAATCATACATATGGATATTACCAGTGTGACTGACCTCTGCCATGTCTCTGGGAGCTGGAAATGAGCACCACGATTCTTTGTAATTGCAATTGTTTTTTTTTTTTTCTTTCTTTTTCATGTCAGCCCTTGCTGCCTGTAGCTATTTTGGCTTCTCTGAATCATTCATGTGGTTAGGACCTGAACAAAGCAACAGCATTAATCCCACAAACCTCTAATCCTACAAAGCTTCCCTTCCTCCCTCCATTCTTCTTGACACCCTGATTCTCTATCTCTATCACATTACATAATCATTCTTTGCTCATTCTTTGTGGTATACAGTAGCTGTCTAATTTTTTCAATACATAACTCATTGGCATGACAACTTTTGCAGTGAACTGTATTTATAGTATAGAACTCTAGCAAAATTTGCCAAATTGCATGAAATTTCAATCATTCATATGTATTACATTTTTTTTTCAATTCAATTTTATTTATACAGCGCTTTTAACAATGGTCATTGCCATTTATGTCAATTATTCATTTCAGCTTCACAAAATGAATCAAGAGATGTTCAATAATTTAATAAAATTCAGTTTTACTCATATAGAATAAGGAGTGCCTGTATACATAAATAAAAAACGTTTTCTTTACACTAAAAATATTTTTAGCTGCCACTTTCACAGGACCAAACTACAGATCTACATGCAACTGCTACCGCAATCATGAAGCAGGCCTGCAGAAGATGATTTTTCCTTGATCTTAACATTAAAAGCTGCAGATTTAGGACTTTCTCTCTCTTTGTGGCACTGTTTTTCTGTCCCAGAGGGCTGGGTCTATAGCCAGAGGTCCATCTTGTAGGTAATAAGGATGACCACCAAAGGCTTCTTCATGAAGAAGCAGTCCATGCACGCATGATCTTCAAAAGGGCATCGATGATGTTGTTTTTGATGGCTTCCCTGCAGGTACTGATAACCTAGTTCTTCGGTTTTCCCAGTCTCAATATGCCAGCTCTCTGAATGGCTTGGTTCACAGCCTTAAGGTGGGTCCACAGAGCATTGTGGAAGTTGGAGCGGATTTTAGATTCATTGATCAGATCTCAGTTGAGGTCGGACGGCTCAATATAGCGCTTCTTCATGTTCTTTAAGTCTCCCATGAGCCTGGTGTCTTCCGCCTGCACCAGCATGTGCACCACCACCATTTCTGATGTGGCTGGAATGATCCGCCATTGCTGCTGTCAGCTTCTGATGTACCGAGTGGAACTCATCCACCTCTTTGAGAGTAACTCGAAGCTCCTCAAATTAGGTAGGAAAATCTGCCTCTGCCTGCAAATCTTCAATGGCAAGAAAAGTAGCCAGTGATTGCATCTGATCTCCAGCTAGGTCAATGGCATCTGTGTTTAGTGTTATTTTGCCATCGGAGGTCATGCTAATAGACAGCAGTCCTTCATCACACAGTGCTGTGAAGGTCACATTTGGGCTGTTAATGCCTTCAGGTAGCAGAAAGTTCTGATTCAGCCACATGACAATGCTTTGTGGCCTGTCGTTGATACTGAATGTAACTTTTATAGTGTAATATATATTGCTGTACAAACGAAATGAGCCACCCCTCATTTTGTCATATTAAATTTAATTCAATTATATAGATTGAATTAAAGAAATAGAAAATGTGGCAGGCTGTATCTAAAGATACATTTTAAAAACTAGTTGTTTATGTAACAACCTCAGCAGCAACCTCATTTCCCCTCCTGTCTGATCTACGACTCAGCACTCCGCATCACCAGTATGCTAATCTGTCATCATCTGTACCTGTTTCTCACTGGTTCATGCCTAAATTACTAAATTATACGTTTTTAATGCTTGAATGATTCATATGTCATTCATGTGTATCTTACAAAACAATAAACATTCCTCTCAAACTGGTAAGGTACAGGGACTGGGCTGAGAAATCCGAGAGCCAAAAATGTTACAAAAAATGAGAGACAAAAAGTCCTTCAGGAAGCCTGGAGAACTTCAAGCATACGTTAAAATACAAAATATGAAGAAATGAGTGGGGGCTCAAGACTGTACACATAAATGTAAATGATATGATAAAAAATGAGAAGACATTATATGCATAATAGATATTGGAACCTGGAAAAATCAATATTTTGACTTTGTTTCACAAAGCCACTATGGAAAGAAATACAGCTATACAGAGAACACACCTCATCAGAAAAATAAATTCCTGACACAATAGTAATCTATGCTACATCAGTTAATCTAGTCTAGTTCTAGTTTCTTGGAAATACGGCATCACTGCAGTTTGACTTGCTATGCATAAAGATTTGATTCGTTGAAACACTGGTGCTAAAACTTTATTAAAGTACTTTTATTATTACAACTTTCTTTTCCACCCTCCATCTTTATTGCCTTTCCATCTCTCACATGAATCACATGTATTTTAAACATATGGTTTTTGTATCTTTTTCTGTAATGTTTTTAACTTTTTTCATATGTTGTTCACATGTTCTTATTTTTTTTCAATATTTTCCATTTTTTTTTTGCACTTTCATTTTGTATTTTATTTATTATATTTATTTTCCACATTTAGTACCTGCGCTTTTATTTATCACATTTATTGATATTGTGTATTCTATATTGGTTTAAATGATTTCTTTGTTTGTTTAAAATTTTGATTCATTTATTTGAATATATTATTATTACATATAATTTATAATATGTTCTATTTCACATAAATTTTTTAGCAATATCCATAATTCATATCTTTACATGAAAGCTTTTTTAATATGTAGGACCTGTGATTATATTATTGAGAAAATTGATATAATTTTCTTACATTCACAGACTCAGGGCATAATATCTTGAAAAAAATTGTACAAGCTCAGATCATAATATCTTGAAATGCACTTAAATGTGTTTTCTTTTTTACAAATAAATCACATAATCACATGTGAAAAACATTTCATATGTATGAAGGTTTTCCATAAATGTCTTAAAACACAAAACAGCATGTGAAAAGCTGGGGTTGTGAAACATACTCGCACGCACATACACACACACACACACACACACACACACAATCATGCAAACAGACTCTTGGCATCTACCTCGACGCCGGACACACTGCTATCAGGTGGACCTGATATAGTTGGCAGCAGGCAGGTCTTGAGAGACAGCGAGACTCAACAATGATGGGACGTCTGACCCTGACCCTATAAAAACTACTCTGGCCTCTCTGGAAAAACATGTTAATGTGAGGACAGAAGTGGGAGAAAAGTAGAAATGCCAAAAAAAAAAAAGCAAAAAATAAATAAAATAACGATAGCTGTGTCAAGGTTGCTGAATGATTCTTGCAAAAACAATTCATGTATTGGTGTTTTTCATGATGTGCACTTCTTCAAGTGAGACCGGGGGAAGGAGTTATGAAATTCTAAACTTATTTCTGCTATTTGAATAATACAGTGTAGAAGCATATATGCACACACACACACACACACACACACACACACACACACACACACACACACACACACACACACACACACACACACACACACACACACACACACACACACAGGGCTTATAACTCAGCTGTTACCCTTAAGACCCTCTCAAATACAAACCCAGTACACCTGTAACCCCTTTGCTTCCCACGTATGGTGAGGGCTGTGGGAGAAATTCAATCTAAAATCCATCCATTCTACTTACAGACAATTCAGCAGGTGGTTCCTGCTATTACTGGAACACATGGAAGAAACAGACACTGTAAAATGAAGAAGAACAAAATCCCTGCTACAGGCCAGCTCGGAGACGTATAAGCATGCCAACAAAAACTTTTAAAATAATTCTTTATGATTTTATACTAATATTACAGGCCATCATGCTTTATTTTCTATCAGTCCATCTGGTGTATCCACTTATCTGTCAATTGCAGGCGTTGAAGTACAATCAAACCATGAGCTATTTTCGGCCCTTTTTTCATTTCCTGCCCGGCTCTCATCTCTTCAATACAAAATACGTCAAAATAAGATTAGGATCTCAATAAGGCACAAGGAGGATCTCATGACCTAGGATTAATTTAGCACATTACTTCACCGTCTGAGACCCAGGTTATAATCCCCTCCATAGGGTCTATGAATTAAACGCACGTCCACAGCCAAAAGAACCTCTGAATGACAGCACTGCTTTAGAACATGATCCGCCACCATTTGTCCACGGCAACAGCTCTTATAAAGTTACAAAATGTTTTTCATTTTGGTAAAAGAAGATAATGGTATTTATTCATCTTAAGCCAAATGGCGTCTTGCCTACACCTGCTTTGAGTGAACCTATAGTTCTTCAACTATTTCCTGTCTGTGCTTATCTAAAATTAATTAAAACAGAAAATATGCACGGGTTTGCACATAACTTTTGATATACGGTATATAAGGTATATTAAATAACCAGGAAAACATTCATAATATGTGTTTACCCACACAACTACAGTAATGACTTTACCCTGGTCAAGGTCATGCTAGATCCTGATTCCGCTCTAGGAACACTGGATGTGAGGAATACAACTTGAATTATATGCCATTCTACCACACAAACAAACTCATCCACTATTTAGGGGCAATTTAGGGTAGCTAATACACTAAGCGGCATTTTCTTTTTGCGAGGTGTGAGGTAACTCAAAGGAGTTACACAGAGAAAACCAAGCAGACACACAGAGACCATGTGAAACTCCCAACGAATAGAGCCAATGCAGTCCACTGTACCATTTTATACTGTCCAAAAAATACTACTGATTTACTTTGACTAGTTTTATTTGTATGATACATCGATCAGCCACAGCACTAAAACCACTGCCGGATGAATTGAATGGCATGATTATAAACTATATACCAGTACACTGGTGACAGAGTCATGGGCACCCTAGGCGCATCCACGCCTGTAGGGACGAAACGCCAGCTTGTCCGGCCTGATCTCACATAAAAGCCAATGTAGCACAAATTGCTGAAAAATGTTAATGCTGACCACGATAGAAAGCTCAGAATATCCAGTGCATCACAGTCTTCAGCATTCAGCGCTTAGCACGCAAAGAGTTCAAAGATGTTGATCTGGCCTACAAATTACCCACATCTCAATTCAAACAAGCATCCATGGAATGCCCCAGACAAACACGTCTGCATTATTGAGGACCCACCACGCAACCCATAGCACCCAAAGGATCCGCCGCTAATGTCCTGGGCCCAGAGGTCTAATGGATCATGCTCGACCAGCACAAGGGGAACCTACATAATATTTGGCTTAATGTTTTGCATTTTGTTTGCATAATGGCTCAATAGTGTATATTTAACAGTTGGTATTGTCACACAGATATTTTTCAGAATTACCAAACCAGACACCAATGGCCAAGCTAAATGTAACGGTAGCAATAAACGTATTCTCTCAGATGGCACAAAAAAGAAACCCAAATGGTGCCGAAAATGATAGATATGTGGATAGAAGAATCATTTGAATTAGCATATATGCTACAAAACTAATGACTTATAAGACTAGTAAGAGTTGCTGGAATGTCTACTATGTGTGGCATCAGTGGTAGTATCATGCGCTTATTCATTGCAGCAGGAAAAAGAACAGAGATTAATATCAAAGATTAATAATTTCACCTGTAAGTAATTTGGGCCAAAAAATAAGAATTTCCACTGCTATTATCATTGTCTTCAAAGCTACAGCTAATATGAGTTAGGAACGTTTACTATTTACTGTTCCTCCTCCCAGTACCTCAACTTATCACCTCATTACCGCATTATCACTTTGTCGCCCTTGTTTGCACATTTGCACGTGCACTTTATATTGGAAATTTGGAAAACTTAAAATGTCAATCTGTTCTGTCCCAGCTAGCTGGCTAATTAGGTTTCCAAATTAGCTAGTTAGTTTTTTTTGTTAATTTATGTTGTTAATTTATGTTGTTATGTCAATCTGTCTTGTCTCAGCTAGCCAGCTATATAGGTTTCTTAGTTAGGTAGTTACTGTAGGTTTAGTTAATTTATGTTGTAAATTTATGTTGTATGTAGCACCTTGGTCCTAGAGGAACATTGTTTCGTTTCACTGTGTACTGAAGTGTATATGGTTGAAGTGACAATAAAAGCCTACTTGACTTGACTTGAAATCTAGAGAGCAAGTTGTCAGATAGATCAAAGACCACATTTATTAACATAAATCGTTGTCACAGTGCAATACAGTAATGTACAGTATTGCTTCCTTCCTTTATTTATTTATTCTGGCTTAGTACTACAGCCGGATAGACGATGAGTGAGTGAGAGTGAGATGCTTGAGAGTACTGGCCTGGGTAGCGTTGCATAGGTTTCTTTTAGTATAATTCTGTTTTCTGTTTACATTTTGACAAACAGGACCAACTAAATTCCTTAAAAAATTCCACAGGCAGGTACAAACAAAAGTAATAAATGTGTGAGCTGTATTAAAAAAACTATCCCACGCACATCTCTAATTAATTCCAATTATGAAATGGAGCAGTGGAGCTGAAGTTGAGGAAATGTCAGAGCCAGAATTCACACACTGCGCTGGCAATTCGATCTCTGGGGTTTTTCTCCAGGGTTTTCCAGTGTTTCCAGGGGGCATAGTGACAGCTATTATATTTAATTAAAAAGAAAAAACAAAAACTCAGGTTTAGTCGATTTGAATATTCAAAATGCTAACCTATCACAGACACAGATAGTGTCAAACTCTCATAAAAATGAAATAAATAAATAAAATAAACTGTTAAAAGAACTGGGTTTCAAATCTAAAGCTACATAATGCTTGCTTAGCTCAGGTTTCCCAGGCTAGATCTGGGATGAACACATATATCCTAGATACTGTACGTGAGCAAGATTGAGAAATGTTGCAGCAGTGACATGTGAGCTGGAAATACTGGTACAATACGATAAACATAACCCTGAGTGGCACTGCCAGGCATTGTTTGGGTTTGAATGAGTCGGCCTCAAAACACGAAGCTGGGAAAAAATGGCTGAGTGACTGTGTGAAAAGATAGACAGCACGACTAAGAGATAGAGAGGCTGTGGAGGAAGGACAGGATATGGAAGAGGGAAAGAAAAATGCTCTGGGGAAGTCAAATTTGGTGCATGCAAATGTTAGTGCTTCACTGACACATGGTAAAACTAGAACACTTGAAAAGTGCACCTCACATTGCTCAGATAAAGTGTCCTTCATCAAGCTGTGGCTCCTAGTGCATAGGCTGTCGTATCTCAGCGGGTTTAGGTGTACAAATGTGAGGAAGTGCCAAGAAAGAGTTATGATGATCACCATCTTCCTCTTCCCTGATCACAAGGTCCCAGGGTACCTATACTTAAACTATACCCACACTTTGATGTCAAGCCTGAGGCAGATTTAAAGTGGTGGAGATCTCTTTATGGACTCTTCAGGACTGAGATCTCAACACTGACCAATCTGGTGGGGCAGAAGAGCGAGAGAACCATGGCTCTAAGTCAAGGATGTGCTGACAGGTGTGGCGTTCAGTGATCATGGGTCACTGGTTTGGTGTGACAGTTCTTCCATGAGTTACTGGAAATCTGGAAGTCTATTTTGATGTGTGTAAACACTTTACATACAAAGCAGCACTATGCAATCGAAACAATGAGTAGTGCAAAGGTTCCTTGGTGTAATTTTGTAGCAATTAAAATGAAAATATTTGTCACATGTGCCTTCCAGCCAAATTAAGTAATTTTTTCCTATAAACTCAGTTTCATATAGACCCAGTTAGGAAGCTGGGGTCAGAGCACAGGGTCAGTGCCCCTAGATGGTGAAGGGCTCAACAATGGCAGCTTGGCAGTAGTGATGCTTGAACCCCTGACCTTCTGGTGCCTTAACTGATTGAGCCACCACTGTCTATGCCGTAGATGTTAGCTAGCTATGTTAGAATTTAACCCCAGCACTAATTTCAGCAAAGGGTCTTTTAGTTAATGACTTCTACTTCCTAAAATTATAGTTTAAATTTCACCAGAATGTAAAGTCTCCGGGACTGGGAGCGGGGCTGTGAAAAGAATAAATATACATTAGGAAAACAAATGTATTAAATCTTTGTGCCAGTTTAATTAGAACGAGCAGTTGTACAAGAATCACAGTTTATTCACTTTGTTGAGGTAGTGTCCTCTGAAGTTAGCTGAGCCATTTTAGTCTTTTAATCTTTAATCATTCACCTCTGACTACATCAGTAAAATCGATGTGACTGAAACGGAAAGATAAAAAGGAACAGTGATTACTGAGTAATTATAATGAACCATAAAACAAATCACGTTTACAGGCCGATGCGTATCGTCAAACGGCTAAAAAATTGGATGAAGCATTACTATTTAAAAACAATTAAAAAAAGATAATTTATTACCCAGACCAACTTCCATTTTTACTTATCTAAATTTAACAACAATGACCATTATTTATGTGAATCATCTTTAGTAAGTAAATCAGTGCTTCCTATTCTTTTATGACAATGGTTGTGGAATGTCTTTTATAACTAAAAATAAAACTCGAAGAAAATGATGTATAAAGGAAGTAATGATGGGGTAGGAATATCGTGAGAAATGTCAATGAAACTGTCCCATCACACTTCATTTGGATAATTGCAGCCAGTTTTAAAACACAAAACCGTGGTGATCCCTTTGAGAATGCTTTGTTTTTTGCCATGCCAGGCACAATTTTCTCTTCCATTTAATAAACACTAATATTCCAGCTATTCTTAAGGCTGTGAGTCACTATAAGGACCAAACGCAAAGAAGACTGATTGGCTAATGGGATTTTCATAAGCAAGGAAAGGAAGGGGGGGGGGGGGGGGAATTAGTGGACCAGAACCAGATCGTTAGCATACTGATGAGCAGAGCTCTTTCCATTATTCATCAGTGTAGAAAGAGCACAGAGTTTTTTTTTTTTTTTTTTCATCTTCTCCCTGAGCATAGCTGGCATACTCTGCAGGCCAAATTTGAGTGTTTGCATGCAAGGGAAAAGGAACTGAAACCTCAACTGACGTCAAATGCTATGGATGAATCTTGGCTCTATTTAAATTTCAAGGTATTTCAGTTGGGAGCACCTGCCATCATTAACTCCAACAATAAGTATTTTAATGAAAATATTTAAATTCTTTTTCTTGATCTGAGCAGGCTTAGGCATGACATTTAGTGCCCACTGGGACATGACTTTCCCTGGAGTTTTTGTGTGGTACACGCTCCATTGTGCAACCCTCACCTTTTATGATTAAAATGTCAAATGAAAATGAGATAAATCAAACACTTCCTTTCTTCTTCTAGAAAAAAAATCAAGTGTATGCAGTAAGTAAGGGCTAAATCACTTGGTGGAATTATTTTATAGAAAAAAAAAATTAACATTAGGGTGTTGTGGTGGCAAACAGCAGTATATGCTAAGAATGACATTTTCTATTTATTAAAAAATTATAATGTCCCTTTTCTATCCATTTAATATTGCAAGACAAATTCCTGATATCGTGAAACTGCATCCTGAAGACATTCCTGTGGCTAAAAAATACCCCCTTAAAAGGGATTAAGTGTGGACAGTAAAGACATTCGTGTGGGTCAAAACATGACAAAACTGCATTTTTGTATGACTGGCACTTAAATAAGATGAACAGATTTTACCTTAATTGTGACCACAATCAAGGTAAAATTACTGTAAGAAGATCCCCTACCCTGGCTTGTTGCTTAGCTCTGCTGTTCTCTGGAGAAGAGTGGCTCAGCAATAGACATTGAAAGGATGCATTCAGAGAGAAGATAAGTTGCCTTTAAGTAGACTGCTTTCTCTCTGACTGTTTAAGACACTGGAGACTCCTTCCATTAAATAAATCGTCACACAACGTCACCGTGTGAATACATGTTCATTCGTCTTTCATACATCCAACTAGGAACCTCTGGAGATCAATCAATGGTGACTATTGTATTTTTTCCCATTATTAGGACCTTCGGTCAACATTCACACACTATGCGCAATTTTGGAATGCCAATTAGCCTAATCTGCATGTTTTTAGACTGTAGGAAGAAAACCTGTGTACCTGGAGGAAACCCACCAAGCACTGAAAAAACATGCAAACGTCACGCAAACAAACCCAGAGGCGGGAATTAAACCCAGACTCTGGGGGTGCAAGCCGACAATGCTAACTGCTAGTGCTAACGTTTTGATCAGTAAAATTCAAGAATTCAACAATGCTGCGATATTGAGTAATTTCATTCAATGAAATCTGAACCCTTGCATTTGTATTTCTGGGTGGTTAAATCTACACCATTTACTATCCACTTTTCTCTTTAGAGATTAGCGTTTTATGCAGGATGTTATTCTGGAAGCGGATGCCATATATTTCCAAGAACAGAAAAAAAGGTAAGACACATGGTAAGATTAAACAATAATCCTTAGGGATTGTTTTTTTTTTGTTTTGTTTTTATTTCCTGCTACCCCATAAACTCGACTTCCTCTCTTTCTTTTCCTTCAGTTATGCACAGTTATCTCCATGGAGAGTGTGCTTTAAGTGCTCTTGTTTGGCAGCATCTCACAGAATTCGCTATTTGGCCTGTCGCACACACACACATGAAAGCAAACATCTTCATTTTAGTCACGATGGCAAAAGAGCAGTCGAAGGGTGAAACCCAAACTCCGTTCCATCTCTTCTTCGTTTCCCAGCATCCTTCGCCATATGGCAAAGTGCTAGGATTTAGTCTGGGCCATAAATTACATCGGAATTGCTGAACGGTCCTGTATACGGCTAAAAAAATTGAGGAGGACCTTGACAATCAACGCACCACATAGTCATATATATTACCTACCAGGTCAAATGTGAGCTTTGCAAGACTGATTTGCAACAGATGGTTTATTTTTTTATGGCCAGACATTTTTTTTTTTCTACTAAGAACATACATCATTTGCTACTTTAAATAGATGTCCTGTCTAAGCATTTATTTGCTCATATTATATAGAACACCCAACCGGATTGTAAAGGATGGCACATAGGTTTTGATTATTCTTGTACAAATGGTATCAAGGTACATTGACAAAAAAAAAAAAAAAAAAAAAAATTCAAATTTACTTGACATTAAAATCAACGATGTGTTGAATGGGGTTTTGTAAAATACCGAAATCGATAAATCTCACCATTTTGATCTTGTTTAAACAGTTACTTCTTCTTAAGGTCATGGCCCTGGTGTTATGTGGTGTAAAAGACCTCCTCTTGTTTTCTCAACAACTTATAAGGAGTATAATATTACTTCCTAAAAAGGAACCGCTATTCACACTTGTTTCCAGGAACACTTCGAGCCAGTTGTCAGCGGTGCAGCCTAATGAATGGTGGTGGTTTATATTAATACGCTGCCATGTATTGAATCACAGTTGGACTTCGGTGTACCAGTGTTGTAGACTTGGCTTCCAGCTCGGTCGTTGTCAGCAGTATTAATCGCGCCTCCTGACAACACCTGACTCAGTGCGAGCGTTCCACGCTGTAATTAAGTGTCAGATCCACAGGAGCGGCCATAGAACTGCAGCAGAGTTCCTGTAGAAGACCGCAGGTGGGAGGAGAGATTAGCTCACAACCGCCCTCCACCCCTCAAAAAAAGGCTATTAATGGAAACCATTTGCAGCAAAGTCTATGGGAAGCCTTTAAAAAAAAAAAAAAAAAAAAAGGTTTTGGGAGGGGTGTGCGTCAGTGTGTGTGCGCGCGTGTGTGTGTGTGTGTGTTTGTGCTGATATGTCAGAGGTTGAAGAAATCTATTGGGTGTTCAGCAAAAAGAACAGCTTGATCCTTAGCATTAAAAAACGATTGCATTCGTTACTAACAGGAAGATGAGTGCTGAGGAGACTGGTTTCTCCATCATATTTCATTTTTGTCCAAAGAGGGAAAAAAAAAAAAAGTTGGGGGAATATCCGTAAGCCCTTCGGAACACTTAACATTATGACACTGGAAAATGGAGACACACCTGAGCCAAAAAAATGTGCAGAAAGGAGACAACTCATAAGAGACCTGTATGAATGTTTTTTAAATGTTGTTTGATGGTTCTGGGAATGCTATCAAAAGGCCAGCAGGAGATTCTCACTCTCCTTTGGCTCGGCACTTCAGCTCGGTAATGAGATCTGACCGATTTCCTCTTGAAGTCACACATTTTAGCTTCCTGTGCAACCTGTCGTAACCAAATGGGTGGCTGATCTGCATCCATCCCATTCCCCTACTTATGTATTATTATTATTTTTTTTTTTAAAGCAGGGAAACCCCAGGGTTAATCTCCCAAACTGTCCCCACCCATTGAGTCAGGTCAAAACAAGAAGAAAACACTGAAGTAAAAGACAGCTTTGTCCTCAACTGGTGTCCTTTTTGTTTCCTGTGTTGTTGTTTGGGTTTGTCAGAAGATAATAACAGATCACAGCCATCATGAAACACAACAGAGAATCTTTTGCCGCATAAAGATCTTAAAAAAAAAAAAAAAAAAAACATGCCGTCAACAAGCCTTTTCTGATAATGAATCCTGCCACGTGCTTCAGTCGCTTTTCCCCCCATTATTATTCTCATCAGGATGAAGTGCTGCTCTCGACAGACCTCCCGCTCTAAAGGCCGACGTCTGAAAAGCGTTTAAGAAAGCTGTTAAACCATAGAGGTGGTGCATCACCCTGCAGCTAAGAATGCCCGCTCCTGCTAATTAAAATCGAAAAGAAACTACAGTAATGTATAATAAAAAAAAAGACCAACAAAGAAACGAGAGAAATCAAAGCCAAAGAGCATCAAAGACAAGACAAACATCAAAGAGCTTCACAAAAAGAAAAATAGAATGTGAAATGAAGTTAGAGAGAGAAAGACAGATACTATAGCCACTTTCCAGGAGTGATAAATGAAGGAGATCATCCCCCCAGTTCCTGCTTCATTGCTCTCAGGAGTCTCTGATTTCCTTGTACTTCCCCTTGGCGTCCATTTACCCCACTGCTCCTCAACACAGCCCACGGTTGCAGCATCCACACACACCTATCACACTTACACACTAAGGCCCGAATGGCAACCGCTGTAGCATGTGCACGATTAGTAGAGGCATGCTAAAGAGTTCAGACAGCTCAGAGGGAAGGAGGGAGGAGAGGATGAGTGATCTGGTGCTGTATCATATTTTGGAGAAGTTATGGATCAGAGAGAAATGTGGCGGCTAGGAAAAGCGTCCATCCTCATGAATCTCTGTTTAAAGACCCAGATGTAAAGACTTGGCATAAATTGGCCGAAATGGACATATAAAAATCCAGGCATATAAAAAACAAGCATCCTGCGAGGGTCAGGTCTGTGGGGAGGAATGCCCTGTTAATAATTAGAGAGAGGTGAGAGGAACATGGGCAGATTTGTTTGACCTGGCAGAAATTAGCTCAAATAATCATGCTTTCAACCAAAGGTCAGCAGAAAAGCATCTCAGCATCTACAGACCCTGAGGTGGATGGACTATAATAACAACACATGACCACAAACAATATTGTGGATGATGACTCTGAACAGTCCATAGGTGTGAATAATTGTAGGAGTTTGTGCATCCATGTCATCCTGTAATAGACTGGAGTGCCATACAAGGTGTATTCCTGCATTATGTACAAAGTTCCTGGAATTGGCTCTAGATCCACCATGACCGAAGACAGATGCATGAATAAGGTGTTTTTTTGTTTTTCAATAAAGAATTAAAAAGGGACTTCATTACAACACAAGGAAGATACACCAACAATGGAACTATTCCATGAATTATAATAGGGCGAAACCTAACTCAAGTACAGTCCTAACAAATATGTTTTGATGCAACTTTCGGTGACCTTCATCCACAAGAGCTTGCCAGTATTGCTAAATGTAGAGTGCAACATCTTTTCAGCATATTTAGTATTGCGTGACTTTATAGTATACAGTACAACTGTAGAAGAATAGAGCTTTATAATCCCTCTCTTCATTGTTACCCAGAAGTCTGGTTCCTCTCAAGGTTTCTTCCTCGTGACAAAGTGTTTCATTGAAGTGTCACCTTTGGTTTGTTAATGAGTGATATGCTGCAAGTGTATATCCAGATTTCTCCAAAGCTGCCTTGTGGCAATAAAATAGTGAGGGAAAAATGAATTAAATAATATCTAGTGTAATCGGTTTACAAGAAATCATCTGTCTGTGATGAGAAAAGAATGCTGATCATTTTTTGTTACAATATTTATCCATCCATCTAAGAACCTCTGGACTGTGGAGGCCAGTGGTGGCCATTGTATTTATTCCTATTTTTTACCACCTTGGTGGGACCTCCAGTCAACATTCACTCATGCATTCACACACTACAGACAATTAGGGAACATCATTTAGCTTAATCTGCATGTCTTTGGACTGATTGAGGAAACCAGGGTACCCTAAGGGAAACCCTCCTTAAGCATGGGTGGGAATCGAAACCCGGACCCTGGAGGTGCAAGGCGACCTTGCTACCCACTGCAGTACCGTGCTTCCATTCTTTGGGCACTGGGGTGTCAAGTGGGAACTGTACCAACTGTACAACTACGAACGTAGCTGTTTTTATATGAAACCATTCATATAAATCCATACCATCTATAAATCCATACTGTAGACAAAAATGCCATTATAATCCTTCATTATAAAAAAAGCATGCTTCAAATTATTGATTTACTGTAACATTGACAATGGAAAAAAATATGTGATGTTGCACAATACAATTGACCTTGTAACATTGCAGATCATTCCAAGCCAACAAGATGATTTAAACATGAATGACAAAGTTGCACAAGGAATATGAACCACAATAACTCCTGTTATCAGCTTTGTAACCCTGGATTTTCTTTCTTTTTTTCTTTTGTGCATCACTAAAGGAAGTTCTACTTAATCATTAAAAAGATCACTTGAGTAAATTACAATGCACACAGATGCCAGTGGTTTTTAAAGATACTCATTACCTCATAATACTATATTACATGTGATTTAATCATTTTAAACCTATAATTTATAACCTAATAAAATGAGAACAGCAAGAAGACTTTATTTAAGCAGATATTCAAAAAGAGCTGTTTTGAGAAGCAATGAAATTGCCTGAATTTATCTTGAGTGCAGTGCAAAGAGAGAGTCAACAGCTACAGATCTGTGAAAACAGCTGTTCTTTATCCGATAAGGGCCATGAGTCATAGCAACGAGTGCTGCAGAACCTTAAACACAGGTGTGTGTGTGTGTGTGTGTGTGTGTGTGTGTGTGTGTGTGTGTGTGTGTGTGTGTGTGTGTGTGTTGAGCAGGTGCATTATACAGTATGTGTGCACAGATAAGCACTTAAAAATCATAAATTGAATTGTAAATGTACCTCAATTTGCATAACCAGCTCAGTGCATCATCAATCAAAGCCACATCAAATAACTGCCTCTATGAACACAAAGCAGAAGTGGTCATACCAGAAATGTCTGGATAAACAATCAAGTGTGGAATGATGGAAGGTTTCAGGTTTTTGTGGGTTGATTTGATTTTTAAAAAAAGAACAATATTTAAAACATATGTATACAGTGGCAAGAAAAAAGTATGTGAATCTTTTTTGGAATTTCATGGTTTTCTGCATTAATTTGTGAAATTAAATCTTCATCTAAGTTAAAAGTATTGACAAAATATTGTAATGTGCCTAAATTATTAACACATAAAAAAGAAATCATTTATGTCTTTATTGATAACAACAATAAAAAAAAAACTCAAAAGTGCTAGTGCAAAGAGTATGTGAATCCTTGATTTAACAACGTCAAAAAAGCTAATTGGAGTCAGGTGTTAGCATACCTGTCGTCTTGTTAAGAAAATGAGGGTGTGGACTAGAGCTACAGTACTTTAAATAAAAACCACTCAAACCTTATGAGTTTGCTCCGCACAGGAAGAATACGCTAATGTTAGCCATGCCTCGCCAAAAAGAGCTTTCAGAGGATTAATCATCAAGAATTGTTGATTTACATAAAGCTGGAAAGGGTTACAAAGTGATCTCAAAGACTTTAGGAATTCCACAGTCTACAGTTAAGCAAATGGAGACAGTTTGGGACTGTGCCTACTCTACCAAGAAGTGGGCGCCCAGTCAGAATGAACCGAAGATCACCACAAAGATTCATCGGTGAGGTCAAGAAACAACCACAAGTGACAGCCAAGGTCTCATTGGAACTGTCTGACATTTGTGTTTATGAGTCTGTAGTATGTAAAATATTGAACAAGTACGGTGTCCATGGCAGGACACCACAAAGAAAGCCACTGCTTACTAAAATGAATATTGCTACATGTCTGAAGGTTGCAGAAGAGCACATTGACGCTCCACAAAGGTATTGGCAAAATGTTTTGTGCAATAATAGATAGATCAAAAGTAAAAAAAAAAAAATTAAAATTAATTGCAGTTCAGTCATGATGTCATAATGACACTTAGTGTGAACTATTTGGAAAGAACACACACTCTCACAACTGATGTAAAACTGGCACTGCATGTCATCATAGAAACATTATACCAACAGCAAAGTACGGTGCAGGAAACATCATGATGATGATGCTCCATCAGGGCATGGCCAGCTTGCAGTCAACCCAGGGCTCAACCCAATAGAGATGCTGTGGAATGAGTTGAAGAGAGCCATGCACATGAGATGTCTAAAGAATATGACAGAGCTAAAGCAGTTCTCCCAGGAAGGATGGGCTAAAATTCCTCTAGAGCGATGTGCAGGTCTGATCCACAGCTACTGGAAGTGCCTGGTTGATTTCTGCCAGGGGGTATAATATATTAGTATATTATATGTGATGGTTGTTGGCAGTTATTTGGACATTAATGGCTGTATGTTGAGTTATTTATACAAACTGCACTCATAAATATATCCATATTTCATTTCTATAGTATCGTCCCTTGAGAAGGTATACGATAATGTTTGCTAAAATTAGAGAGAAATTATATATATAGTTATCCAGGCTTCCCTAGCTTTTGCTTTTTATTTTCAGTCGTCCCTGTACCTGAGCAGTTTCAGAGGACTGTTTTTTTGTTTTTTAAGCCACACAATGACCTATGAATCATACAAACAATATCAGGCATAAGCTGATGATGCAGATGATGACAGATGATCAGGCCAGTGATTAGTATACTGGTGATGCTGAATGCTGAGTGGATGGGACAGACGAATAACAGGAACCTCATCAATTTTACTCATTCATCTATACTGGTTTTTCCTGAATACAAGGTTGTGGTGATCTGGAGCCTATCCCAGTGCTAATCCATTGTGGAGCACAATGATGGAGTTATTGCCACATCTCCATATAGTCCTGACCTTATTTCCACATGTTTGGGCCATTAAAGGAGTTCCTGGGAGGCCAAGGTTTTAGACGTGAAGTAAGCAGTCCTATCACTTAAGCAATAATGAAGCGATGTGATACATTAGTGTAGCAGGAGATTATATAGAGGGATAAAGGGAGTTTTTACTCTCATAACCATGTTTTGTTATTCTGCATATCCAAATGTCCCTGTTTGACTTGAACACCCATCGTACAATATATGTGTAACCCGCTCTAAAATGTCAATTT
Source organism: Clarias macrocephalus (assembly GCA_011419295.1). NCBI lineage: Eukaryota > Metazoa > Chordata > Actinopteri > Siluriformes > Clariidae > Clarias > Clarias macrocephalus. The sequence goes on from JAAGKR010000108.1 coordinate 224,072, forward strand.
TAATATAACATTTTAATCTAAGCTTTGTTTGTCTATGCTTATATGACCAGGTCCGTAAGTTTTGGAACAATGATTTTCAGCGTCATTTTATTTGTGAGATTACTATCTCAGAAATCTACAGTAGATTTGCATCTGCAAACTGTTGCTATAATCATGCCCAGTTTATTCACCGTCCTCCTGAGAACACAATTTACTGTTTGTCTTGACTCCTTTACAACTACATAATGTAATCATTTATAATTCCACCATTAGGTATCACTAACAAGAAGACAGGGTTAGATTTTGATTCTCTCCATATCCATATTTGTACAAAACTGCTTTGTGATGAACTCTTTATTTAAATGTACTATACATCTGAAAATGAGTTGAATCTTACTAATGCCCACTATTTACGATTACAGATACCTTGGGGTATATTTAGGCCAACAATATTATGAAACACACTTATTTCTTTTGCAAAATGGTGCATAGCGTTGTTTAAAAATGAGCCAAATTTATATGGAATTCGGCATTTCACTCGCAAATATGTCATGTTATGAAAAAGAATTACATACAAATTCTATATACACATATTTGTGCTCATGTTCTAATTTCTGTTATTCAATTTGTGCTAACTATATAAGTGTAACTGTAGTTAAAGACATAACATCCACTATATAAAAAGTGAGTTAAAATGTGAAGGACTGAAATTGTGTTTAGGTCAGAAGTCAGGCACTAAAAATTCTGTATCGGTTTGAAACTTCATCTGCCATCATCCATTATTAGACATTAACCATATTTACTGATAACTCATGTATTGTTAGTTTGTTAACTAGGTGATTTCCACATCCAAGTTTGTGGGTCATTTATCTGTTTCTCATTAAACTCACAATAGCCCTGTAGAAAAGATTCTGCAGACCAGATGTAGTCGACAAAGGGCTTTGGACACAAACACGCCTTCCAATAAATCATCTGCATCGGCGGCAGTCCGGCGTAAGACGTAACTACGTAGGCAGTTTGGTTGCTGTTGGGACAATGCAAGGGGAATAGTATTTCAGAGCAACAGTAAAACTGATGACAAACCGTGGCTGTGATACAAGATCTCTAAATCAGAGATACACAGCGAGAGAGCATTTTTCAGGCTCAGACGATGACTGTAAGAGTGTCTGAATGGATGGTGAGAAGGAGATAAATTAGAGACGGGGAGAAAGAGTGAGTAAGCAGATCCTGAATGACGCCTTTCTCAAGTGTGAGTGTCTGTGGTATCATTTAAACAAACTCACTTTCTACAACAACGTTAAACTGGAGAACTAACCTCAGAGCACTTAAGATTAAAACGATCAACATCATAGAAGAATACACACACTGTGCAATTAAGGCTATTGAGATGATGCATCCGATTTTCTCCCCCTCTCCCTTTCTCTTTTTTCACACACATAAGACATAAGACATGGCACACATGAGACATGTTTGAGTGTTTCCCTCACATGCTGAGACGTGCAGGCTTTTAAGTATAAGTGGACATATCTCTGGAATGTCAAAAATGTCTTAGGCCATAGCAAGTGTATTTATTTCCCAATTCCATAAAATAAAAGGACACTCCAACACATGTACACAAACACACACACACACACACAGTAATCATAGACTGGGCCTTACTATTACTAAATGTTTTCTATGGCTAAAAGACTGTTGCGGTACATGGTAAGAAGGAAGAATTTATAATATATGTAATATGCAAAAATATGTCATGTTTTGTCACAATAAAACATCCACCTAGACAAATAACAAGAAATCTTTGTAAACCAACAAGGTTTCTAAATCATTTTGGAAAATACACTAATTAGAAATGAACTACATGTTTTCATATCAATAAAAAAATTACAAATTATTGGAATTTTTGCTCGTAATGTCTAAGGATGTGTGATATTAAATGACTCGTCCTGTGCTACACGAAGGTATTAAAAATTAAGCTGTGCAATTGTTACTATTGCTGATATGGTACAGTGTTTTGTGGGGAGACAGTGTCTGTGCTTTGTAGAAGTCTAAAGTAAAAGTATAACTTGAAGTTTTCTTATATTCGTCGAATCTTCATGACAGAGGACTTTGCACTTTCGGGTTTCTCAGTAACACGACTAGATAAAGATGTATAAATTGATAACTTTAGGTATGTTCTTTCACGGATGTTCCACAACACTAGATAGAAAGCCAGATAATTGTCTCTTGAAAATATAAAATAACACATATCGCATTAGGTAATTAAATAACAAAAACAACAACAGTCAGGCTGTTCTGGAACAGTTCTTGCAAGAACAGTATTGTCAAGTGCATTTGACAAGCACCATAATGAAAATGTCTCTCATGAAGACCTTCCCAGGAAAGCAAGACCAAAACCTTTGCCGCCGAGAAGTTCATTTAAAGTCACCAGCCTCAGCACCTCAGATTAGAGCCGTTATGAAGGCTTTACAGAGCATAAGTAGCAGAGACATCTCAATATCAACTGATCAAAGGAGATATTTTGGATTCCTTTAGCATTGTTTTACAATGGAGGAAAACACCACATTACACACCACATACCATTATCACAATGACATTGATTATAAATTATATACTGGTGACAGGAATCTGGGCACCTGAGGGTCACTTATGCCCACAGGGCCAATGCCAGCCTGTTTAATCTCACAGAAAAGCCAACACAGGACAAAATCACCAAACAAAAAGTCAATGGTGGTCATAACAGAAAGCTACCAGAATATCCAATGCACCAAAGCCTGCTGTACACAGGGCCTGGAAGGCAAAGAGCCCAAGGCCATAGACCCAGATCGCAATTTGATTGGGCACCCTTGGGATGCCAGAGCTGGTGTTTTTATATGATTTAAAAGTTATGGCTTATTGGTGTACGTAAAAGTGGCAAACCATTCTTTTGTTCATGGGGAACAAACAAACATCAACATTGTTGTGCATTCATTTTAACACAAGGCATGTGGCAAAGAGCTATTCTGTATGCATACTGTACATATGATCCTACAAAAAACATACACACACAAGGTTCATATTCAGGCTATGTTACAGAAGTACACTGTAAGATGAATAAAAACCATTCAAACCAGCAATCGGTCAAAACCGCTTGAACTCCTCAAGGCCTTTACACCACTGACAATCAGTCAGACATTTACAGTTATGTACAAAAAACCCACTGTGATCTCCTACCAAGCTAAATCCTTTTTACTTTATATAAACCCATGAGCTGCAGACAGACTTGATCTCATCAAAGGGTTTCTTGAAAGGAGAGTTTGAATTGTGCAATGCAGGCAACTGACGACGAGTTGATGGATAAATGTAATGTGGGTGCATTTTTCGGCCATCACTTTTAGCAGCTCTTGAAAAAGCTCAGCTGCTTCATCTTCCACAAAAAAAGCACCAGCCTGTGTATGTAAAGTAGACTTCACATATGGTCCAGTGCATAGCAATGAGTGATATGTCTCTGTGCCTTCTCTCTGTCTCTAAATTTGATCTAAGTGAAGATCATTTGAAGTCAGTGTTTAGTCCATTTAAGTGCAAGAATAGAACAAAGCAATCAAGTGTGGATCAAAGTAACCATTCTGAGAGTGTTTAAGTAAGATGTTCTCTATTGATTCCAAGAAAAGAGAACTCTAGCATGGTTGAATTGTAGTGAGAATATGACCTTTAATTAACCTGTAAAACAGGACTTTTGTGTTTAAACCGGACCCTGAATTTACTTTTGACCAATTTCCTTATTCTGGTGGTTTTTATTCATCTTACTCTGTATTTCAAGTGAACTGCAAACCATTGTGTGTATGTTTTATGGGAAGTTTTCACGAAGGCGTGTGTACTTTCATTTGGAGACGTATATGTGGCAAATGTCTAATTTGAAAAGGGCTACACACATTTTTTGACATTTGTCTGGTCCCGATGAACATGAATTCCATTTTTTTTTTTTTTTGTAGAACTGAAACTGAGCCAAAGGTGATGCATGTTCGACTTGAGAAAAACAAAGAAAACGTTGGATATGTATGCAATTATTCAATCATTTATTTAGACCTGCCTCTAGGTTTTCTGTGCTTGGGTGGTTACTACCCAAGTATAGGTTTGCCAAAGATTTGTTTACTCAGAAGAGTTTAATTAGGATGGTTTCAGGCTTACGCATTCTTCAGACAATGTTTTTTTTTTATTTTTATGTTCATTTCACAATATGCACTTCACTATTTTTTTTTTTTATCATTTTGACTCCAAAAACATGTGAAAGAATCCTAAATTTTAGCTGGCCCTATACACTTGGTCAGTGTGAACTGCTGTAAGTAATTCCTTATTTAGAAGTGTAAAAAAACAGCAGATATCGTTTATCAGTTCTTATTTAACCAGGTCAGGGCAACACAGCAACTCAAAACATCGTTTGATGGACAGATGGTTCAGTGATGCTGTAGTCTGTCTGCAACTTACAGACTTAAAGACTCAGTATAGGACTTACAGTATTAACAAAGTCATGCATGTTGAGCAACCCTTCAAAAAAAACAAGCACACATGTTCATACTGTACTCTGTGAAATAATTACACACTTAACCTGGATGAATCAAACTGACAGACCTCATCACGCCTCCTCCTTGGTGAGCTCAGTGGGTGCTGCTAAGTGTGTATTGTGATTAACATGCTGGATGATGTTATCGACAGTCAGTGAGAGTTCCTTGAGTCTAGTGGATGTGAAAGTGCTCCCCTGGGGACACAACTTCTGATAGTTCTGAACAAATCACACTAAGTCAGTCGTCTGTCTGAATACACTATGTGTGTTGTGGTGATCATTACTATATTTGGCATGGTAGATGGGTGTGTGTTTACAAGAGGTGTGTGTCAGTATTAAGAGCGTGTGGGTGTACAGACACCATGACCCAGTCGTGACCCGGGGCATCGCCGAGGATGAGCACACGCCGAATACGGCATTCCACGACATTGTGTATTAATGTCTGCATACTCGCCCACAGGTTATGAGTTTCAACCCCACCCTCCTTCTGTCTAGGGGTAAAACTGTCCCAAAAAAGGAAAAACATGTTTGTCCAGTACTATGCTTCATTTATCATCTCTATCATTTAGAGGTCAGTCAGTATATACAATATACTGTATGTAGTATGAAAAAAAAGCGATGTTGGCTAGTGCACTTAAAAAAAAAAAAAAAAACGAGTCAAAACAGATGCTGTTTGCTTTGACTGAAATTGCACACTGACAGATAAATAGAGACCTCACTGATATAAACAAACACCTTAAATTAAATCAACAGTCCTCATCTGCTATATGGCACTACACTACTGCTAGGATACCAAAGTGTTTTTTCACACTTTTTACAGCGTGGTTTGCAATTGGGGATAAAAAAAACCCCAAGATATGGAAAAAACGATTGCTTAATTAGAACAAAATGAAAAAAATTATATATACACATTGTATATATTTGGACAGAGATCTTTACCACTTCTGATAAATAGCAAAGCTGATAAAACTATAATACACAGCATGTCAAATAATTCTGTTCTTACACAGCTGGGGCATTTTAAACGTTGGGCAAAATCAGCCCAAACTGTTATTTTACTGCTTCCAACTACAACGGCTTAAAGTCTCTGAGATAACGCCACCTTGTGTCTGAACCCCACTCATATTGCCCAACATCAACAGACCAACCCATTTTGCTTTGACTCAGTCTCCACCCACACACCTATTGTTTATTATTATGAGGAAACCGGGATTTTAAAGGGATACACCTAAAATGGAATCATGGCAAGCCCATGTGATTCAGTCCCCGGGGAAGACCCATGGATCCAGCTGCATTTACTGCCATAAGGCTTCACTCACTTTATGTCGTCATGGTGGAATCTCCAAAACAAACATAAAACATGGAATCAGGAATGACAGCTCGATCACTCATTGGTGCTGAATGCGTCTACCTCTGTGGCAAGCCTCTACCTGTTTTACTCAAAGTATGTTTCAGACACACAGAAGTTGAGGTGTGTAAGCATGAGCTCACAAGTCTTAAACCTTCTTAGAGGGATCTTGTAAAGCTCTATGTGTTACTATAGTGACTATGGAACCTTAGAGGGACTGGTCAACACTTAGAAAGCATCCACTCCTTCAGTTCAATTCCTTTAATAGTTGTTTTGTTGAGGGTGAAATTTGATGTTTAAATGATGCTTTCTAAATTCCACCAGGTAAAATGGACCTAATAACCTTGTAATAAACCTAATAAACCTATATGACCTGGTTAAACAGCAGCTTTAATTCTATTCTAATTTAGTTCCTTTAACTGAAGCTCTGTGACTCCAAAAAACTCTCAATTTGAATTTATATATTTCATTTTCTTGGGCTTGATCATGTGATCCACAAGATCTGACAGAGGTACTACACTAAACGCTCTTCCTGTCGCAACCCTTCCATTTTTCTAACTGGGCTTGGTACTGGTACTGGTACTGCATGCAGTGGCTGAGGTGTATGGGGTGTACAGTTACTGTAAAGGTCTTGTCCAAGGGACCCAACAGTGGTGACCTGGTGGTGGTAGGGCTTAAAACCCAGACCCGATGTTGTTGTGTTTTAGTTGAAAGACACAAATAGATACTTGTGTACTTGTGTATATACAGTATATTGTATAGCTTCCATCCGTCCATCTACAGTAGGAACCTCTGTAGTCCAACTAGGGACTGTGGAGGCCAATGGCGATCACTGTATTTATTCCCATTTGTATGACTATGTAGGACCTCCGGTCAACATTCACACACTACAGGCAATTTGGGAATGCCAATTAACATAATATTCATGTCTTTGGACTGTGGGAGGAAACCAGAGAACCCGGAGGAAACCCACCAAGCATGGGGAGAACATGCAAACTTCAGTACATACATACACACAGGTCCATTGCGAGAATCAAACCCGGAACCTGAAGGTGCAATGTGACAGTGCTAACCACTAAGCCATGGTATGGCTTACTTACAGTACTAATTAAAATAATTACAGAATGCTCAATCAAGGCTTTTACTATAAAGGTTCCAGTAGGAACTCTAACAGTTGCAAAGATGTGATGACATTTACCATCTGTACAGTGTTGTTTTTGTAAGTCAGAATGACTTTAATAAAATGATAAATGATGATTAAGATAACATTGAATGAATAACCCAAACTCATGATTGCAAAGACAACCATAAAACATAAAATTTGTAACTTTTATGTCTATTAACATGCATTCACATCACAGCTGACCACAACCATGGTCCCTTAAGTGTCTAACAAGGTTTAGAATTCTGACCAGTATTGGAACGGACACAACAGTTTCCCACACACAACTCATGTACTGTATCTCATGCCACATCTCTTAGTGTTGCAATGTTACCTCTCTGTTTCATTTTCTTTCTGAAATATTACCATAAAGTGCATCTAAGCTCCCGAATGACTGTACTTTAATATGGTGATCAAGCTGCATCATGTCTGCTTTCATTAAGCCGGGTTTTTTAAACTCCTTTGGCTGCTCAGCAATTTAATCTTTTTCTAAATTGTCTGAGATTTTCTGTTGAGCGTTTGTTGTTCAATATTAATTGCATCATTATCGATATAGTCGTGTACACTATTGCAGTAAACCTATAGTACACTACTGCGAACAGTGTAAGGGTAAAAAAAAGAACTGGAAGTGATTTCAAATTCCCTGAATTGTGCATCATTATTTCCTGAAGCCACAAAAGGCACACAAGGAAATGTGCAATTCCTGAAGACATTCTGTCGACTTAAAACGTATCTAGTGCATTGACCTTCCTGCTATAGTAACCTCCCAATCCATGGCACCTAACACCGGAAGGGTGAAAAACAGCCTGATATCAATGGAGCTATAAAATATTGTTTATATTTAACATTAGAAGAAAAACTTACATCGATGTCACAGACACTGTATATACAATGAGAGCAGAACTTCTCCCATGTCTAGCAGGTAGTATTGGAATGCCTGGGCCTGTTTCCAGACTCAAGAACAGTTCCTACTTTTGGACCACCACATTCTGACCTCATTCCAATTTCTATCTCAGACGATACACTTTGTGCTAATAAATCAATTCCATTGCACTATAGATCATCTAAAGCACAGCACTCACTATACAGGCAAGTGAATTGTCCTGAGTGTTCTTTCTACATTCAAAACTTTTATTGACTGTTATTTAGTTTCATATTGAACTAACTCTGTTGTGGCATTTCAATATACAATACAGTGCACAAACTCCAAATAGGATTAATTTTCCTGCCTTTTGACACATTTGAAACTTAAGGTCTTCAACAGGAATTGAACAACATTGCTGTTGAATTTTCTGTTCTAATTGGTGACAAGCTCAACACTGCATTTATCTTGGAAATGGGAACCAGACCCTGGGGACCCTGAAATTATATCATGTTTAACCTCTGTGTGTTAAAGTGAGAAAAAAATTAAAGCCTCAGTGTTCATTTTTTTTCTTAGCAACAAGTTAACCACAATAATGTTTTTTTTGTAAATGCATTAAAACTGTATAGATAATGATAAAAATTTACAAGAGAATGTATCTATACGTTGACTGATCTTAATCAAATATTTAAATAGCATACAGTATAATATACTAATTCAAAAGTTAAAAATGAAAAATGTGATCCCTTGTTTACTCTGTGAGCATTAATGTTGATTTGACATCACTTGCCTGACTCAGGTTTGTGTTCACACCTTGCATTTCTGAGTAGTAATTCTAAATTGAGTGGGCGTTTTGTTTGTTCCTCAAGTCAGAAATTCCATGTTCTGCATTTTAGTCTAATGCAATTTTGTCTAGTCTCCAGGATCAGCACTTAAAGTTAGAGTTCTAACTTAGTTTTCCAGCACATGGATGTTTTCAGGATTTAAGGTTTTACAGTTTCTCTGTAACATGATTATCTTATTAAAGAGAATGAGCAGCTGATGACTGAATGACTCTATACATCTGCTAAACTGTAAGTGATATCAGCTATACTTAAATGATATGAAATATTACAGAGATGTCCACAACATTACATATCCTTACAAACTAATAAAAAGGAGTGATCCATCAATATTCATTATCAACTTGCTGTGATATAAAACACTATGTGAGATGCTTTGATTGAAGAATAATCAACTTTAAGGTTATAAAAGAAACTCCAATTTGAGAAGCAGCCAACACATTTTTTTCGCTTAACAGCACATCCCGAAATATTTTATTCATTCATTCATTTTCTATACTGCTTATCAGGGTCACCTAGAGCCTATCCCAGGAGACTTCGGGTATGAGTACACACTGCATACTATGGGCAATTTGGAAACGCCAATTAGTTTAATCTGCATGGCTCAGGACTGTTGGAGGAAGCCAAGCACAGGGAGATCATGTAAACTCACACACCCACACACCCAAGGAGGGAATCAAACTTTTGACCCTAGAAGTGTGAGACTACTCCACTGTGCCACCCCAAATGTTTTACTCGTTACTTAATTACATAGCGAGCATAACATTTGTTATTAAACTATAATACTTTTTTTTCCATTTCCAATGAAAATCTAGTTTTAGTTTCTGATTATCCATCCCTCTCTTTCTGGTCGAGTGCGCATGTGTGTGTTATACATCGCAAGGCCTGGCACCTCCTCTGGTTCTATCTGATAAAGGCTTTAACATCTTCAGACAACTGCTTCCAGCTTGGAGAGTTCAGCTGTAGGAGTTTGCTGTTTACGATATTACACCGCTCCAAGAGCGAACAATACGCCTTTTGTTTACAGATCTCCACTTAATACGGGCCACATTGAGACAGAAAGGTCTGGCCAAAAACAGACGCCCAGCCCTTTAATGCCTCACTTCTGCTACCTCGCTTTCGAAACAAATGATACTTTAGTGGAAGCTATTTTACCAAGGTCATCTGTTGGCCTTGTGAAGACCTTGAAATGCTGTATTAAACAATCATGTCCAACTTTATTTTTCTTTTCTACACGCCTGTAAGACCACTTTTGCTGCAAAATATTTGATCATGAATGTTGACCCTTGACTTGTCATAGATAAGGCCATTTATGATTGATCCAAGTGTTATGAAAAGACACTCTCCCCATCCTTTTTGAAGGGGGTAATCACTTGACATGACCATCAATAATTTGACACAGGTTCCCACCTGGTTTTGAATGCCCCCCCAACCCCCCACCCTCCCTCTTGCCCTACACACTGTTGCGCTTTGCCTGCTCTATCACGCCAACCTCAATTTGAAAAGTTTGTTTATTAGCTGATTAGTTAAATGTGTGTTGAAAGCTACAAAAACACTAAACTGTGCTCCAAGACCAGGCTTTGGAACCTGTTGGCTAAAATGAAATCAGCACCAGACTACATCCTTTTTCTGCCACTACTATTCCAGAACAGTTCCTAAAAAACAAATCAGATGATATAGATGCCAGAACTGAGTATTTTATGTATTTTTTCATTAAAATATAATGAGCTAAGGCAGGCCAGCTCTTTTATACTAGCCAGCATGATGGAACGATGGTCTCATTGACAGTGACTGCTTGGTGGATTTCAGGAGCGAGTGATCAACAAAAGTATGTTGTGGTCAATGACACATGCTTTGCTCTTCTTAAAATACCAGAGACGCTTGTGAATCACATGATAAATTCAGAGTGGATTCCTTCTAATGGGAGTTTTTATATGCATACTTTTCAGTCTTTAAAATATCTACATGTCTGACAGAGAGATCCAGTGCTGGCCCACTCGTGACTGAATAAAGTACAATGATAACGAGTGAATTCGCAGAGACTTGAGGAATGGTCTGTTAGCACTAAACGATTTCCTGAAATCAGGCTTTGCCAAAAACAACTGACCAACATCAACGTGAATGGATTTCCAATTCCTTTCTGGAGAAAAAAATAATAAAAATCAAATGATGTCATCTGTGGAGTAGATTTAGAGAAGGGAAATCATCTTGGCATGGGGTTTTGGGGTCAGCTGCTTCTCAGTTTACAAAGGATAACATCATTCTGTGAAGCATCACTCTCACTTAATGACTGAACAACGTCCTGACAAATTTGAAGAAAAATAGGGAAGACATTGGTTGAAATATTGACAGTTGGGTAAAAAGACACAGAAAAGCAGTTGGAAAGAGAACCTGGACTGTTGCAAATAAAGCACCAAATAAAAACAGTTTTTATAACTAAACACAAATTCAATTATATTTAGAAGGAGTTTATATTGTTGTGTAATTTATTTAGCAATAGCAGTTTCCATAGGTGGCCTAAATTACCTGTTTTGGAATTACCAAATGGCAAACTGTCTAAGAGCCATGCCTGTCTTTGATTCCGTTTTCATCAAGCAAAAACAATAATGTCTGCATGGAATGCAGATAAATAACTATATGCCATTCTATACGGCTTCTCCCAATAACTGCCTGCCACTCACTAGCTCTGTTTTTGCTCTCACCTGGATACCAGAGCATTAAACAGTCACTTATGTTGATGAGCACACCCACTGTGTGTTCAACCCACTTCTTTGGAAACAGAGACACAGAGAGAGAGAGAGAGAGAGAGAGAGAGAAACACAGAAAGAAGATGGCAGTCAACGACTGTAAACGCACAGAGAAATGATTCTATTTTGGGATCATCAACTCTGAAACATTCAAACAGTCTCCTTCTACTTTGACCTCACTTTCCACAGCTCTGCGCTCACTCACTTAGGATTTGAACCTAATACTAACATATAAAAGCACTTAAACACAGTCTCACATTTGGCTCTAGAAAGCAACACAGGCCCTCACATAATGCTAGAATACTTTCAGAGACACTTTCTTATGACATATCTCAGGACTTTCCTTATGGGAAAAAGAAAATATATAATAAAATCACAAACACATGTAAGTCATATGTCATTAGATGCATTAACCATATCCTGAAATTCAAGTAACTCAAGTTGTGGCATCATGTGAGTGATATGTAGGCATAAAAAATAAAACTGGAAATTTTATATGCGATCATTTAAAAATACAGTTCACTTGTGGAAAATAAAACCATAAATAATCAATGTAAAATATTAACATGTAAAACTGAATAAATACCATAAAGAAATAACCTGAAAACAAACTAATTATGTAATTAATTGTACAATGAATTTCATTAAATAATTACATGAAACACCTGAACTACAAAAAAAAAGGTTTTATGTATAACAATCATCAAAAAAAATTTCAAATATATACAAATTAACATCTAAAAGAAATAAATAACGAAATAATAACATGTTTAAAAAAATCAATCCAATCAAGTTAAAAAATTGATTCTACATCCTGTATATTTTTCCTCATCCAACATGGCAGCATGGTAACAGCACATCATAATACTTGGACAAGTGGTGTTCATGTTTATCACCACCAGACACTGCTCCATTACAGGACTAGCACAAAACCAATCTGCACAATGAATGGCTGCAGAAGCTATCCAATCTCAGCTTGCTGTGGTGACCAGAATGTGGGAAGTGAATTTTGTAAGCAGCGTGCAAAGAGGTGTAGGTGCGGCAAGCAGGTAATTTCTTAAAACAAACCCTAGCCAGCCAGACGTACTGTCCATCCCTTCCTCCAATGTCTGCTCCTTAGGCAATATTTTGGACTACCTGTATATCTAACTACAGTTGACTACTCAATGTCTGTCCAAAGACTGCTGCTTGTTTGTTTTCAATGAAAAGTGGTTAAGGTTCCAGATGCTCAGTGACAGACACTCTACAGTACAGTACAGTACAGTACAGTACAGGACTAACTGCGGAACACACAGAAGATGTACTGGAGAGCTTGACGATTTGAAAATCAAGTAACTACCCACAAGATTCTATTAGCTGAGAGAAAAGTGAACATGCTGGATCCTTTTTATACAAACATACCAAGCACATACTGTATTAAACCCTCAGAACCACCTCAAACCTAATCCCAGCATACAGACAATTTGTCAGATACTACAAACAGGCAGGTAAAAATCTGTACTTCAGTTTAATCCACAGCTATGGCCAGGACAATGGCAATGCAAGAGACATGTGCCAAGGCATTCAGGCCATCACCAACTTTAAAGAACATCATCCGCATGTTACAATGATGAATCCCTTTCCAGATCTACTGAACAATGCCTATGCTTGGTTTGAGAGGCAGAATCACATGGTGGCAAGGAAGGCTATCTCGCCACCTAATGACCAGGTAATATGTCTTACTACAGCTTACAGATGAAGCCATTTTAAACAGCCGGCTGTTCTGTGAAGGACTTCTGACTGGAAGACCACAGTGGGGCAAGATCTGGAGCAGTCTCTCTGCCACCCCCACACTGGGCACTGCCTCCCCAAACAGCAATACCCAGCTCCAATTACATCATCAAATTCACCAAATAACATGACCATGCTGGGTCACCTGAAAGAACAATAAGTCAGTTCAGTCAGTTCATAATTTATATGCTGGTCTATGCTGGTTAATGCTGGTCTGATGCTGGTTTAGCTTGTGAACCAGCATAACTGATGGAAGACCAGCATATCTACGCTGATGAAACCTTACCACCAGCATTGGTCTTGCTGGTTAGTGCTGGTCTGGTGCTGGTTTAGCTGGTGAACCAGCATAACTGATGGAAGACCAGCATGCCTGCTGAAAAATCCAGCATAGGCCAGCATGATTTATATGCTGGGCCACAAGCAAGGTTTTGGTAGGTAAAATTGATTAACATTTTAGCTCATTATCTTGTATTTTAATAACTAGTACTGAAAATAATGTGTGATGTAAATACATGGACCGTGTAGTGTCATTTTTAAATGCATTTACATACAAGAGACAAAAATAATCCATTTACCAAAAACATGTAAATACATAATTTTACATGTATTAAATATCTGTGGATTGTCTTTTATATAAATGGATCGGCAATAAATGCATATTTTAAAAAAGTAACCAAATTTTTTTTTAAAAAGCTTAAAATTGTCCATAATTTTTAACCATACACATAAGTGTAATACATCATTTTATGTCTTTATTTGTTAATGTACACTCACATATCAATAAAACATTGTGCTGTTGTAAAATAAAGAAAATAAACAGGGTGCGCTTCCCCTGCTGAACAAAAAAAAAAAAAACAGCATAGACCAGCACAGCTGGTGACCATTATACCAGCATATGTTGTGTTTTGGTGCTGGTATGCTGATGCTGGCATGCTGGTCACTTTACTGATGCTGGTCCACAGCATACCAGCATTATAGTGCCATGATACTGGTGCTGGTATGCTGCCCCCAATAGCAGTGATACGCACCAATAGCAGAGATAGCAGTGTCCTAAGCTAACCAAAAACTGAACCAAATAGCTACCATAACATGAAGCTATCCAAAACAGGGTGAAATATATTATAAACATTTACACCACAGCTGACACTGACAACCATCTGTACATCTACATACTGTAAGGCATTAGCTTAGCCACCGTGAGCTAACCTGTTTGTGCTAAGCTACATAAGGCAGTATGTTAGCATGATTTAGCAGTGTTATCTACATGCTAACCAAACCATGTAAGTGACATTAAATGACAATGTTTCATATAAACTGGCAAAAGCTTGTGAGAAAAAATAAAATAATAATAGTTTTATATTATCAGAATAAGGATTATATTAGATTTAGTAACTTACTCATGGTAACAGCTTGCTGTATTCTCCCCCTTCGTTCTCTGTTGGAGTCTCAGTGTTGTTCTGAGGTAAATCTAAACTCCTCCCACTATCCAGAACATTCTGTAGGGCTTCAGAAACCTGTACAGTGCCTACCATCTTCCACACGCGCAGGAAACTTGTCCGATCTACTGTTTGTCTGTGTGTGTGTGTGTGTGTGTGTGTGTTTGGGGGCGTGGCCTTGTATGTAGATTACCCTGGCTGTTTCCCTGTAAACAGCATGTGGGCGTGTCCTGTCTCAGGTCATTATCAGTGAATGGTGTGGGAGAAAGACTGTATCTCTCCTTAGATTCATATGGATTACATAAACTGAGAACATTTACATTTGATTAAGCTTGCTTCATTTAATAGTAGACACTTTAATCTTTCTATAGATATATATGTATAGATATATGGATATATGTCTATACATATAACTAACATACTGCCTTATGTAGCACAAACAGGTTAGCTCACGGTGGCTAAGCTAATGCCTTACAGTATGTAGATGTACAGATTGTTGTCAGTATCAGCTGTGGTGTAAATGTTTATAATATATTTAACCCCATTTTGGATAGCTTCATGTTATGGTAGCTATTTGGTTCAGTTTTTGGTTAGCTTAGGGCACTGCTATCACTGCTATTGGTGCCTATCACTGCTATTGGGGGGAGCATACCAGCACCAGTATCATGGCACTACAATGCTGGTATGCTGTGGACCAGCATCAGTAAAGTGACCAGCATGCCAGCACCAGCATACCAGCACCAGCATACCAGCACCAAAACACATCATATGCTGGTCCATGCTGTTTTTTTTTTTTTTATAGCAGGGTGAATGTAGGCAAAACTAAAATGATGACAACCAATTTCATAGGAGACACCAACCGAAATCATAGCTGATTTTTACCTGGTGTGGAAATCCATCTTGTTAACCTCGGCAGGGTGCTGTGCTGTGGAAATCACCAGGTTCAGTGTGGTGAGAACAGAGCAGGGTTGAGTTGTAAGCATTTTACTGAAAATCTGCTCTGTTGGTCTTTTGTTGGAGCTCATGCTCTCTCACCCTCCTCCTGGAGCTCAGTGATGTCAATCTTCCCCTGGTGCCCTGGGCTCTTGGGCTCCTTCTGGGGAACCACATTGGCAGCTACATCATTACTTGATGTCTAACTGTGCTAAACACATGCTTTGTTTAACTCACACCCTAGTGGTCTAGGATTGGCTTCCATTTCAAGATCTTTCCTTTAAAGTTCCAATTCCTTCATGTGAGAAAGAATTCTTGTAATCAATTATAATATGGAATTTGTTGGGCAAACATTATGAGATTGGAACACTTTATAGTTTCATGCTTTGAGAAAACGATGACACACTAACATTCAACTAAATCTTTAAACCTTTGAATAATATTTAGCTAAAATACAGCATTTAACATTGGGGCTGAGGTGGATTCTTTTTCTTGTAGATAGACGTCAACCCAATTGAGAGATAACTCAGAGCAGAAATACTGGCTCCTGAGACCACTTGTGAATAACATGACAAACAAGGAACGGTCCAAGAGTGTGGCACTATCATCATAACATATCATATTTTATTGATTCCCAGCACTGCTTATGTCGAAACACTTGGAATGTCACAATGTTGCTGCTTCCCATAGATTTATGCCTGGATATTGTGCTTACTAGGGCCAAACCTAGACGATGTCTGATGGGATATTAGTGATGAAGATTTCACATTTCCTCTTTAAAAGCAAAAAGGTATACTGCAATTGAAAAAAAAAACAGAAGAGTGTAGTTGCTGCAAATAACATATAGCTAAAAATATAGACAGTGTAATGGTATATATCACACACAGTTAAGCATTCAACATTAAATGCAAGCCTTGTAGAGCTAGTGTGCTTGCCTGTATCTAAATCTGGCTATGAAGACAGATCTCTAGATCTCAAGAGATACAAAATATATTTTTTTGTCATTTACCTATAATGTTGTGTCTCAAAGTTTAAAATTCAATATAGATGTAGGGCTGTGTGATATGGCTATGCATACTGTATTTTTCTATGAAAGCCACTTTTCGGTCACTTGGTCATTTGTAAGGTCTTGTTCAGATGGTTTGGTTTCACAAATCTGATCTTTAAGACCGACTGTCCACACTGTTATTTTAAAGTGATCGGATCAGATCGGATCAGGCCCTCTTCAGAATTGTTGACTTGTCTGCATTGGATGCTGTGGAAGCTTGCATGCAGCATGATAGTTCCTCATATATTGGCCTGTTCCTGTATATTCCCTCTAGTTTTGCCTGTACTGAAGCATCGCAGAAGTGCTATCAGACATTTCACTTCATCCTCTGCCCAGGGACTAGTGTTCTCCATGTCCACACTTTGGTTAAGCCAGCTGGAAAATTCAAGTGCATGGCCTTTACATACTAGCAGCACCAGTGCCAAAAGCAATAGAGATTCCCTCCGTGACCTCCTGACGAATAGCAAATTAACTTTCTACAAATTATTCATATTTTTACATTATATTAACAAAAGTTTTTTTTTCCATCTCCATTTCTTCCATCATCTGCCTGCTCATTTTTCAATATTTCAAAATTTTCCCCTATGCATACTTGTCCCATACCATGTGATCATGTGGACTTGAACTTCTATCCCGGTTGCAAGTTACATAATGGACTGTTTGAAATCCTATTTGAGTGGCTAGAGCATCTAGACTGAGTTACATCTCTTCTCTGAATTATACACATTTACATTTGATATAAACGTCCATAGTTTCTTAAAATTTTATTTAATTGAATTTTAGATAGCCATTGTAATGTTTTAAATGTTCTTTACATATTCTTATGTACTGCCTCTGCCAGCTTACCTTCTTCTCATAGTGCATCCTGATGCAATTTCTTCTCTGTTGCATAAGCTACACAAATGCAACAGGCTACTTTCTTTTATTGCTCAGTGCTCTAATTCTGAGGCAAACATGCCATTTGTGCAGGCTTTTGGTGGTGAACACAGGTCAGCATGGGCACCCTGACTGGTCCTTTGCTACGCAGCTTCATAAGTAATAAAATGTGATGTGTGTTCTGATAACTTTCTATCATAGCCAGCATTAACTTTTACACACATTTGAGGCCTGGACACCATGACCCTGTCCCAGGTTCACTGGTTGTTCCTCCTTTGACCACTTTCTGTAGGTACTAACCGTTGCATTCCATAAACACCCCACAAGAGCTGCTGTTTGGCCCTTGTCAACGGTGCTCAAATCCTTGCATGGTTATTAGTTAACCAAAAAATTGATTGACATCTGTATTTGCTTATACTCAAAGTTTTAGTATCGGTATCCTTTAAAATGGTATAATGTCATCTCTGTATATGTAACAAACATATTAACTCACTCACTTACTCAACAGCTATACCGCTTTTTCATATATACAGGGTCGCAGGGCCTGGAGGCCTGCCCAGGAGAATTAGGGCACAAGGCAGGGTACGCCATGGACAGTGTGCTAATCGATTGCAGGGCACACGCATAAACACATGCACTCACATGCTCATATACACACTTGTGAAAGCCAATTAGCCTAATCTGCATGTCTTTGGACTGTGGGAGGAAACCGGAGTACCCGGAGGAAACCCACCAAGCACAGGGGAAAACATGCAAACTCCATGCACACAGAGACGGGACCGAACCTGGCCGGGAGTCTAACCCACACCCTGGAGGTGCAAGGTGACAGAGCTGACACTAAACCATCGTGCCGCCTAAAATATTAATTCAATATACAAATTAAATCAAGAAAAAAACGATAAACATAAAAAAAAAAAAAACTTAAAAAAAACTGTATGTGGCATGAATTGGCTTCATGTAACATGAAATGGCTCACTGATATTTTAAAACGGGTTTAGATCTTAGGCTTTTGTGTTTATCAATGCCAAATCACTTCTGACATTAATTACAAGGTGATTTTTCAGTTCTCAGTATCTTTGTCTCATGCAGCCAGAGAGAAACAATGGCCATTGATGTTCATTAAATATATATATATATAAAAGAGAAATCTTCAGAAAAAGTGTGCCAAGGATAAAAGCCCACTAGATATGACGCACATAAACACAAAAAAAAGTTGAAGGAATCCAAGAGGAAATAGACAATGAAATTTAGATACATAACATAATGATGGCTTCTGTTTAAGCATTCAGTTGAAATGACTTGGAGAAGCACATCTTCTGATGACGCAGAGAAGCTGCAAAAGAACAGAAAATCACGCCTTCACCTTGTGATCCTGTAAAAGTTGGTGCTTCTCATCAGTGGTCTTTGCGATATTCATGTTTTGTGTCATCATTTGACCTGTGATCTTCCCTGCTTAATGGAAAGGGAAGCATTTACTTGCAAATTTGGAAGATAATCGTTTTATGTATAAAAAGCATCTATTCAAATGATAAAGAAGCAGGAAAAAGCTTTTATGAAATGCCCTTCTGAGCTTTTATTTTAAACTAAAGTGCATCACATGATATGCAATGCCATACCGCACCTCATTATCCATCTTTAACCCTTCAAACAGTGTGATATTTTGCAGGTTGAGGTCCTGATGGAAGAAAAGAAAAAAGACCAAATGACATAAAAAAAAGAAAAACAGTAAAAAATTAAAATGAAAACACAAGTTTAGTTTTACAGACAGAGATCATTTGTGTTCAAATAAAAATAATGATTAAATAATTTCCACTATACCACCATGATGTTGAATCTTGAATCAAAATTTTCAGAAGGTGTTGATTAATTTCCTCTAACAGCCATAGTCCTGAAAGCAGTTCAGATTGTAGTTCAAATCACTGGTTTATATGATTAGCTTTTTCTAATTTTTAAACAACTTTTAAAACACATTTTAAACTTTCATGTGTTTCTTTTTCTTTTTTGTACTATGCAGTTTTCTATAAATGTTCACTATATCCTATGTATCAATACTGGAGGTGTCCAAACTATGAAATACAGATTAAATCAATTAATAACAATAAAAAAAAAATAAACAGTCAATGGCTGCAGTTACACAATAAACCACAATGCATCTACTCACTCACTCACCATCTATACCGTTTAATCCTGTATTCAGGGTCACGGGGGACCTGGAGTCTATCCCAGGAGACATAGGGCACATGGCAGGGTACACCCTGGACAGGGTGCCAATCCATCACAGGGCACAGACACACACATACACTCACTCATTCACACACTATGGGCAATTTTGGGAACGCCAATTAGCCTAACCTACATGTCTTTGGACTGTGGGAGGAAACCCACCAAGCACGGGGAGAACATGCAAACTCCATGCACACAGAGACGGTAACCGACCCTGGCAGGGCAAGGCGACAGTGCTAACCACTACACCACCGTGCCGCCACAATGCATCTATAAAGAAGCAATTTTTGTCATACGATTGGTATGCATAAATTAACACCTACGTTAAATATTGACTGCCATGTATGGACTAAAGGCACTAAGTTCTTATAGTTTTGCAAAATCACAGAAAAATTATCATTGATCTGACCACAGCAGGCGGCACGGTACTCCGGGTTCGATTCCTGCCTCGGGTATGCGTGCATGTTCTCCCTGTGCTTGGTGGCTTTCCTCTGGGAACTCTGGTTTCCTCTTACAGTCCAAAGACATGTAGATTAGGCTAAGTGGCATAGACTATGCTAATTGGCGATCTCAAATTGCCCGTAGTATGTGAATGGGTGTGTGTGCCCTTTGATGAATTGGCACCCTGTCCACGCCTCATGCCTTAAGTCTCCTGGAATAGGATCCTGGGATAAGTGTTCAAATGGATTTATCTCATTTTGCAGTCAAACTGTTTACCTGGAACTATAGTATTCAAGGTGTGAATGTATATGTGTGTATGGTGCTGCCATCCTATTTAAGGTTTTTTTTTCTTTCCCACCTAGTCATCAACATTCCTAGGCTCCATAATTCAATGCCCTGACAGGTGACAGGTTGAAAATGTCCGCAAAGACTGGTATTAGCTCTTCAGCACATACCCCTTGTGTGCTATGATGGTAAGTGGCTTTACAGTACATGAATCTATCCTTCTTAGCACTGAATGCACAACTGCTGTGGAGTGTAATAGGGGATGGTTAATGGTAGAAGGGTCACCATTTGTAGTCCGCTGAATTTTTAGAATAATGGACTAGGTGAACTGGGCTTAAAAATAAAGAACATTTATTAATGGAGTTATTATTGGGTTGTTTTTTCAGACTATAATTTAAATCACTGGTTTATACTGTATGATTTGCTTGTTCTAATATATTATTGTTAATACAGAAATAACCTTCAAACTGACCTTTACAGTAGCAATCACAAATTTGGGCACACATACTCATGCAAGTGTATTTCTTTCTTATTTGGTCGCTTGTTAAATAGTCCTGTTTAACTTGTTGCAAAGCTAGCTTACTAGCTATAGTAGCTAAGCACAATGAAGCAAAGGTGCACATTCTGCAGAAGTCTTATATACAGTCTTATGATAAATAACAGATTTGATTTTTATTGAAAAGTCTGAAAATAAAAAATATTTTCATAATAAAAAATATATATTTTCAGCAAACATTGGTGCATAGTTACTTTTTATGTCATAAATTGAACAAAGATAAAAAATAAAAACATTATTGTGGCACTATGCAAAAGTTTGGGCACCCTACATAATCAGTACTTAGTAACATCTCCTCTGGCAGATATCACAGCTTGCAGATGCTTTTTATAGCCGCTAAAAGTCTTTCAGTTCTTGTACTTGGGATTTTCTCCCATTTTTCCTTGCTAAAGCCTTCTAGTTCTGTAATATTCTTTGGTCATCTTGCATGCACAGCTCTTTTAAGATCTACCCACAAATGTTCAATGATGTTTAAATCAGGGGACTGCGGTGGTCGTTCCAAAACCTTCTGCTTGCGTCTCTTGAGGTATTCTACAGTGGATTTCGAGGTATGTTTAGGATCATTGTCCTGTTGTAGAAGGCCATCTTCTTTTCAGCTTCAGCTTTTTTACAGATGGTGTGATGTTTGCTTCCACAATTTGCTGGTATTTAGTGGAATCCATTCTTCCCTCCACCTGTGCAGTGTTTCCTGTGCCACTGGCTGCAACACAACCCCAAAGCATGATAGATCCACCCCCATGCTTAATAGTTGGCAAGATGTTCTTTTCATGAAATGCTGCTCCTTTTTTTCTCCAATCATGCCTTTGCTGATTGTGGCCAAAGAGTTCTAGTTTAACTTCATCAGTCCACGGCACTTGTTTCCAAAATGCACCAGGCTTGTGTAGATGTTCTGTTGCATACTTCTGACGTTGGATTTTATGATCGGGACACAGGTAAGGTTTTCTTCTGCTGACTCTTCCATGAAGGTCTTGTCTGTGCAAACATGCAGAACGGTGCACCACCACTCAAGTGTCTGCTAAATCTTTCTGTAGGTTTTTTGCAATTAAATGGGGGTTTTGATTTGTCTTTCTGACCAGCATACGAGCAGTTCTCTCCCAGAGTTTTCTTGGTCTTCCAGATCTCATCTTGACCTCCACAGTTCCCCTGCAAGCTACATTTCTCACTGGGAAACTGCAAGCTGACAACGCTTTGCTATCTTCTTGTAGCCTTCTCCTGCATTGTGGGCATCAATAACTTTCATTTTCAGAGTCTTACACAGCTGCTTAGAGGAACCCATGGTTGTTGAGTGTCCGCATGTGTGTGCACAAGGTTTGAAGAGTCAAAGTATTTGTAAAGCTTTGACATTGGCATTTACTAATGACAGCTGTTGCCATGCATCAGATCTAACAAGCTGATTAAGGTGCCCAAACATTTGCACAGTGCAATAATAATGTTTTTATTTTTTATTTTTGTTCAATTTATGGCATAAGGAGTATCTATGCATCAATGTTTGCTGAAAATATTGTGCATTTTTTCCATTTCCAAGAGAGACTGAATTAACATCTTTTCAATTAAAAAACACCAAAATCTGTCATCTATCAAGGGGTGCCTAAACTTTTGCATAAGACTGTATATATAACATATATACTGTACATTATTTCTAAAAGCCATTGTTATATGAGCCATACATTGGTTATTTATTTGTGGCTGTTAAGTGATGAATAACAACCATTAAGAGGAAGGATTGATGCCACAGAGGTTATTCTATTCAAAATATCTATGTGAATTTAATTTACCTTTGAAATCGCATCAATGACACACTAATGAGCCAATATTTTATTGGTTTCCCCTTGTGCCACCTGGGCATCTCTGGCTCGTCGGGGCATGATGCCACAAGACCTATTTGGGTGTCCTGTAGTATCCGGCACCAGCATTGGATCCTGTGGGTGCCATGGGTTGTGTGGTGGGGTCTCTGTAGATCAGACTTGTTTGTCCTGCACATCCCATAGGTGCTTTATCAGACTCGGATCTGAGGAGTTTGGAAAACAGGATGGCAGCCTTGGGCTCTTTGTGAGCCCTGTGTGTGGTGGGCTGTGGTTCACTGGGTATTCTGGTGATTTTCTATAACTGGTCAGTTGTCCTTTTGTCTTTTATTCGGGATCGGATCAGACAGGCTAACCATTGTGCCCACAGGCATAGGTGAGTCTTGGATGCCCATGATCCTGTCACCAGTTTACTGTTATATAACTGATAAGTAATGGCATTGTGTTAACGCGATGTGGTGTTAATGCTATGTGGTGTTAATGCTATGTGGGGTTAATGTTATGGCAGATTGGTGCAGTTGTGGTAATAAAAAAGCAATTGTGCCTCAATTCCAATATGCGTCCTCTATACCATATATTTATATTCACTCCCCATCATCTACAGTAAGAGATTTGTCAAAGCCTGCCTTTCAGTATGTTGTATACGTATATGTTGTATATATGCAGAAATTCAGATTCCTTGTCCTTAATCTGAAAATGAGGCTATATCACTGTTCAGTTACAAATTTTTTTTTCTAAAATAAACCACTTTAGAGTTTGACTTGATATGTTTTAACATGTTTATCCTCTTGCACCTGTTTTAATGGGCTATACTGCCTCAGTATAGGAGGTTAGGGGTGTGTAAAAGCCAGTATGTTTTGACTCACAGCCCCCCTGAGTCATACAGAATGACACAAATCAATGACAAGCTCGATGTTTTCATCTCTGCTCCTTTGTGATATTAAATTCCCCTTCACTCACATCAAGGTTCTTTTCATCTCTATCTCTTTTCTCTCTTTGCTCTTTCCCTTTCTCCTCAGCATCGCTCTTTGTAATTCTGATAACGTGCCTTTTAGTTGCTACTGGTGTGTATGAGTTTGTGTGTGTGTGTGTGTGTGTGTGTGTCTGAGTGTGTGTCTATCCGTCCATATACGTCTACTGTGAGCACGTATTTGTGTAGGTGCCTCAGTGAATGTACACCAGGCAGCGGCTGCACTCAATGACCCTGCTTTCTCTCTCCCTCACTACATCTGCACGTTGATGAAGAGTGCAATGCGTTCTCCTCCATCACCAGCGTGCCCAGGGGTGACAGCTCCTCAACGAACACCGCTCTCCAGTTAATTAGCTAATTAGCAAGCCCGCTTAGCTGGCCACGATAGGGCTGCCGCTCTGGCTACAAAAAAAAAGGAGCCAGGCAGCCACAAATTACCTTCTGACACCAGGGATAAAATATGAATGCGTGTGACTGGATGTGTGTGTGTGTGTGTGTGTGTGGGATACGGTTGATAACAGGTCGTAGATGGGCTGAAAGGTCACTTCGAGGTAGAGCGTAATGAGCTGAGCTTGGAGGGCACATCAAGTTCTCGGCTAAATGCTTTTCATTCTTAATGCCGCCTATATATGTATGCGCACTCCTCAAACTCATGCATGCAAATCAGACAGTGCTTTAATTAAGCCGTCCACTTAATGGCAACAAGCAACCATGGATACCATATAAGGAGTCTTTGCCATTTTCCACAAAAACCCTGGCTCATTAATGGAGTTCATTAGAAATGAATGTGAACTACATCTTAAAATAGCCCTGCCTGCTACGGTCAGCTTGTGTTCCTGCTCAGGCGCAAAGTGGAGCTTCATTCACGGAAAGAGCTGACATCAATCACAGCATGCGTGGACACCTCCACATGAATGAGCCACAGAAATGATGCATAGTACGAAAAAGTTTTTTTTGTATCTGAATCATAAAATCTCACTTTTTTATGTCATTGTTGAAGCTGTCCTTATGATTTCTGCATGCAGAAGAAATCAGTTCATCATTTACCTTAAAAGGTAGTATCTATTGTCACAGCTTATACTAGCATTAATTGCATTAATCTATCAATTACTTTATGATTAATTCTTTATATCGCTAAAAAATCAGTTACCTGATAAGAGATTTAATTCAAATTTCTGCAGCTCCATATAAAATACATTTTATATAACAAGAAGCATAGACAATTGTTTTAAGCTAGACATATACAAGTCATATATTATAGTTCTCCCCATGCACAAAACAGGTGATGTCACTAATTAAGTCTCGTCTATCTGGCTAAAGAATTGTGCCAATGAGAATCAGCTGGTTTAGTTAACGAATGGACTGAATGTGTGGCAGATCTTTTAATTTCAGAACTCAGGGCGTCCACCTGTGCACAAAAATGACTAAAACTAAGGAAGTGATTTGTGAACTTCTGTTCTTTCTGTACATTATATGATCTACAGGAAACCATCAAGCAGTCATGCATTGAATGAGTAACACCAGAGAACTCCTGACGTCTTTTTTTTTTTGACTCCATGCCCAGCCAGACACAAAAGGGTTTGGAGAATAAAGAACTTCATAATAAACATTAATTGAAATATTAATAATTAAAATATTTTAGGCAATTTCATTTCCTAAAATAACAATTTAGTATTATTATATCAATTGTCATTATTTACAAACAGGAATGTTATTAAAACATTGAATTTTCACTTGCTTGTTTAAAATATTTGGAAACCTGGGAAAAACTCGAAACGTTGGCGAAACTTTGCAATATACGCAATATGGACAAAAGTCCATCCATCTACAGTTACAGGTGCCTTTAATTAACCTGTTGGTTCACATTTTTGCCTACCCCTCGTTTTGCCATCAGCACATTGCCTGACCCATTGACTGTTTCTGGATCAGTATTTTAGCTGTATTTTGGACTTATTGTGATTTATAATATATATTTTATTTCTACTCGCATCTGTTTAAATTGTTTCATAGCCGAATACTTTGTAGACAAAATGGATGAAGCAGGATAAAGCTAAGGACATACTGCAACACCAGGATTATGCCGATGATGCTGGCATTCGACGTGACCCATTTACCATGAGTTATGTTCCACAATGTCCAGGCTTCATATGATGAGTTCCTTCTGGAGCAGTTCCTACTATAGTATTTATTTTTTTTATTATTGAACACATGGTGGACCCAAAATTTAATGAGGAATGAATAATGATTGTATTGTCCTACAGTAACTCACTGGTTCACAAAAACATAAAGGCCTCAGAAACCTTTCAATGTTTATGCAGTTGCTGAAACAGGTGCTCCTGATGCTCAGATACATATCTTTACTTGATTTTTGTTCTTGGTATGTGGGTCAAATGCAGTTAACAAAGCAGAACTTAGGGGAGCAAGGTGTCCTTCAAAGAAAAGCTCATGTCAGAGGCCCCTCACAGTGAGCTGAAACCTAGGGTCACTGAGGCAGTCTTCCACTACAAGCTCAAGCCAGAGGTCAATGAGATAACCTTCACTACAGAGTCCAGCTCCAGTCAAAGGGAGATGAACCAGCCTCTCATGTTGAGATCCAGACAAAGGTTGACTGGATGGCCTCCCACACCCAATTCGGAGTAGAGGCTGACTGGGTGGACTACCACACTATGTTCTAGCCAGAGGCCAATGGCTTGGCCTTTCACACCCAGTTTCAGGTACAGACTGAACCAACAGGCCACCCACTCACAGCTCCAGGTCAAAGCTGGCAGGGCAACCTCTCACACCAGGTTCTAGCCAGTGCTTGACGAGGTGATCTCACTAGTCTAGCTTATGATAGAGACTGACCAGGCACTATATCTAGCATAACATACCCCTCAGCCTGACCAGGTGGGTCCTGGTCGGAGGATAAGTAGGGTTGTCTCGTGTCCAGCCGACGTTACCCCCTGACTCTGCCAAGGAAGTCTTTATCTCTCCTTCCGCCCTTTACTACAGACATTACTACATCACCCTGTGCTGTGGAGGATGTTGCTATTCCTCTCTGCCTGTCTGCATTGTTCTTCATCTTTGCCGTCATTCCCTGCCTTTACTACGGACATTAGTACGTCACCCTGTGCCGAAGAGGATGTTGCTATGCCTCCCTGACTGTCTCCATTCTTCTTCCCCTCTGCCACCCTTCCCTGCCTTTACTACGGACATTACTACGTCACCCTGTGCCATGGAGGATGTTGCTATGCCTCCCTGCCTTCTTCCTCTCTGCCACCCTTCCCCGCCTTTACTACGGACATTATTACATCACCTTATAAATTTGCCTAGCAGTGCACACAGGAACATGGTCAAGCACTGGTCTGTGAAAGAAGCGGGAAAGAAAGGACACCTAATGAGAATGTGATTAATTAGTGTCTGTCTGTTGCGATGAGCAAGGAAATAATAAAGGGCGCAAGCAGAGTGGCACAGCGGGAGAGATAGCAGATCTTAAAACCCAGCAACCCTGTGTGTGATTTGTTATACAAGAACAAGGGCACAACGAGAACTTTACATAATAAAACCATTGTCAACTCATATCAAATCCTCCTTTCTCTATCCTTCTTCTCTCCAGACATTCTCTTGTCAAACAAGTGCAAGTGTATTGTTATCACTCCAAATGGGATTATTCATACAATATATCAGAGGATATTACTTATATACGATGGATGTAGTGTTTATAGTTGGATTTAATGTCGTAAATCATCTAATCTCATTAGTTCCTGTTATCACTGCCCTTTTAGCAGCTATAAACAGTTGTCCTGATATTGTCCTCTGTCCTGAAGACCTGGCGAAGAAAATGTACTTTTTATACCATTCAGCGTTACGAATGTAAATATTAAATAAACATCTCGTCTAAACATGTCATCAGAGCTGAGCATCATCCGCCCAGGCCGTATGAGGAGAACGCACAGAACGGAGCTCTATCTACGGTCTCGGTGAAATCAATGCCATTCAGAAGATCAGAGGAACAAGGAAGGACAGGTTTTTTGAAAGAAAAGAAAAGAAAAAAAAAAGAATGTCACTCCAGTAGATTGTGGAAAGAATTACGTATACGTGTAATGTGCAGAAGTGTTCGATGAAACACTGCTGAATAATAAATGTTTAGCAACAGACATCTGAATTCACCTTAATGGGATGCAATGCGTGCCTGTGTCCAATACTTTATAGAGGAGTCTACAGTCGCCTTGACTTGTGGTGTCACGTTAAGCAATAAACATTCTTCTCAGTTTCACCGGCTGCTTGTGAAAGCTGTCTGTGTGTATACTATGTAAACACTCAGAGCAGACTTATGAACCATGGGGAATTACAGGAAGCCGCTGCTGCAGCTGGAAATGGAACAGTTTGTATTGTGGCTTTGCCGTAGCCGCGATACACCAGGAATGCAGGCGTAAAAATCACTCAAGGGCCCAGAGTCTGAGTTCCTCTCATGGAAGCAGAAGTAATAAAAGCGCTCATAGGAAGTGTCATCGGCTGACAGAAGCACTTAGGCCATCGCCCCTCACTGCTCTTCCTCCTGTTACAGCACTCAGGGGGTGTCCGGTCTCAATCACGTTTTTGGCTTCTGCCCGTGATTGGAAATGCACATGACGCATATGCACACTTGCATGTGTTTTGAGGCTTTGGCGCAGAAACGTTGAACCTCTCATTAGTTTTTAGTGACGCTTCTACCCTATCTCCCTTGAGTTCTATGAAGAAGGCTGATGATAAATGAGCTTATTCATCATTATCCAGCTGGGGACTGATCAAGTCCTGCGATATTAAGTTCCACAAGCACAAAAAGACGTGACATTACAGGACTCCGGGACAGGTTCTCCAGACGGATGCATAGCTGGCTTCTGTGTGAGGACTGTGTGAATATGGAAAGACAGGCATTGGATATGATATAACGGAAGGAGATACGCTTTTTCTGGCCAGCACGGCGTCCTGTAGCAGCTGGAATGGGTGTTTAGACTGCAGCGTTCTTCTCTGGTCCTCTCCAAAAAGCACCGCTCCCACTGCTAACCCACCCCTCATTTCCCTCATCTACTAATAAACAGAACACACCCTTGGCGGGACTTCAGAGGAAGCAACCAGTCACTCTAACACATGCACGCATACATACACAAACACGTGCAGAAGTGAGAAGACACATCATCGATCCAGTGTGAGGTCTGATAAAGCTCATACTGTGTCCACTATACTTTTTATTTTTCCCAGCCCTGTTTTTAAAAACTTTTTTTTTATTTTATCATTCGCACTGTAGTTCATCATCCTCCAGAGCTGGGACACTTTTATGCTAATATAAGCAAGGGATATCTTCTCCATTAGTAGAGACATTAGGGAATTTGCAATGTTTACAAAACAGACTGGAGGAATTTTTATGGAACCACCTTCTGAGATGTTCTCCATGGGGAGATGAGCTGGAAATGTGGGGTTCGTTGACCAATATGTTCCACTTGAGCTCTGCTCTCAGACCCCACTATATGCCTTAAGACAGTTTAGGGTTCGAACATGCCAATAATGTGAAACTGATAGCTGTAAATAATTGCATTGCAACACTCAGCAAAGAGATGTTAAATAAAGCACTCATGAAACATGACTAAATGGGACTAAATAGTTTTGGATGAAATGTAAAAAAAAAAGAGAAAAAAAAAAAAGATGAAGGCCCAGTGAGCTCCTAGAGAGGAAAAAAGAAAGTGAGGTTGAGAGAGGAAAATGATTGAGAGCAGCATAATGAGCATTTAATGGATTAAACATATTCAGCAGCATGGCGAGGCCTGAAGCTTAAGCATTAGGTGGGCACCAGTCCTGCTGTGCCCAGAGACTCATAAAACATCTAAAATAGGCAACCTGCTGAGAGAGTAAGTGTGTGAGTGTGTGTAACACTGGAGCAGCTAGAGCTGGAGTGTATGGGTAGAGATGTATCTTACAGTATCAAAGCACAGAGTGAAAGAACAGTAAAATACACGCATGGTAAAAAAAATAAAAAAAAATAAAAATAAAAAAAAGGAAAAAAAAGTGAGCGTTGAGGAAAGAGAGAGAGGTCGACTACTAAGACAAGCAGCTACCAATGAAACACATCTGGCCTCGGTTTTACAGCTCCACCTCAGCCAACCCAGGCTGCCATGCATGCGTCCCTGCATATCATAAAAGGCTTCTGTACAAACCGCCTGTATCACAATTATGTAACAGGATCTGCTAATGCACTAAAGGAGAGAGCAGAAAGCCTCAGGCTCCGTACACACACTTTGAAACACGTCTGTATCCTTTAGATTTCCGCAAACCACAAGGAGACCCAGGAGGTGCTAAGGTCAATCAGAAGCAAAGTCTCAAAAAGCACTCTTGTTTCAATAAAAGGGCCGATTTAACAACCAAGTGAAGGCCCACGGGAACACCTGTATAAAATTCTATTGTACCGTTGCGATCCAGTTTCTGTGCCTGTGACAGAATTGTGGCATTGGGTGATCAAGGACAGCTGGAAAAAAAAAAAAGACCAAAATAAACCTGTTTCGGAGAAACGAGCTTTTTCATGTAAATATATTTGGGACTGATGGCCAGATGTTTATGATAACACAAGGAGAGTTGGTGCATAGCAGAAGGACTGTTGATTGTACTGAGATGCGAAACTGAGAGCAATGTTGTGTAGCTGCCACAGACATTATGTTTGGAGAAGACAATGAAAAGCATCCCTTAATCTTCAGGACCAAGGGCATGCTTTTTCCATTGTCATGTTCAAATCACAGACCTATGGAATTAAAAAAATGCATTGCTTCATCAATCCTGCAAAATGTTTGGGAATAAAGGAAATGGCACTGATTATGTATTTCCTAGGGATAAAAGTCTGTGCTGCTCTAGAGTAGGCCGATAAGGGCTATTATTTGTATTTGTATTTCTGTCTCTGAAAACCACCACAAAGTAAAAATGAAGCAATCAGGAGGCGATTTTTGATTTTTAAATGTGACTTTCGGATTGAATTCAATGGATTTACCAAATATATTTCATTAACTGTTTAGCAATTATAGCCATTTTTACACAGTTCATCCATTTTCACAGGCTCAAAATTAATTGAACAATTATGGATAATACATGGATGCAAACCTTGGACATCATTAATTACTAACAATTGACTTTTTTAAGCCTTTAAGCCACTTTGAGTTGCTGCTAGTTTGTGGGCTTTTCTGTCTTCAGTTTTGTATTCAGTAAGTGAGGAGGCAGTGGTGGCTAAAATGTTTAATGCTCCCCGTCACTGATCAGAAGGTCAAGGGTTCAACCCCCAGCTCCACCACGCTGCCAATATCGAGCCCTTGAGCAAGGCCCTTAACCCTATCTGTATCCTGGCTGACCCTGCGCTCTGACCCCAGCTTCCTAACTGGGATATGCGAAAAATCATTTCGCTGTGCTGTAAGGATCATGTGACAAATGCTTGAATACTTGAATCAACTACGTACTTTGCTGTTTAAAAATATTTCATTCAAAATTGCCGAATGTTTTAGGGCATCATACAGCTTTACGTTAATCACTATCCTACTGTTTCCAGTACATTTGCAGCATTTGACTGAGTCTTAGAAGAAAGTATACTGTAGCAGTTACATCATCAATAAACACCAGCCATTTGAGATCCATTTGAGCCATAACCCTGCCTCCACCATGTTCGACAAAGGACGCGTTATACTTGGGATCATGATCATTACTTGCTTTTGCAATCATCCACTTTAGTTGTCTTCAGTGGTCTTTTGTGGCTTTGTGGCATTGCTGAGCTCACCAGTGCAATCCTTCTTTTTAAGAATGTACCTCACTAACTCATCACTCATATTCTGTACTGTTTGTCACTATGCACTAGATGGAGTCCACCCTGGAGTACACACACCAAGCATGGGAAAAACATGCAAACTCCATGCACACAGCGCTGTGAACTGCGAGGCCACAACCACCGTCACTGTGCCACTTAAAGAATGTATCAAATTGTTGATTTAACCACCCTTACATTTTCTGCTCTCTTTAAAAGGTTTGATTTCTTTCAGCCTAATGATGAACTCTTTCATTTGCCTCAAAAGCTTTTTGGACTGCACTTAGTCCAACTGAGAGTTCCCATGGATTGCTACCAAATGCAAATTAAATGAACCCTTTATCCCCTTAATTCATCATGCAATAATTAAGAATCGCTCCTCCGGTTCAAAGACTACTACACTAAATATTTTGATTATATGTTAATGGCTATATTTCAAATCCATCGTAGTGGTGTACTGAGGGAAATGAGAATCATCACTGCCCACATACTTTTAGACCTGTCCACATTTAGTCTTATGTCTTTGTATATAGTCTTATATTTGTTTTAACTTGCAATTTGAGAAACTATATCTTGAATATTTCTTATACACATATTGATTTTGTTTAACAGTGTAACAGTGTCCAAAGATATACGTAGTACCTGCTACCAGTAGTGGCATTGGTACACTAATGTTCTCCTGATACAGAAACTCAGACCATCACTAAATACTAGATGTGTTTACACGCACCCTAATACGTATTCCACTAATAATCAGAAATAGCAGCGCAGAATGAACGTGCATCATGTAAACACCTCAATTCAGTCTGACCATAAATATTAGCAAGGTAAACACTTGATCTGTTTCTCTCCTGTCTGTATACTATATATTATTCCTGCGCATGTTTGACCCATGAGGGGGTAACATTAAATCAATTGATGAGTTTCCGGGAGGAAAATCTCGCTTCCATTCCTCTCCATGAGAACTATTTTCCCACCTGTGTTTACTTTCTTTCACTGGGTCTCTGGCTGAAGAAGGGGCACTGAATTTCTTATGATTTCATATGCAGTAAAGAATCTAACCAATCATAGATGACACTGAATTCTTGTGACCAATCATAACTCAGAAGGCAGGATTTATTAGAAAAGATGTGAAGCGAAATCTAATCTCAAAATGTATAGATAAATACTTCTTCTTCTTCTTCTTCTTCTTCTTCTTCTTCTGCACAATGGGGGGAGAACCTCTTTGCACATGTTCAAATCAGCATCCATGTAAACAGTTAAGCTGGAATCACTAATCAAAATTATTTCAATCAGATTGAAGAAATATTACTAGCTTTTCACACAAAAAGTCATACGATGTGATGTAAAACTGCTGTGTCAAACCCTTTTATGCAACCAGCAGGGGGTGTGTGTAGGGAGATGTTTGCCCCAGGCACCTCTCTGTGGGTGTCCCAGAAGTGTGATGGAAGTAAAGACATGAATAAAAAATGCATTTAAAAATGTTCTTATAATAGAAGGATATGTTACAAATGGATAACGTTAAAATGGCAGGTTTATGATGCTAAATAAAGCCCATGATGAATAACTAACCAATCAATGTTAAGGTACAAGCTTCCTGGAGTAAACCTCAAGAGTAATAGGTGCTGTGAAGAACATTGGAGTACATTTGAATGAATTGGATTTTTAAAAAAAAACTTAAGTAGAATTTTAAACATAAGAATGTATATACCTCCATATGATTCTAAAAAAATACATCTCTTAAATCACATTTGATAAAATATTATAATACAGTAGTTTTGTTTTGAGCGATGGTTGCTAATTGAATTGTAGTGTTACATAGAGGAGAGAGGACCTCATCACACAGGAGCAAAAAGGGAAAAAATAGATTTTATATTTCACTTTACCTGTTGCAAAGTTTATTGCAACTAAAATTGCAAGTGAAAAATATCGTGTTCTATTGGCAGATAATTTTACTAGTTTTTAGGAATTTATTTATTGAAAGAAGCAAAATTACCTTCCAACAAAACAACATCCAATTTTTCACTTCCAATTGTAGTAACGTTTTACTATACTGTAAGTGAGCTTTATAAAATTTTTATTTAGATTGTTAATAACATATTTAATACATTTTAAATGATTTTGCTAGTTTCAAGAATATTTCATTTGCTAAGATATATTTTTTCTTTTGCAGTGTGAAATTTTCAAATATATCTATTTCCCAGATCCCTCCAGGTGGTTTCAGTGTTATGATTTCTAGATTTTCTAGAACTTGCAAATATTTTCAGGTGTTTTAGAACTTATAAGAGTTTTCAAGGAACTTTTGGAATTTTCTAGAACTTTCCATAGTAATATGTACAGAGGCTCATCACTCACCACTTCAGTTTAGTTCTAGCTAAACAACTAGACCTTTGGTATCAGGAAGCTGCACGCATTTCTCCAGACAAATTCTGCTACGTATGTTTGATGCATATATTGTTTCATTTAGTTCTTATGTAAATAAAATGTGCAACTTTGCCTGTTTTTCGCTTAGAACACACTCTTTATCAAGTTTCATCATCCAGGACACAAAGGAAATGTTTAAAAGGACTAATGGCCAGTTTCTACACTTTTACAAAATAAGCAATTAAGCAATAACACAGTACTATCCAGGAAGAAAAATTGGTGTTACATAATGTTATTTCCATGCATGCATGAACTGTAGTATTTATGCAGCAGAGTTTATGATTAAGACATTTTATTCTAACAGTTTACATTTGAATATGCTGCTGATAAACAATTGGCTGCTGCTTAAAAAGAAAGTTGTGGTTCAAGTTGTTAAGACTTTTTGTTGTTAAGAAGTTGGTGGTTTAGGCCCTAGCACCAAAGTCATCACTGCGTCGCCCTTAGGTATTAACCTTAACCCTGACTTCCTAACATGCTGTGGTATGTTTCGTATAGTATTACAGGAATTCATTATTAAAATATAATCAACACTTTTCGCACCAGTACACTGTTTCCTTATACATAAATTATTTTTTCTAGGGTTACCACACCTTTTCACACTACTTCACAACATATCAGCTAGAGGATAAAGTTTAGGTGTGAGCTACAGAGATTTAGTGACATGTTGATTATTATTATTATTATTATTATTATTATTATTATTATTATTATGTTACTTAATTAGTATCTGATTAAGAATTTTTTTTTTCTACATCAGTGTGGATTTATTTAGGCATTTAGGCATTTACCCACATTTATAGCATGACTACATGATCATAAAGTAAAATTGTCCAACCAGGACATTATGAACTTATGAGCAAATTATAAATCTAAGCATCAATCTTATTCCTAAATTCATTACAATTTTAACATAAAGTCTATTTTGTTGAAACGATCAACGGTTCATTGATAAAGACTTCATAACAGTTGCAGTCTCAAGTCCCCTCCCCAACAAGAAGCCTAACCCTGTATGATGATGTTGTATGGATGTCATTACACGAGGCGTTCAAGTTCAGAAATCCCAAGCAGAGAAAGAACACACCAGTCTCAGATGCACAAATTATGAAAATATTTTTGCGAGGGGCATCAAGGCTCCCAAATGCAACAAAACCAATGCTAGTGATAGGAGCAGCAAGAGGCAGGTTTGAAGTATCGATTTGAAATGAAACAAAAGGTTATTAAACAACATGAAGGTGAAAAGTGAGTGATATCACTTATGATTAATCATGATGCAGCTGCACTGCAGTATGACATACAGCTTTGACATAAAAAAATAAACGCTATTCATTTTTCTTCCGACATTGGGTTGGGTTATTTCAATGTTATCCCAATGTCATGCAGTCAACGTTGGCTTGACCTCATTTTATCAAAATGATTGCAACTTTCAAACACAGCCTAATATCAGGGGTGTCCTAATGTCTGTATAGCTGCCCAATTAGTATTACCACAATGTTTTGACAACCATAAGTTCCTCCTGGGTTCATGGTATAAGTGGTGATCTCATCGATCGTTAGCCTGTCCATGTGGGGCTATCACATCACATCACATCACATCAGATCACATCAGGACCCCATTTGAGAAGCTTTAAAAAGTTGAATCAGGAAGCAGAAATGTGGTTATTGTGGTTGCTGAAGCTCTGACCAGGTTGGAGAGGTCATAGCTGCCTCAAAGTATTTGTACGGTACTCTCCTATATATACACTGATTTGCTATCACATTACAGTGCAAAAACATTATGCCTGATTAATGCTCGGGCAGCTCTGGCTCATGGGGCATGACTCCACAAGAACTCTTGGTGTGCTGTGGTGTCGGGCACCACGTTGGCAGTGAATAATTTGAGAGCTGTGGGTTGGGACCTCTGTGGATCGGACTAGTTTGTCTGGTGGATCCCATGAGTGCTCAATCATATTGGGATATGGGGAAATTAAAGGTTGGGTCTGCGTCCTGTACATGATGGACTGCAGTGCACTGGGTGTTCTGGTGTGCTTCTATCATGGCCAGCATGTTCCTTTTTTAGTTTTTTTGTGCTGTATCGGATTTTTGGCCTTAGATCCCAGTATGGTGAGCCTTGGGTGCACATGATCCTGTCACTAGTTTACTGGTGTATAATTGATAATGAATGTTAAAGTACTCATGTAGTGTGATAGATAGATAGAATGCTCATAGGGAATCTAAATTTGAACTCTTCATTCAGGTATTGGTAAAGCTGCTTTGTAATTATGTCAATTGTTAAAATTGTCCAAGTTTTTTCAAAGTCCATGTTGTTTTAAAGCATACCCTTATAGATGACTGGGTGAGATTTATTCGTCAAAGCAACTTCACTATGACGAAAATTCGGTATGGAGAAGAAAAAAGAAAGCAGCACAAAACAGGAATGGTGTTCATAAACACTGTAATCAAAGAGGGGGAACAAAAAAAACAGACAACCAAATCAAGAAGCAGAATTTGCAGAGGAGCACTTCTCTGAGTTTTTCCTACTCCAATCATTTTTTGTGATTTCTATGCTAACTCGTAAAGGTTTGTTTATCCTATCACTGTTTTTCTGACAAAGTAACGAAAGACCTTTTTCTTAAGTTTTTTTTTGTTTTTCTGTTCATAGGCGAAAGTATCAAATTCAGTCTGTCTGAATAGGTGTAAATGATCCCTTAAATATGTACGCCCTTTCTTAATCTATTGACAATGTAATACTGTATATTGAACAAAAGATGCTGTAAGTTAAAACCTTGATTCAGTGAAATCTTGACAACATTGGCAAAGGCTTTTTTTTTTTCTTCACTTTTTTCCTCCTCACAGGGATAATGCACATATACAGATACATATTGACTGTGTTGGATTGTTTGGAATAAACAATTCAACTCCAACAAAAATCATCTCCAACTTTTGACCCCCCCCTCTCTCTCTCTCTCGCCCTGTGTGTGTGTTTTTCTTAGTCATTTGTTCTCTCTCCCTTTTGGCTTCTGTCCCTTGTCTGCTGAGCTGAGACCCTGTTACCCCAGACATTCTGCACCAGAGGGAGCACCCAGAACTCAAAAGTCAACTTCTTTTTCCTGCTTAACCAAACGATGACCCTTCTCCCCAGGCAAACGGCTAAAACTTAACCACACAGACCCATGGGACATGGTTGACCTTTTAATAGGTGGGACAATTGTGGCATTTCTTTTCGTTTCAAATGACCAGTGCATGGAAGTATGTATAGATAAATTCCTGGTTACAATGAAAATAAATTAACTGCAAAACAACAGGCATGTTTCATGTTACATGGCTAGAGGGGTGAAATGCTACATTGAGGACACGACATTTTTGAAGCAAAGGAAGAAAAAAAAAGAATTCAATACACTTGCCAATCATGGATGAATAGGGTGAAAAGTCCAGGCTTGCCTGGTGTGATGAAGAGGAATTTTTCGGTGAAGGTTACCAAAGAGCACAGTGTCGGTGTAGTAAAGATGACAAGTGGGTGGTTCATACCAATACAAAGAGATTTTTTTTTTCCATCCATTTACAAACACATCATAAAGCTCATTGTAAGAATATATCTGTTTTTAGACTGAAATCCAGAGTGGACATGGCCAACCCCAAAGTTTTTTCCTCTTAATGTTTTCACCAGGAAACGCTAGATTACACCGGGGAAAAAAAAAAGTCGAAAAACAGAAATGGCATCATCATCATTATTCATAATTGTACTCAAATGTGTCATCTGTCTGATTACATAGTTACTGCTTGTAACCGCCTGTAATATTTTCCAACAATTTTAATTGTTTCCACAGTAGAAAGAAATTAGAAGGTTAATTAAACCCCATGCAACCCAGACCAGGCAACTACTAAGGATAAATGAGTTAATGCTGTAAATGCCTTGATTGTTAATGAACATGGTCTTTATTTGTCCTTTGCATCTGATCTCCTGCCTGTGCCAACTTAAATTTTTTAAGAAGCATCACATGAGGTCTCAGTACTGAGGAACACCTCTAGTCTCAAGCAGATGCTCTGCGCTATGCATGATGGGTCCCTTCTCACCCTGACTCGCCCATTGTTCTGGAACAGGGTCAATCTGGACTCATCAAACAACATGACCTTTGTTCATCGCTCCAAAGTCCAATCTGATTATTAACAAGTTCAAGTCTGTGAGTTCTCATTAGACAGCGTGTATGGAAATAATCTTACTTTCACTATTAAACATAGCTCTGTTTTTTTTTTTTTTTTTTTTTACTTTTGATTTATTACCATACAACTTCCCCAAGTGTATAAGTGATCGGTCGACGGTTCAGAACAATCCTTGCAAGTTTTAATATTGCGTTGAAGAGTTCAGAATACAGGTTCAGTGATTTCACATGTCCTTAGTTGTTTTCATTGCTTGATGCAGCCCAATAATTTGAACCTACTGAAATGGTGACTTTTTATTGGTCAGGCAGTGCAAATGTTGTGAAAAATCATTGTCAAAATAATTTCAAAATGGCAGTTCATCTCACTTTGCTGTTCATATTTGTGTAACTTTAGAACACAAACAATATCTGTTCATTTTGAATAATTTTATTGAATTCAATTCCAGCTCTACTACGCTGCTTAAACGTCATGTGACCAGCAGGACCTGTCCAACACTGTTCACGGCTGCCAAGTGAAGAGAGGAACTGACTAATCCCAGCAGTACTTTCGCTTGTCATAAGTGATGCATTTAAAAGCAAACCCTGGCAGCTCCGTGACTGTCTCAAGTAGGAGTCTGTCAGCACCGAAGTCTCTGTAAAACAAAGTTAATGCACTAAGACTGGATGGCAATAGTGTCCGATCCTGTCAAAGACAAATGTAAACTAATTACAAAGACTCACCAAAGATAAATACACCAAGCTGGACCACAAGAAGAAAAGGCATACCTTACATTTAAACTATTTTAAAATAATAAAAAATATGTACACAAAGAATTTCTTTTCTATTAATTCTCATTGTCCATTATCTAATCATTACATACTGTATTTTCTACTTTCAAAACACTATATATAATTTTTAAAGAAATTTACTTGACATACAAGTACAGTATGGTGCTGAATTGTTGCTCAGTTTGTTAGAAGATCCTCTTAGTGTTCATGCTAGCACAGCTTGTTTTTTTGTTTTTTGTTTAATAGTATAAAAAAAAAACTAATCTAAAACATTGATGATAACACTCAGATTTTTATGCTCTTAAAAACAAGATCAAGAGATTCTTTTTCTCACATACCAGTTTTCATTGACATTTACTCACTCACTCACTAACTCACTGTCCATACTGTACCGCTTTATTGTGTGTACAGGGTCACAGTGGGAACTGGAGCCTCTCCCAGAAGACTGGGTACCAATCCATCGCAGGGTACACACCTATACACACACTCACATGCTCGTTCACACACTAGGGGCAATTTGGGAACGCCAATTAGCCTATTCTGCATGTCTTTGGAATGTAGGAGGAAACCCATCAAGCACGGGGAGATCATGCAAAATCCATGCACACAGATGTGGGAATCGAACCTGGATCCTGGAGGTGCAAGGCAACAGTGCTAAACCACTAAAGCCACCATCCCTCCATTGACATTCAATGCAACCTTAATGGGAAATCCAGCAAGGAAATCCAGGAGCGATGTTGGCGATTGAAGTGGCACAATGCAACTCAGCACCTGCACATGACACAGCTACAGTACACTGAGTTACAGGAGAGACTCAGCGCAGCTAAATAGTGATCTATAAGCGCAATGATGTTGATTGCAGTATTAGCATGAACGCACAGAGAAGTTTCTGTTTGAACAGAGCGCATAGATGAAAGGGAGAGAACTGATCAGACTAAACAGCTTCCGCGTTGGTGACAAGGTAAAGCTGAAGCCTGGTAACAGCTTTAACAACAACAACAAAAAAAAAAGTGAAAAGATGAACAATTTCAGCTAAAAAGATCAAAGTAACTATTGAGGATCACTAGTTATTTAAACAGAGTAATATTCAGGGTGGAGTTTCTTTCAATGTAGTTCTCCTAAATTTATAATTTCATCACAATCACTTGACAGATACTTAGCTAACACCTGTCATTGCAATTGTGTAAGAAAGCACCAACTGCACTTTTCGATACAATTGGTATCACAGATGACTCTTGAACATGGGTAGTTCCAGTACATCAGATAGTGGAGTCTCTTATCATAGCAT
The DNA here is from genome assembly GCA_011419295.1 of Clarias macrocephalus. NCBI lineage: Eukaryota > Metazoa > Chordata > Actinopteri > Siluriformes > Clariidae > Clarias > Clarias macrocephalus. The sequence goes on from JAAGKR010000108.1 coordinate 264,293, forward strand.
TCAGAATCCAGGAGTTGGCCTGTAGTTAGTGCTGAAATATTAAGCAAATCAATGCCAGCATGGTTGGAAGCCATGGTACTCTTTTACTTGATCTCACCTGACTTTACTCATTGAAAAACACACTCCAGCAGGTTCTGGGTGGCTTTTGTCAAGTGTGCTAGATTGTCATCAGGCCATAGCCATTTCCTCTCAGCACTCCCACACTCTTCTTCTGAAATTACACACACTCACAGCTGATCCTCCCTCTGGACACTGGTGTTATAACCTCAGTGGTGCATGCAAGTGCGGCTTTACATCATCACAGTCATGATTTATCCATTTAGCCATATGACCGCATTTACTAGATTAATATGCTGCTTTCCACTCTAGCAGTGGTCAGATGATGAGATTAATGCACTCTTGTCAATTAACTAAGCCATGGACATACTCCATGGTCTTGGTTCAAGAAAGTGAGGGCAGAACCTAAGTTGTTCACTTGCAACCTCATGGATTATGGTACAACACTGACCAAATGGGACAACTTAGGTCACAGAGGACTTATTAATAATCTAATTTATGTAGCAGCAAACAGTTGCCACTGTATGCCAAAAAGTTGGCATGCTTCTGCAAAAATAAATAAATAAAAATAGCATGCTGCAGTAGGCAAGTGTAGGTTACAGCATCCACTGGGAAATCCAGGATTTTCAGCACTGAAAACCTGCTGATGAAAGCTGCCACCTTTAGCCTACAGAAGAGCCTCTTCAAATTTTCCAACCCTTCACTGAAAGTTCCTGGTCATTTTAACCGAAGATTTACGTCTCTCTGAGTATGGGAGAAGTCGAAAGATTAACAGAGTTTCTCCAGCAGTCAAACAGATGGCTTTCCCATCCCACCTTTTTCTCTCCTCGTTCTTCTTTCACTCTTTCCGTCTCTTTCTCCGAAACCTTGGGCCTACTCCAGCTCTGCTTATTTCATCTCTCGGGTAGCCCATCACTCCGGAACCTCTCCGTCGTCACAGCAATGGTGTACACACACAAGAATGGAAGTGACGGCGGCATAGGTCAACTCCTATTGGCTGGAGCCGGACAGATGCAGTGTGGGATGCCAGGAAGGGGCTAATGTCAAGCACAGCTGGCCGGGCTGGATAACCCGTTTCCTTCTCCGAATGTGTCAGCGGAACCCGGACTGAAAACAGGAAAGCACTTCCCAGTGCTCTCCCAGGACTTCATATCCATGTGATCCTGAGACCATGTGCCGAAAACAAGCAAACAAGGACTTGTAAACATAAACAAACGTCTCCTGGGCAGCTGATTTGAAGCGGTTATCAAAGTCGCTCACACCTTCCAAACTATTTCCATGGGAGTGACGTTTGCTCATAAATTGGTACATATTTGAGTTGCAGATTCAAGGCTTGGATTTTTTCTTTCTCAGTCCACCGTGACTCTCTCAAATGGGCAGCTGAAGGCAAAGGTAGATGCAGGAAGTTATCTGAATCAATGACTGTAATTAGACAAGTATCAACATAAAAAAAGGTTTTATTCAACAAGTTCAAGGAATTTTAGCATCACTTATAGTTCAATGTTCACACAAGCATGGAACACATTTTTTCAATTCCATGCGAATTAATTATGGTGCACCAACATAAATCTGATGTTTCTGAAATTTCACTCTGACATTTTTAACTTTAACCCTTACCAGCAGTTAGTTCTAGTTAACTGTTTGATACAAAAAATAAATTTTTTTTTTAAAAATAATAAATGGTTTTTATCCATCCATTATCTATGGCCAATTTGGTAACACTAGTCAAGTCTGTTGGGGGAAACCAGAGAACCTGAAGGAAACACACATTTTATGCAAACAGAGTGGAGGCAAGATTTGAACCCCCGACTCTTGACGTGCAAGGTAACAGTGCTAACCTCTAAGCCTATATGCTGCCCTGGTTTAATCCTAACGCTTCATTTACCCCCTTGTAAGAAAGAAAAGGACTTACAGTAAGTAGCTGGGATTGTTAGAGGATACACTAAACAGACACAACATTAACACCACATAACATTAACACAGTAACATTGATTATCAATTATATTCCTGTAAACTGGTGACAGGGTCATGGGCACCCAAGGCTCATTAAGCTTGCAGGGATCAAAGTCTAGCTGGTCTGGTTCGTTCCTACAGAAAAGCCAATGCAGCACAACTCACTGAAAAAAGTCAATGCAAGTCAGGATAGAAAGACACCACAACACCCAGTGCACCATAGCCTGCCCAGCAGGCAGAGATCCCTACGCTGCCAACATCCTGGTGCCAGACACCACAACACAGCCAAGAGGTCTTGTGGGGTCATGCTTCTGTGGCACAACGGGAACCTATACAATTCTGGCCATAATGTTTTGCATTGTAATGTTATGGTGTACATGGCTATCAGCATTAGCCTGTTTTGCTAATCTACCAACAAAGTTGGTACAAAGCCTAGCATATAACATGTAAATTGAATAACATTTTCACGCAGTAAATAGTGCATCAACAAATTGTCTTCAACTATTTAACTTTTGTAGCTAGAGTACACTGTTAATAGCTACTACCATTTCATTAAAAGAAATCTGCATCAGTATCTGGCAACTATCTATTTAAATTGGCCACTAAAATTACATTAAAGTCTTCTGAAATGCAAAAAAATGTGGCTGTAGGCGTATAAGGATTTGACCCGTAGTTTATGCAGGGTACCTATTAAAATGTGATTCCAGTGAAATGATGTGGAACCATCCAAACAAATGACTCATTCAGGAAAACTCCCTTTTTAGCTCTCGAAAGAGAAAGATTTGCTTCTCATGGTGTCTAAAAGCAAAACTCTGCCCCTCACTGCTTTCAACCTGAAGCCTAAACAAAATTCTGTCAAAACCACATGTTAGGACTAATCATGCTGCAAATGTAGTAAAATCACACGACAGTTGCTGGCTGGATTTAAATAAACTTTTTCAGTGGTGTGTCCTTTATAGTGGTCACACTCATGATGCTGTCCTGCCGTGACCCAGCCTGTGTTTGACATCAAGTGTGCAGAACAGACGGGGGGAAAAAAATCAGACGTGAAAAATATCTGGCAATTACTGACATCCGAAACAACCCTAATTCCCCGGAGGGACTGAATCACTCTACTCTGAGCTACTATAGTCACTGAACCTCTGAACAAATAGAGTTGTGTTTTTGGACCTTGCACCTGTTGAGTTCATCATTGTGAAGTGTAGTCAAACAACGCTCATTCGTTTCGTAAACATCTGGACATAGTGAGAGTGCAAAAGTTAAGACGCAATATCATTTTATTGCATTGACACTTCTTACATAAATGCTGCATTCTTTAGTCTCTGGGTTGTGCAATAAGCTCAACTGAATGTTTTTTCCCTTCTTTAGGGGCAGAGCTGCCAAAATTGTCAGACGAGTATACACTATTTCATTTTTAAGATCTTTTAAAGTCTTAAATGAGCCACACACATTATACAATTGACACATGAAAGTAAAGCCCTTTATTCTACTTTTTATAGAAAATAAACATGAGAACGGTTCATAATTTGACTATTTTGTGCAGGAATAGGACAAAAAAGAAATAGGAGATGAAATGGATAGAATATTGGTTGGGAAGATGCAGGCAGTAAGGATCGTCTGATTTAATTAAAGAATTGTATATATATTCTTTTTTTTTTTGCTCTTCCTAATAATGATTTCAGTAAGTCAAGTCTTCTAGAAGATATATTATAGTCTGTACATTCTCTCCTACAGAAATTGATGGATAATAAACTGGATTTGAACTGCTGTGTATAAGAGGAAATGGATGTGATTTCCTCTGGGACTCCCACTGGCTGTTGTTCATCGCTGAACTTCATACTTGCAACTAGTCACAGACGGGTTTACATTAAGCGATTCTTTGCCAAGAATATTAACCATGTGTGAAAACATCAGATCTTAAGGGCGTGGATATCGTGTCACTCAAGTGCTCATGAATTTAATACGAAAAAGTTTTAAACATTGACATTTTGACAATACGGGGAATTCAAAATATGAGGTGTCATTCAAGTCAAACCGGGACTTGTGTTTTTGTCCAAAAGAACAAAACAGTTATAAGAGTGAAAACTAGCATCCTTTTTCTATATAATGCCGTAACAATTGCTTGGGTCCCATCAAGGTAGAAAGTCTTCTCAGTACACCGGAGCCATGATCGGACTGCCGACTTCACATCTGAAATGCCGGCCTCCCAGGAACTCCTTTAATAGCCGAAAAATGTGGAAATATCTTTGAGCGAGGTCAGGACTATATAGCTATTACAGCAACTCGGACTCCCAGCCGAGTTGCTGTAATGTGTTAGTAATGTTGGTGAATGATTGTGTGTACAGTTCGCACAGACAGATGCATCTCTTCCGCAAGTTGTCCACTGATTTTCAAAGATCAGATGTTTCACTCCCTGAATGTTCACAGAAACGACTGCAGTCGGCCGAGCGACCTCGGCCGGAATCATTACAGTATTTACAAATGTATAGCCTTCTTTTAAAACGTTTGCATAATTTAAATTGTTTTACTGTGGCTAAGAGTCTCCTTACCGTTCTTCTGTCTGTGGCTCATGAGAAATGTGAATGAAGCACAAGTCCTAATTAGATTTGAAAGCCAATCGTACACGATGCACGATGTGCATTTTGTCAGATCTATTCCCATTTAAACATGTATAGCATTTCGAGATTTTTTTCATATAAACACAAAAACATAGTTCGAAACTTTCCTCTTAGCTTGTCAATACACCCACTCATGTTATCCATTATAACGTGTGCTTATTAGACAATCAAATATGATTTAACAATATAATAAGGATTCCGGTTTTAGTGTACTCATTGTGCTAATTATCACGCCATTCACATAAAAAAAAATCCATAAGCTTACAAAAGCTAATAAAAAAGAGCATAAAAAATACAGTAGCACAGTATCTGAACTCGATGCAGGTTTGCTTACACTCAGGAACAAAGAGGCTGTGTGAGCAGGAAAGTAGCTCAGTTTCAGCATTTGAGGTAAAAGGTTAAATGACATAAACTTTCAGCCAAATTTAATCTGGTACTTTCCTAGCTCTGACATCACCTCTGCTAAATATAGTCTTCCATATAACTTGAAATATTTAACATGGAACAAAAGTTCAACACAAAAGCTGTTGCTAACAATAAGAAAGTCATTATAAACATCATTTGAGAATAGCTTTACAATAGTGATTTCTGGATTAAATCATGAAATAATTCTGAGTGTAAACAAAAGCAAATGACTTAATTAGTGTTTTGCTAGAATTCAACCTTGACATTAACAAATGGTGCTTTCTTGGTGTGGTTCATTTGGGCAGGTGTAAAAACAGAAGTCACCCTTGGATAAAGTCCAATACAGTACGTCTCTTGGAAGGGGATAGAAGCTGTAATAGTGATGTATTATCGGTATATTTACCCCTTAACAAGAAGTAACCAATTAATAGAAGATTGTTAAGATTGAAGTATGTTTTCAGTCTCAGATGCTCCCCTTGAATTTGTAGTGTTGACTTGGATCCTTTCCAATTTCATTTTAATTCAGACTAGGCAAATATTACGTGTTGCGGCGTATATCATTAACCGTAGGGTATTTCCAGATATGACGTAGGGTATTTCCACACTAGACTAGGCGATCAGTCACAAAATGTGAATTTAGGCAAGACGGTAATGAGCTTAAAACTGTAAGAGACTGTCCAAAGAGCTGAGAAATAGCTTTTCGTTGCTGAATGCCTGATTTGAAAGCTTATGCAGCATTGAGTCTGGATAGGTTATTGATCAATAAAACAGGAAGAAGAGATGTGAGATGATGTGAATGTGAGCGCACGTCACCGAGCCAGACCAAATTCCACTGGACACGCCAACTGGCAGGCCAGACCCTCCGAGCCTCCTCATGCGTCATTCAGTTATTATTGTTACATTTGCGGATTGCTTTTGGTTGGCTTTTTTGGCCGATTAATTTCTAAAACATAACCATTGAATGTGGGAGGTGGAACAATATTTCTCGTGTCAAGTCAATGTGTGTGTGTATTAAAGAGTGTTTATTTGGTAAGAGGAGGCTCTTTGATCATGTTTTGGGAGCGGACTCGGCCATGCCCTGTTCGCTGGTATTAGTAAACTGTATTTTGAGTGATGGTCTGTGAAGTCAGCAGCTGGTTGATGGCATCGTCACTGTAGCCCAGGATGCCCTTAAGGACCTCGACTGTGTGCTGACCAACAACAGGGGGCGGGGCTGGCTTGTCAAACTCAAAACTGTTGAATCGGACAGCAGGACCTGAGAGAAGCAAACAGCTCAACTTGTAAAACCATTCAGTAGTAATATTGTTTGTTCAAAATAACAATGCACAAAAGTCTGGAGCCAACCCTTATTTCTTCATATTAAATAAAATGATGTAGATTAAATGAAAGAAATGAGAACACATGTTTTACTGTGACAGACTGCAAAGTGGCTAAAGATATCATTTGGTTGTTTATGGAACAACCTCAGCAACAACCTCATTTCCCCTCTCATCTGTTCCAACCACTCAGCATCACCATTATACTAATCACCGGCCTGATCATCTGTCATCTCCGCATCTGTTTCTTACTAGTCCATGCTTTATGTAACATGTTTTTTTATGCTTGAAGTGTGACTTAACAAACAAAAAAACATTCCTCTGAAACTGCTCAGGTACGGGGACGGGACTGAAAACGAGAGCCAAAAAAAAAAATAAGGGCTTCAGGAAGCCTGGAGACCTTTACTCAAGACAAGCGTTAAAATACAAGAAGGTCTGGCTCTTTAAAAGTAAAATATAGGAAAATAATGGAGGGCTTAAGATCTCTGCACAGTAATATTTGTGCAACTGTGCCATGTGATAGACTGGCGCCTGATCAGAGAGGAATTCTCCCTCGTGGTGCACAGTGCTAGTGGGAATGACTCTAGAACCACTTGAAATTTTAAGCAATCACTGAAAACAAACGAATGGAAGAATAAATACAGTATGTGAGCTTAGCCACAATGTTTAGGCCCTCAGTTAACATTAGAATTAAAAAGCATTCACAGTTTTACAAATTCTCCGGTCACATCCATTGTTAAAACATCTTTAAATAATGAAAAAAGTATTTTTGTATACAATAAAAATTTTGATTGCTGGAAAAACTAAAAGGTATTTTACAGAAACAAATATCGAGGCAGAAGAAAATGTCTCATGCAAAATATTGGTTTATTGGATTGAATAAAATGATGCGTTAAATATTATAAATCATGATTTCCCACCATGGATTTCCAGTGAGCTCAACATTTTATTGTTTTCTCATTTCTGAAACAGTGGTCAGAAATGTAAAAACAGACAAAGTTTAAAATGGCTAGAGCTCAAGGAAGATTTAAGACAATTTTACTGAACCAGTATACAGTACACTGCATGGCCAAAACAACGTCAGCATTTCTGAAGGGTCAAATTATTGGCGTGCATCAAGCAAAAAAACAAACAAACAAACAAACAAAAAAAAAACAAAACAAAGGAAGAACCATAAAAAAAAAAACAAGATTTGAAATTAGTGGACTGACGTGTCAACTTTGTGGAAGAAATGTGGCCAGAAAAGGATTATGAACAGAAATCCCTTAAACATTTTTTTAAGTTACACAGTAAAAAATGAACAGTGAAAAAACAGAGTTGCTCATCATATAGTCTGATCAATTCAGATTGACCCAATTCCAGAATGAAGTGTGCATCAGGGTAGAAAGCGAAGCACATGAAGCAATGCACCATCATGCATAGTGCCCACTGTACAAGCCTCTGGAGGCAGTGTTATGATCTGGGGTTGCTTCAGTTGGCCAGGTCTAGGCTCAGCAATGTATGCATACAGAACATACGAATGTACTGAATGACCAGGTTATCACATCTATGCATATTTATCTTGCCTTATGGCACAGGCATGTTCCAGGACTCAGATTGTGAAAGAGATTCTGGGAGCCCGAGGAATCATTTTGTCTGTAGTAGCAGCTACAACAAGGGGGCACCTGGAAGTGGGTGGAATATATTATGCAGTAAGTAAAGCTTTTGTCCCTAAAGTTGATGTGTTTGAAGCAGAAAAGAAAGGGTAAATGTAAGAATTTTAATGACTTTATTATGGCCCAAATTGTGTTGGCTGGAGGACTGGGTTAGAGCAACTCCAAAACTGCAGTTCTTGTGGGATGTTTCCAGTCTGCAGTGGTCAGTATATACCAAAATATGGTGCAAGGGATTAAAACCAGGGGCTGTCAAGGCTCACTGATGCACGTGAGGAGTGAACGCTGGCGCATGTAGTCCGATCCCATAGAAGAGTCACTGTAGCTCATATTGCTGATAAGGTTAATGCTGGTTCCCATAGAAAGGTGTCAGAACACACAGTGCATCACTGTTTTGGTGGCAACAGGGGGGACCTACCCAAAATTCAATAGGCTGTCATAATGTTATGGATGATCGGTGTATTTTCCTACAGTATATCAGCACTACTTTAAGTTCTCCGAATGAATGAATGAATGTAAATGTTTCATCCCTTACACTTGGAATAACTTGGTGCATGCATGGAAACACCCAATATTGAAAATTCCAAGATATAAAGTCGACGATAAAAAGGATGACAATAAGCAATCAAAGTGTGTGACTCATTTCCTTGTAGTCATGCTATTGCAATCATTAGGCGGCATTAGCATATACCCGTTTCCATCTTTACTTGCCGAAGCCTCATTAATTTCGCTGAAACTAATTACCAATCCTCTTCTGACAAAATATCCGAGGCAGATGCTTGTTCAGTGAACAAACCAAGAGTGAAAGACTTACATTCATAAATCATTTCACGCAATGAAAGGTTGTGACCCCCCCCACAGGCTGCTTTAATATGCAGAAGGGGCCTTTAGCACTTCCTTCCTCTGTGCTTTGTCTTTTCTCTAACACACCAATAGGTCAAACCCACCGCAGACTTTACCGGCACTCCAGAAATATGCTCCGATGCTTTTAACCTTCAGCATTTATTCCTTCTGTACTAGAGGAATCTCAACAGACAGATGAGTCACATAAAGTGGAACTAATGTTAGCTCTTAGTAGTGACACAATAAACAGTTACTAAGAATAAGTAAGATAAGAAAAAGAGAAACCTGCATTAGAGGAGCCATTTTAGTTGAAAGAGCCACATCCCTGTCTCCTGCCTCTGGGTGCTATCTATAACTGGTTCCTGATGTTCATTTTCATACACAGATGATACAAGAGAACATATGTAAAACAGGTTGGATGCCATGAAGATAAAGTTACTTGTATCTTTGATTTCACTGCGCTCTGGCAATCAGGAAATCCAAGTAAATTGTGATGTTTAGTAAGGGTCATGTTTACTAAAAAGAATTTGAAATCCAAACTCATGTTTGGTTTTACGCAGTTCGAATCCACATGCAGGGAGAACCACTGTTTCATTGGGACTTTTTCGATCTTCAGGATCCTTAAAATGTCACCGAATCATAATATATTAATAGCACTTGAATCATGAATAACATATTTCATGACAGTGATGTGTTCTAAAGTGGCTTATATAAGAGAGTCCAATCATATTTTAGGCTCTAAATTGATGCTTGGTCATGCACATGCTACGTTTGCACAAGAGCCATACATTTTTTATGCATACAGTATGAAAAGAAGTAGGAAGCAAGTCAAAGTCTGGGGCTGAGCTGAAATAAAGGAAGAAAAAATGGGTTCTTCAAAGGTTCTTTAAGCGTTCAATGAGCTCCATGGATTAAATAGGGATGCAAATAAAAACACATGCACTTCGAAGACATAAAAGCCAGGTTCCTCAGTTGCCTCTTTGGGAAAATAAACACTTTTTTTTGAATGCGCCAAGTGTTCTTCATTTGTCAATTTGGAGGAACATTTGATGGTTATGTTGAATCCTGGAACAATGTTTCCTGGCCATGTCATCATTTATTATTATTATTTTTATAACTTTTAATATTATTGTTATTATTATTATTATTATTATTATTATTATTATTATTATTATTATTATTATTGGTATATATGGTATAAAACCTTTGAGTTTTTTGCACTACACTCATCTTTGCTCTTCAAGGGGTCCTCAAAGGTTTATTAAGGTCTATGCTTGAAATTCGGATGCATAAAAACTACTGTAAAATACCCTTGAAAATTTGTTAAAGCTTTATGGGTTCCTTTGGGGTTCCTCTGGGAAAACCATACTGAGATCAATGTAGAACCTTACAACAGTGTTTCTCTATCAGCTTTTTTTGGAAGCCAAGAATAGTTCATTTTGGAATGACACTTCCAATTTTGTTTTAGTAGATTTTTGTGGCATTGTTCATTGATTAAGTAATTAATTGGTGGCACGGTGGCTAATGATTCGCACTGTTGCTTTGCACCTCCAAGTCCTGGGTTTGACTCCCACGTCGGATCTGTAAGATTTGTGGGTTTCTATCCGGGTTCCCTGGTTTCCTCCCACAGTCCAGTCAAGACATGCATTTGGCTCATTGGCGTTCCCAAATTGCCTGTAGTGTGTGAATCGTGTGAATGTTGACCGGAGGTCCTACTGTACCACAGCTGTAAACATGGGAATAAATACAGTGGTATTGTATACAATGGACCATTGACCTCCAAGGTCCACTACAGAGGTTCCTGGATGGATGGAGTTGATTTGTTAGTATATACAGAGATGTTTACATATTTCAGAGTTCTTACATTATATATCTGGAATAAAACAACATTTAAAGTGGTCAAAGATTGGGATCCCATAAAATTCATAATAAAATTCATAAAATGTTTGTCATTTGCCAAAAAGAAGCCCTATCTCAAGGATTCCTTAGTTGTCTCTATGGAGGATCCCTTAAAATTTTATTGTAGAACCGTGAAACTGAGTGTTCAGAAAGCCAAAAGCCTGTATTTAACTAATGAACCACTTAAGTGGAACTTTCAAAAAGAACTTATTCTAAGAGTGTATTGAAAATCTTTAAACACAACAAAAATGTTGATGGCACAGATAGCCGAAAAAACAAAACCAGAGGCAGCTGGGTGGCATAGAAAGGAGAACAAGATGGCCGTTAAAATTTTTAAATAAAAAGCAGAAAAAAGGAGGGAAGAGCGAAACTCGAACATGATTGTGTGCGTGTGTGTGGTTTCGCAGCCTCAGCAGTTAGGAGCGATGCCCTAACCACATCCTCCGTCTTCTCCCTCCTCCTCTCCTCCCTGTTCCTCTGCTTCTGCTCACAAGACCATGGGCCTGCCGTCATCTTCAGCGCCAACATCTGCTTCTCCTCAGCTCTGTACCCTGGCAAGGGAGGGACACGCTCTTCTCTCCTCCGCAGGCATGGTTCAAGGGCTTCCTCTCCCTCTTCCGCAACAAAGCCCTCTCTGTCCTCTCCTCCCGTTCCATGTTTGATTCGTTCACTGATTTTTTTTTTCTTCTGCAATATATTTATACAGCCATGTATGCAAATATGCCAGTATGATAGGTACACAAGCACAAAGGGTCTTTTTCACCCTTGCCAATAAAGCATGCATGCTACAGTGCAAGTTTGAGCAAGACTTCATTCGAAGCCAATATTCACAGACCATTATAACCCTACTTGTTATATTTTGTTATACTTAATGATGAATTCATGCAAGAGTTTAATAAAAATTCATAATGACTTATAAAGCTTAGAAAAAGTTATAATATTTAATGTATTAAAGATAAATAAATATTGTTGTGTTATTCTAGAGTTCGCTACATCAGATCATTTGATCCACAAGATCTGTCACAGGTTTAACACTTGGACGCCCATCCTGTTGCAATCCTACCATTTCCTAACTGGGCTTGGGACCAGCACTGCATACAGATTGTATGGGGCTTAGGGTTAGGGGTCTTGCCCAAGAACCCAAGAGCAGTGACCCTAAGCCACCACTGTCCACATCAAATAAGAATGTTAAATTATCCATAATTATATTCCTGCAGCCTTTTCCCTCTAGATAATAATAATAATAATAATAATAATAATAATAATAATAATAATAATAATAATCGGTCCAAAGTTTGTTTTATTAATTTCTACATCGCAGAACAATTCTGAAGGCATCGAAGTATGAAATAATCTCTGATGTTTAGATGTTGTGCCTTTTTACAGTTGGCTCTAAACCGCGGTGCTAATTTCTGATAACTCTAAATGAAGTTCTCCTTTGCAGGAAAGGAAAGTATTGGACATCCTTATCTGGAAAAGTCCTCATGAGAGCCAGTCTCATCATTATGTCTGACAGCTTTTGACACCGTAGTTCGCAGTTATTCGCAAACATCTGGATGGACTGACCTTGATGCCTTAAAGAATACTGTACATTGACTGTTGTTTCTCTGTACTTTTTACATAGTTCTATATGTTACTTAATAGCTTTGATGTTGTTTCTATTGCTCTACAATGTAAAAAAAAAAAAAAAAAAAGGAAAAAAAGTGTCCAAATGTTTACTGCATTTATAATGTATATATTTATTTAGTATATTTTTGTTAAAAAAAACAAACAAAAAAACAAAAACTAACCCAGAGACAGACAGCAATCTCCGAGGCTACATATATGTCCCTGTCATTTTGCGAAGCACTCCGGAGTGACATTTTTAATGCTACAATGATTTTTGTTATATTAATTGTTGAAGAATGAATTATACAACAACAATTAGGTCCGACCGAGCAATTTGATTGAACAAGAGGGCATTCAATGAGTGGTAATGATAGACTGTAACACCACTGGGATGTTAAACTAAAGTTTACGCGTCACTCCGCGATACAGATGTTCTAATAACTATTAATAACCCTAATGTCAGTCGCAGCATGCACAGTCTGCCATACTGAGGAGAGAGCAGCTACCTGACAAAAACACATCCAAAAACTAGTCATGGAAGCACTTGTAACAAGAAAACACCTTTGATAATCTGATGTTATCTTGGGGAAAACAAAAAACAAAAAAACGTTTACTACTTAATAATTGCTTCTAAGTCCTTGCGTATCACTTCTGAACCATCTAATATAAGGCTGAATTCAAGGCAAATTGCTCTCCAACCCCTGATCATGAACACCACATGGTGTGTGTGACAATGGATTGTACACCATAGAGCAATTTACCGTATTTGGGAATTAACCCCCCCCCCCCCCGATCTTCTCCCTAATTTAGTTGTATCCGATTCTCCCTCCGTCGCTAAAAAGCTCCCACATTAAGGCTTCTACTACCAGTCACCTTTATGCTTGGGGGAGTTCACAGAAGACCATGATTGGCTGTAGAGCCGTGATTGATGTGAGAGCGCTAAGTGCCTCCCATCCCACCTGGCTGAGAGAGTTCAGCCAATCAGCTCTCTCAAGGCCCCCGGCTGAGAGAGGCTACAGCATCATCCGGGAAGCGAACTAGCGATCTCCAGATGATAGGGAACTTTTGGAGCTGATATTCTAAAGTGGATTAAGTAGAAATATAAAAGAGAAACTTAGGAGTTTTACAGGACTGTCCACCACCAGTACATTTTGACTACAAATTACTTTCAACTGTAAATTACACTAATTGTTAGTCGCCAGTTCCATTAGACACAGAAGGATATGTGCTGGCTGTGCAAAATAATGGGATAAATAAAGAAACTAATTGTAATCTGTTAATAATAAATGGTCTTTGCTGAACTGTTGTATACAAGCAATATCACACTCAAGGTCACGCTTTATTGCTTGATATAGCATGGCAGTGATGCGCCCTCATGTGTACGACTGCATAACAGCCGTGCTATATCTGGTAATACAGCACTCCTTCTTGTTTGATTTTGCTTATATACAGTATATATATAGGTTGCAATGTGCCATGCATTATAAGTTATTTATAAGTATGTATTTTTATTTATTACACTTTATTAGAGTTTTATGTGCCATTATTAAAAAAAAAAAAAAAGAGCTTCATTCATTTTCATTTGCCTGCAAGATTGCATGGGTTATACAGTATAAAAGAGTTTGGTAAAGGAATGAAGTGATTAAAATACACCACCATGAGGTTCTGTAAGAAACGTTAACTGAGCTAAAGTGGTTAGGACTGATATGGATGCTGGTTGCCTGTGGGCCTCTGATTGCATGTAAATATCAGCATTCAAGCATGAAGCACATTCGCTTTTCTTCCAGAGTATTACGCTGGGAGTGTAGTTTTCTCCCAGAGCTCTCCCGTGGCATTAGGTACACCAGCAGTTGGCCTTCATTCTTGCACAAAAGTCATGTACGGGTCATGAGCTGATCTGAAAGCTACTGCCGTTTCGATTGCCTAAAATATGGAGGCTTATTGCACACATTCCAACTCTCATAATGCCATCCAAGTCACGAGTGAATCATGATTGATCTGCAATATACAGAAGCTCTCACTCTGAACTTGGAACCAATGAATGGCAAATGGCTCAGCTAATAACAGCATGAATAGAGAAAAAAATAAATCAACTGAAATACCTATATATACTGTAATACTTATAAGAAACCCTATTTTTAAAAGGTTACAAGAGAGTAAGAAAGACAGAAAACAGGAGAGGAGAGAAGGGAAGAAAAAAAGAGAGAGAGAGTAAAATTACTTAATTACTCGCAGGATCGTGAGGCTCTATTTCTCTGCCTCTGTCTGGCCGGCCCTTTAGCTATTTGATGGAGCTGTGATAAAGATATTAACTGCATCTTTTCTCACTGGCACAGACAAAGAGAGGGAGAAGCAGAACTGTTCGAGGTTTTAGATTCACTGACTGTTTTTCAAGAGCAGGTCTAGGGCAATGAATGCTAGGAAATGATTAAACCCCCCCCCCCCACTGTACCGTTTGTTGTGTGGAGTGAGTAAGGATACAGATATCTGTAAGGAATCATCTCCGGTTTTGCATCAGTGGCATAAAAGAAGAGCAAGAGACAGGATTTCCAGTCAGAGGGCTGTGCCATTAGGAAGAGGGGTAAAGAGGAAGAACCCATCACATGCGAAGGAATGGTAAATCAATGACAAATGAGTTGCTCTCTTCTGAATGAAAATAGATGAAAGCTCAGGAATGAGGGTACAAAGCATTTTATAATTAATGCATTGTGTTGAGGAAACCATCACAATAAAATGAGCCAAATCTGCAGGTCTTTGGACTGTGGGAGGAGTACCTGGAGGAAACCCTCCAAGCACAGGGAGGACATGCCAACTCCATGCACACAGACCCAAGGCAGGAATAGAACCCTCGACCCTGGAGATCTAACTAAAAACATGAATAAATAAATAAAAACAAATAAATAAATCAGAATCTGCACTGTCTTTGCTCGAATTAAAATCCAGATAACTAACTAAATAAATCACATGATATATACATGACACACTGCTTTGCCAAAAAAGTATCTTTTATTATTTAAAAAATTATAATCTTACAATAATCAACAATCATTTTTAAATATTCATAATATAAAAACACACACACACACACAAAAAAAATTATTTTGAAAAAAAAGCATAACCCAGAATTTTGCAGTGCATCTCTAGAAACAAGTCTTTAAAACTTGTACATTAAATATCTTTAGATTCATTTTCTATACGTCCTGGTTCTGGACTGTGAATTAAAATTTTAGACAAACCTGGACTGGATAACTTGTGAGCTACTTTGCAAAGCTATACAATGAAGCACTTTTTCAAGATCCAATGTTCAATTTCCCCCCTGCATTACCTAAAAAACCCAGAGACTCCATAATTGTACTTATCCTTAAAAGACACACACACAGAGTCTCTCACACACACAGCCAGTAGAAATAAAACAAGCCAGCAACAGCATAAAACCTCATCATACTTATGGTTTTGACAGTCTCTGGCTTAATATTACATTTATATCCCATGTTGGAGCCAAAGTCACATCAAGTTTGCCGTTTAACAAGACACGTGCTTTCCTTTTCCTAGCCGTGCTACTATGTTGTTAGAATGGATAAATTGGAAAATTGAGGAATGTGTAAAACATTTTCCAGAAGTAATCCACTCTCATTCTTAGTGTGAAATATATTTTAAAACCTTGTACTTATCTGGGCTCAGCAACCTTATGTGGCAAATAAACTGAAGTCAGACCTGAATATACCGGTTACCACGTCTATGGTGGATTTTTTTTCCCCACTGATGGCACGGCCATATTCCAGGACATAAACTGTCAAAAAGTGGCTCTCGGAGCATGAGGAATCATTTTCATGAATTGGCCACAAGAGCTTGTATAAGGAATCAAAGCTGAAAGAAAAAAAAAAAAGCTGAAGTCAAATGAAATCTTGGACAAGAGCTCTGAAGGTGTGCTATGGTATTTAGCACAAAGATCAGACTCTACTGTGCAGCACATCCCACAGATGCTTTTGAGGAATTTGGAAGCCAAGTCAAAACCTTGATCACTGTGTCCTCTTCCTCCAATTGCTGAGTCCCCTGCTATTATAATACCATTGCCATAAAGGGGTGTATTTGGTCTGCGACAATGTTGAAGTAGGTGCTGTGTGTCAAAGTAACATGGACATTAATGGAAGATCTAAAGTTTCCCAGCAGAGCATTGCTCAGACATCTCACTGTCTCTACCAGTTTGCCTTCTTCCCAAAGGGCATCCTGGTATAATTCCTTCCTGAGGTAATTGACATAAATGTACCCGTCTGTCCAACTAATGTAAAAGAAAATTTGATTCAACAGACCGGTGACGTTCCACTGTCCAGTTCTGATACTCACTCAGTGGAAGCACTTTCCTTGGTGAGAGCCAGAGCCAATCCCCCTCCCCTTCTCTGTTAGAGTACGCACCCATCAAACCAAAAACAACCAACCAAAAAGAGCAAGAACTATTATATGCTTTCTCTAAGACATGAGACACCAGCCAACGAGATTTTTTTCTGCTCATGCATAGTTGGAGATGGCGTAACACACTCAGAGAAATGTGCTTTCTTCCCCTCCCTCTTGTGTAAGCTTAAAGACTCAATCATTGGCTAGTGTTGCTACAGTATGATGTTGGAATGCAGGTATGCCACCGTTCTCCCCTGACAGAGCTCGATGAATCTGCTCGCTAGGCTCCCAGCTACAGTGAACCGCTACAGTGAACCGCAGTTCTTTGGGTCAAAATGCTCTGTTTATGCCAGCGGTCCGTGGAGACTGTCTAGACTAATTTGAGCTCATACAAATTTAATAGTAACTCAAATAACATCTTGTTACCACCGAGGTATGAAGAAGAGCATCTCCAAATGCACAATACGTGAGACATTGAAGCAGATGTGCTCAGAAGAAGACCACACTAGGTGCCTCTCTTTTCGGCTAAGATCGGTTCGGTTTCTTGAACATGACAATGAGTTCAAATCTGCACTCAAATGACCTCCACGGTCTCAATCTTATAGAACACTTTAGGGATGTGATGCAATGGGAGATTCACATCATGGATGTGTAGCTACAGCAACAAATCTGCAACAACGTTATCATGTCAATATGGACCAAACCCTCTAAGGAATGTTTCCAAGACCTTGTTGCTTTGGTGAATCTATGTCATGAAGAATTAAGGCATAAGGGGTCCAACCCTGTCCTAGCAAGGTGTATTTAAAGAAATGGATGGTGAGTGCAAAAAAAAAAAAAAAAAAAAAAAAAAAAAGCAGCAAGAAATGGGCTGTTTCACATTAATTTTAAGAGGAAAAATCATACCAAAACAATGTCCTCTAGATATCCCAAAAAGTGCAGTTAAATAGCATGAAATGATTTATTTGAATCATTCACCAAATCAAATTTTTTTGCCGATCACAATAAATCGAGAAAGCCAACCACTTTATAATTTTTATAACAGTTAGTAACATTAATTCTTCATTACGATATGAGGTGGTGTAGTGGTTAACAAAGTGGTAGAGGGTTTGATCCCGGCCTTGGGTGTGTGTGTGTGTGTGTTTGTGTGTGCTGGGTGTATCAAGCCCCCATGGCCCGGTACACAGGATAAGCGGTACAGATCATGGATGGACTATGATATAAAATTCGGGGAGTGGTGTCCTGTTTTGATTATTGTAGCGGGGGTTACAATTAAATTAAGCCCATGTCTACAGTTGTTATTCTTGTTTTTACCGTGATTGCTTTGTATATTGTATTTACATTTCATATTTTGCTTGATTTGTGCAAATGAAGTCAGAATAAAAGACTAAACCATACCCATGTGTAAATAGTAACAACCATCATTTATAATTTCAGTTACAGTCATTTGATATTTACTTTTCAAATATACTTCCTTAATTGTAATTTACACTGTAATTCGTATTGATTTTGTCACAATATATTTTCTCATCAGTGTGATATTGTGTCACTTTGTATTTTAGTTTCGCTGGTTCCATAACGAAGTCCTTCAGGAAATGGAAAACAACAGCAGGCTGGATAAAAACTACATATTTGTCAGTAACAGTTCATAACAGCATTAAAATCTATGGGAAAAAAAAAACATTTGAACAATAAGTGTAACTTACTAATGATGCCAGGTCGTTTCCACAGGACAGTAAGAGGTGCTATGAGATGGAGGTGAGGAACCAGGCAATGGCTCTGGAGAGACAGCTCAGGAGAGGGGGTTCACAGGTGAGGCTGTATGTTGGTTTGTGAGGCAGTCAGGTACAAGCAGAGGAGATGTGATAAGACTGGTGTTGGTATATAAGCGTGAGAAGAAAGATGATAATAATACCAATGCAATGTGGGTGTGTGTAGGATGCTAATGGATATGTGCAGTTCCTGAGGGAAAGCCAGAGAGAGGCCCTGAAAGAACAGGAGAGAAGATATCGTTTTCTGGCTGAGAAACACTGCGGACTCACTCAGTCCATCGTGTATCTCATGAACAAGGTAAAACTTTTTCGACTTTATGAGCAATATATCATGATCAAGGGATTTTACACAGTATTTCCCAAGTGTCTTGTAGAAAACTCTGATATCTTAATATTTCAACAAGAAGTTAAGTTTTCCTAAACAGTCTAATAGGAGTCTATTGGGAAGTTTTACTAATATATTTCCTCCTAATTTCTGTGTGCACATTGCTGTAATACATTGATTCATAATTTTTACATACATTTGTCTCATAAATGGCATTTTGTGGGTCTGAAACAATTTCAGTACCTTTTATCAGGGATATAATATATACTGTAAAATACTGAAAAAAGTATTCTTAATTGTAAGAATAGATTAGTTGTCAAAAACCTAAAAATCTATTTGTCAAAAATCTTAATTGTCTTAAAACTCAATTAAAAATTAAAACATCCAAGTTTCTATTTTTAAATGGGCTCACATTTTTAATGTTTTAAAATTTTCATTTTTAAAGCAACTATGCAATTTATTCAGAAAAAAAAAAATCATAAGCACACCAAGTCTTTGCCATTAGCTAGCAGATGACTAGCCAAATATGTTCACTACTGGAATTGATTCTACTTTAAGCTGCTATTAGCACAGCAACAAATTAGCCATGCAGTCAACAAAACTTACCACAGGGTACTTATGCAATACTGATTATATCAGCCCGGATGCCGAACGTATCACAGCCATGCTGGTATTCAGCACACCAGGATGACCTTGAGTGGTATATTGCATTTATACAACAATTCTACAAATATATTTTGTTTTGTTTGATTTGTTTATTTAACCAGTTATACTTCAGTGACTGACAGAATTACTGTTGACCTGGCAACCTACAATTAGCGACCAACAGTTAGTGTAATTGACATGGATAAAAGTACTGCAGTTGCTCTCCCCTCTTTCAAATACTGCGGACCATACTGATTTATTTTCACCCATGCTGGCAACTCACAGTTAATGTAATTAATGATTGTTAGATTGATAACACCTCTGACATACAGTCAGATATGGAAAGTAACGAATTTCATTTACTCGCGTTACTGTAATTGAGTAGTTCTTTGTGTACTTCTACTTTTTAAAGTAGCTTTTAAAATCTGTAATTTTACTTTTATTTAAGTATGTTTTGTTTGAAATATTGTACTTCGCTACATTTTAAATCATATTCGCTACTGAGTAAAAAATAAATAAATGAAAATTTTAAATAATAGAAATAATGCAACGGGAAGGAAAAAAGTGCACCTGGAAACCACTGCACTGATTGACTGATGGGGAGAACAAATGCGCTAACTTCACAAGAACGATGGAGACGGACAAAACCGATGCCAGTGATGCAGACCCAGCTGCAAGCGAAATGCCATCAAATTCTTATGAAGCAAACCCCTGGACATATTAAGCAACCACTTTGACTTAAAGCACAAGAAAGGCAACAGCTTTATTATGCAAATGTGTTCTTTTAATTAAAAACAACAAGTTTGAGATTTATATCCGCTTGTCTTTTTGGACTACCCTAGAATCCCCCAACCCCCCCCCCCCACACACACCGCTGTTTTGCGCTGTTAAAAAAAGTAACTCTGTGACTTTTACTATGAGTAAATTCATAATGAGCTACTTTTTTACTTTTACTTGAGTAGATTTTTAAAATGGTAACTTTACTTGTATGTCAGTAAACTTTTACTGCAGTAACAGTACTTGTACTTGGGTACAAAATTTTCCACCTCTGCATACAGTACGTAGTTAAATGTGCCAGTGCTTTTATGATCCATATCAGCACTTGTGCAAATAAGATTACTCGATCGAAACTTTCTGTTGTGTAATGTCTACTATTCTATATATATCTTATTACTGTACATAAGAATAGAATTGATAAAATATTAAAAATGGTCACAATTCTTGATATTTGTTTCTTCAATGATAAACTTAATTTGAAGCACACTGGAATGACTGGATGGTAAACTGAGCCCATTCATTTACTGTGTAACATACGGTCATTGGTTGCATGACAGGAGAGAAGAAAAGCAATTCAGGGCTTGTAATGAGTATTTGAAGGGCCACATAAGTATAGTGTTTAAGTATGGTAATGAAGAACTGCTGCCACCTCTACCTTTTAATCTCTCAGCGTTTATCTGAGCAAAACGGCAGAACTGTGTTTATCCTTCAGACAGGGAACACCCTGAAGCAGAGAGCAGAAGGTTGGAGAGAGCAAGTGAATCAGTCAAGGGGGTCCCGTCCAGGCAGACTGGAAGACATGGTGGTGAGAAGTTTCATAAAATTCAGTCAAGTCTAAATTTCATATATTTGAATGGACAGATGTTGCACATGTTGTTGCTTTGCTCGTTTTTTTTCAGGCTGATGATCAAAGTCAATCTTGGGCAGAACAGCCACTAGGCAGAGTGCCTTCTAGAGGTGAGACTTCAGAGCACAAGCAAAAAATAGTGAAAAAAAAAAATTTTTTTTTTTACATCAGAGTTTTTAACAATACTCATTAATAATGCCTTGATTCCTCTCTGTCTGTCTTCTCCTCTCTTTTTAGGGCCATCCCCCCAACCGATTCGATCCCGCTCCAACTCGCTTGGAGAAAGTCGCGGACCAGGTGGCAGTAGGATGATGCGAGCATTAGTGCCACACCCCCCCTCTTCTAATCCCACCCTCTTGCCATTCTCTAAAGGAGAAACCATTACAATACTGTTGCCAGAGCCTCGAAATGGCTGGCTGTATGGCTGTTCGGAGACTTCAGCACGGTGAGGAGAGATGATTTAACTGAAAAATTCCATATATGCAAGGAATCATGTTGAATATTTATTTACAACAAAATTTCTTTATTCACAGTTTTTATTCAATTTCCTTTTAAAAATTAAAGAATACCAAATATTGTACTTAAAAATGATCAGCCATAACACTAAGGATATTATTATTAAAACCTCTTGTGCCACTGGGGCAGATCTGACCCCTTACAGCCTGGCTCTGAAGGGCCTCTGGTGATGTTTTGTGGTGTCTGATGCCAGGACAGTTGCAGTGCATCCTTTGGGTGCTGTAGTTAGTGAGGTGGGATCCTCTGTGGCTCAAACATTGGTCTCTTTGCCTGCTGGGCTCTGTGTGTGGCAGGCTACGGTGCTCTGGGTATTTTGATGTCTTTCTCTCATGACCAGCATTAGCTTTTTTGTCAATTTGTGCTGCATTGGCTGACCGATTGGACTGGCCTTTGGTCTCCATGAGCATGGGTAAGCCTTGGGTTCCCTGTCACCGCTTTGCTGTCGCTCAGGTCACCTGTCAGTGGTCATAATGCTATGACTGAACATTGTTAAAACAGTTATAAACAGTCAGTCCCTCACCAAAAACTATCAGCTTGTGTGTTATTGAGAAACAGGAAACAGGACAGTGCAAAAACCCATGACAGAAATCGTAACATTGCGGTGTCAAATCTGATCATTGGAAAATGTTGACACTTTCTTCCATGAATCTAAAAGACATTTCTTTAAAGAAAACTTCACCATATGATTATTGTGATTATAAGTATAGTCATGAATGATTGACAGATTATAATAATTATTTTTTTATTCAGATTTGTGAATCTGTGTATTTTGAGTTATACAGAAAAATAGAAAAAATATAGCAAACTGACTTTCTGACTAATTAGAACAAAAACGTTCTCAGTGTTGTTATACTTATTATAAATTCACAAGTTTAACCTGTTTAACTTAAATATATATAACAATAAGTTACATACACAATTATGTGTGTGTATGTTTATTTTTAGACAAGGCTGGTTCCCAGCTTCATATATCGGTCCAATGGAGGACACATCTCGACTGCCTGACCACGGGTGAGCCAAGATCTCAAATGCAAACAGCACAGACAATGTAATTGTTTTTGTTCCTGACTTTTGACTTCTCTTTCAGCACTGGATCACTTAGAAGCAGTAGTAGCATGGACAACCTTCTTGACCAACCATCTGGCAACAGAACAAATGTTCCTCCGCCTCCTCCACCACCTCCTAGCAAATCGAGCAGCTCGCGCTCAGTCACACCCACCTCTTTTGAGAACAAAGTAAGTGTAAGTGGGCAAAGTCACGATCGAGTGAAAGGTAAAAACTAAAAATGCTGCTAAATAAATGATTTCTAAGCATCCATGAAAATGTAATGCAATTTACTGCCACAGATGCTACTAAAATGCAGTGGGAGGATTTACCCTTATAAAAAGAATTGCCAGGAACATCATACTGTTTTATCTGAATTGTTACCATTTATTACATTTAATTAACATTTATTCAGGCAAAATCTATCATAACATCATCATTTATGATATTTCTTTTTGGTCAAGGATCAGATAATTTTTCAGATCCCCTCCAAAAAAATGGGAGACAAATATCATTTTCATTTCCACTTATTACTAGTAGAATTTAAAGCGTTAAATCTCATTTGTTAAAAGTAAAGTACAAGATGGGGCATGATGATTTTTTAAATTTATTTTCTTGATAATGTGGACACATTGGGATACTTCATGCATTTTATATTCATATGTATAGAATTGACTATTTTCCTTTGACCAATAATGAGTAAAAAAATAGGGATACATTTTATTATGTTGGCAATGAAAACTAGACAAAATTCCATTGAAACAAAGTAGACACCTATAAAATTGGGCTACAGTAGAAGTTTAAGTACAAATAATATTTGGCCTGTATTTTGTTAGAGTGGACTGGTTTTTAAGCTCCGAATAAGGGAATTTTGCTGGTGTGATCTGGCAAAGCTAGTGAGGACACAAAGTGAGGGCACAAGAAGGAGTTTAACATGTAAAATCCACTAAGGAATAGCCCCAATTCTAACATCATACCATCATATTCATTAATCATTTAGACAATTAAATAGTTCAACTTTGCAATTATTCTGCCTAAGTTATATGCTGCATGTTAAGGGTCCAAACCTTTTAGCCTATTTTTTTGTTTCTATCCCACAAGCTAAGCTCAACAGGAAAGACAGGACAGATTCGCCCCAAATATATTAGAATTTGCAAAGAAAAGAAATCACAAGGGTTAATTGCAGTGTTCTTTTCATCGTCTTAAAATTCATTCCACCTAGTACATTTTTGCACCTGTTGGAAAATGTAGTCAAAGTGTCCGGTATGTTACACATGGTTGAGTGCTGAATGCTAAGTCTCAGTTTACTGCTTTGGCCAGCAGAGGCACTGTGGCAAAGTTCTCTTCTCCATGATGCCCCAGCCATCATTCTGGTGGATGCAAGGGGGCAGCTCCAGCTGCTGAGGGTCTGTTTGTGTGTGTGTGTGTGTGTATGTGTGTGTGTGTGTGTGTGTGTGTGTGTGTGTGTGTGTGCGCGCCGTAGTGTGTATGTTGTCCTTGCATGGTGTGTGTTTCATGCAGTGCTAATGCTGGCCTTGTAATTTCAGAGCAAGGTCATGTTGCTTCCTTCTTGTTATTAAATATGCATTTGTGTGCGCATGAAAAGCTGTGACACACAAGGCATAGACAAAAGATGGCTGATGTAAAAAATAATCATAATTTTGCTTCAGGAAAAGATCTATCCATTTAAACAATTAATCTGTTAGCCATCCCACAAACTGATCAGCAAAAGGAAACATTTCATTGTACAACCTTATTATAAGCAAACCTCTAATGTTTTATTCTTTCCCCAGCAGAAACAAGATAAACATGAGGCTCGACCAGAACTTTTCCCAAGGTACAAATAAAATGGAAAAAAAAATTCATCAAAAGATTCATGTTTGGAAAAAAAAATTGTGTTGAATTTTCTGTTAATGTAATTCCTTAACTCTTTCTATGTTACATTTTTCAGAGGTACAAATCCTTTTGCGACAGTGAAGCTGAAACCCACCAAAACCAATGACAGATCAGCACCACGTGTATTCTAACATATTTAACCAGTAAGACCTGACAGACACATAAAGCATCTTCATCAGAGTGCACCACTTAATAAATCAGTGCTACGCATGCTGTAGACCGAACAGCTGTAACTGAGTGCTTCAGATGTTGCGTGCTCATTTTTCATCTGCAGAAGGTCTTTTGCAAGGAAAATGACATTTTCCTCTCAAAAGTCAAGAGACCATAGTTTTTTTTTCTTTTTTCTAGCTTAGGTTATGAGCTGTAAATCCTTGCCGTATTTAGAGAGAGTGACTAGAGGTTATTAGGTAACCTCTGTTTTTATCCATCCAATGGATTTCATTGCGAATGTAAAAACACACACATACACACACACAAACACACAAAATCATCAATTCATTCTTTCTGCCTTATAATCAGTAAAGTGAGATTGCCAGCTGGGCAAAACAGTGGCTTCCGTGAATTAACTAAATGCGTTTAACAGACTTTTGAAAAAAGTTTACGCCAAGGAAAATGACATTTACTGTGTTTTACAGCCAATTCATTCACCCCAGCAGTCATGGACTCAAATGATAAGGTGCTATCATCAATTATGAAATTAAACTAAAACTGGTAGAGAAGGGGCCTGATGATGCTGATGATTCATTGGAAATTAAATTTTTAAAATGGTCTTTAATCTTCTTTAACCTCATGGTCTTCAATGATTTATGTAATTCAAAACGGGTGTGTAAAACAAACCTTAGAACCCTGATAACCCTTTCCTTGTTTCAATTTGCTGTCAGTTTGACTCACAGCAAACAATGCATTCAGAGCATGAGTTTGCTAAAATTTCATTTAACACTCAATCAACATATTATTGATATAAAACTGCATATTTACATTTGACTGATTTATCAATTTTAACAAATCTGTGGAAAGTGGATTCATAGCATATTGCAAAATAATACAAAAATAATATTGACCAAAACTTTTTTGACATAATATTTTAGCATCTTCTATCACCTTGCTGACTGAAAGAAAACATGCATTAAAATGTGCTTTGTACATTTTTTATTTTGTAGTGAAATTTCATTTCTGTAAATATATTATTATAAGACATCACTGGTTTTCCACTTTAGCCTGAGACTATTTCAAAAGATCAGGGATGTGTCATTTTCTCCATTTTATATCCTTTTGGTGTATATAAAATACTATAATGTGTAGATACTTTATGTTTAGTAGTGATGGCAAGTGTACAGTAGAGTGGAAGATTAATGATTTCCTATCGTGAAAATTAATTAACAGGAATTTATAAATTGGATGAATAAGCTACATTACCCAAGAATAATAATGAATAAATTGAGGAGATATTGTTTGTTTCAATTGCTGTTATCAATGCAAGAACTGTGAAGGCATACTGTAATCATAGCTAACTGTGTTCCAACAAAATATAAGAGTGTTTGACTGTGTGGCCATGCAGTGTACAACTACAATATAAAAGGTTCTTTTGTTTGTTAATAAATGAAATGTTGTAATTCTTGAGAAATCAGTGTTAAATAAAAAGAAATAAAATACTTGGGGCCATGCTTTTATAGGAAATAATGTTCTATTCATTACTTGATACCTTACTTAAAAGTCACTTTATTATAATTTCTGTTATGCTATTAATTTTTTTACTTACACAGGGGGTTCAGACAGAAAGATATCCTTAAAATATAAGTTATTATGATATCTGGCCCTGTACATGATTCCTTGCCATAATCATACTCAAATGTAAGCTAATATCAGCACATTTTCGAATTCTTCTTTGTTTTTGCTGTGTGTGGGTGTGAGTTTTCTGCTTTTAACCTGTTTGAACCATTCCTAACAAAACATGTTTCCCATAGAATAGAAACTTTACCTTGACAGGATTTCAGATGGGATTTTTGTAAAGGTGTATTCATAAATGTAAAGAACGCTACTAGATAGTGCTAGCCATGTAGCTAATCTAGCGAAAGATTACTGATATACATTTTAAAGCCATATTTAAATGTTCATAATCGCTCCTGCTAAAGTTAGCTAAACAACATGATTAACATGACAGAGCTTCTGAGAAGGTTCTTAAATGTTTAAAACATTGCTAACATCTGCTAACTTGACAGGATTTCTGACAGGAGTTTAGATCATCATCAATCTTTTCTGTCACTGCTAATGCTAGCTAGCTAATATAAGTTGAAAAAGACCTCTCAGAGCTTTCAGACATTCTTAAATGTTCATAACATGAGCTAACTGCACAATGTCTGAAATGATTTCAAACACACACACACACACACACACACACACACACACACACACACACACACACACCTAAATGTTAATAAATATGACTGATAATGCTAGCTAGCTTAGGTGAGTAACCATAGGTTTTCTGAGAAGAATTCACATTCAGGGTATATGCGCATATATTTTTTACTGCTAACACTAGGTAGAGAGCTTAATATAATGTAACTTGCCAGAATAGACAAGAAAGGCTTACCTCTTTGGATGCAACTACAAGCAACAAATGAAGACAGTGTCTTTGCTTATATGCTTCTCATTTATCTAGTCTTAGAGAATTGTGAATAAATCCTTACAGTTAAATGGTATTTGTATGGCAAATGTAAATAAAGATGTTTTTAAACACAGGTGTGTGTGTGTGTGTGTGTGTGTGTGTGTGTGTGTGTGTGTGTGTGCAGCTGTACTGTGCTGTGCATTTAAAATACATTAAAATACATATCTAAATCTAAATGCATTTAATAAGTACAATAGTAAGTAATTTCCTTAATCAAGTACATTCCTAATATTTGTCTGAAAGTGATTAAGGTAACAGTGTTTGGTGCTGGAGGGATCAAATTTCCCGAAGGTGCTTTGTTGCTTTTCAGCCAATGATGACTGCAGGTTTGACAGAGCCTTGTATATACAGTAGATAAACACACAATACCCTGTATTCAATACTTACCTCACTCTCTAACTCTGTGTACACATGTGTGTTTGTGTGTGTGTGTGTGTGTGTGTGTGTGTGTGTGTGTGTGTGTGTCTCATGCTCAATAAACAGCATAAAGACAGATGTCAAAAATAAAGACCCGAGTGAGTCCGAGCCCTCGAGGCATATTGTCATGTTTTATTTTTTTGACTTTCACAGTTTGACTTCCTTCATTTGGTGTATTTCACAACAACTCTGTACCAGAGAGAAGAAAGGGAGAGATGGAGCCTGGCCAAGGGCAAAGCAATGTCAGGGAGTGGAGTTAAGGGCAATGGATCAGATGATAAAGTGAAAAGGGAAAGAGAGAAATGACCTGGAATGCAGAATAATACAAATGAAGGGGGTGGGCTGTTCCTCCTAAAGTATCCACTGTACATACTTCCAAGATGAAGGCTTGCACCTCTTCACCTGTACACTAACACAAACTCACATTTGTATAAAAAACAGGGAAAATTAAATAGCATGATCGTAGGAGATGAGTGAAAATGTACTGTGTGTGTGTGTGTGTGTCTGTGTGTGTGTGTGTGTGTGTGTATGTGTGTGTGTGGGTGTGTGTGTCAGGAGTCATTCGGGATGGGGATGGCCTGGACAGTGTTGTCTATTCATGGACAAGAGCAGCAAATTCTGAAAAGAGAGATAAGGAAGGGAGGGAAGGAGGGGCGAGAGAGAGAGAAAGAGATTTTTTACTTATAGAAAATATAAGTAATTATGAATTTAAGTATTTAACGTTAATTTGTAATCTAGTGTATAAATTACCAGGCAAAAGTGGACACCCCTTAATCAATGATCTTTGTTTATTCTTGCGCTTTACTAAATTTTAATCTTCTAATAAATGTTCATGTGTAGCATTGTGAGCTTTTTTTTTTCTCCTAGATTCTTTATAGTACATGAAGCTACTGGTCTTTCTTGAAATTTTCCAGATGGACTGAGTAATAAGTAATAATGGACTTTTGTTTCGTTTTATCCATTTACACAATATATGTGTTATCTGATACCATTGTTGAAATAACAAAATATATGATAAATAAATGAAGGAAAACCCTTGAATTTGAAAGTTATACTATAATCACACCTATATATTTTGATTATGGGCAAACAAATATTCAGAATGTCTTCTCCAGTTGTGCCATTAAGTTTCTTTCTCTAGTACAAATCAAGAACACTATAAAGCTGAAAAACTCAAATGCCCCACACAAGGCCCTGACCTCTACTCCAATGAACACCCCTGGTATGAAATGGAACACCAGGCCTTCTTGCTATGCATCAATACCTGACCTCAGTAATGCTTTTGTGGTTAAATGAGCATAAAAAAAACAGCCAAAATTATGTGAACACCTTTCCCAGGACAGTGGAGGCTGTTTTAGCAGCATATACTGTAGGGATCAACTCCTATATATAGATTAATGATCATGGTTTCGAAATGCGAGGTTCAAGATGCACATAAAGGTGTTTTGGTCAGGTGTCCACATACTTTTGGCCATACAGTGTACTTTTAAATGTATCGGTGTATCTCTTGTTTTAATCATTTGGGTTGCATTTCCCACCTTCCACTCCAATCTTGCCGTCTCCATCTTTATCAGCTGCTTTTAAGAAGGCTTTGGTTTCTTTATCAGTCAGATCTCTTCCATTGGAAGCAAAGCCCTTCAGTACAAACCTTCATTCACGTCACACACAAAAACAACAGAGACATTGAGAATTAACCTCAAACACACACTGATTAAATGGAACCTATGCTGGATGTGCATGTCTCACTTTAACTCTTCTTCCTCTATAAAGCCACTGTTGTCAGCATCCAGTACATGGAAGGCCTTCTTCACATCATCAGACGATTTTGCCTTCAGCCCCACCATCTCGAAGAACTTCTTATGGTCAAATGAGTCAGCAGCTATAACAACATCAACATTAAAATTAGATTGTGAATACTGTGTACAAATTAAATCCTTCAGTCACTTTAATCTGTTCTATTTTTTCTAATCATTCTATTTTTTTTTCTTCAGTATGCTGGAGCCATGATCGGACTTCCTGCTGAACCTCTGAAACACTGGCCTCCCAGGAAATCCTTTAATGGCCCAAACATTTAGAAATGGCTTTGATCGAGGGCAGGTCTATAAAGGGAATGTGGCAGATAACTTGTTCATAAATCAATGTTTCTACAGTTCCCATTGACAGATGCATCTCTTCTATAACTTGGCGACAAGCTAATAGCAAGGGTTTTCAACAATCAGGCATTTCTTTTGCTGAATGGTTGCTGAATTTTGCTGACTGACCTCAAACTGGATTGTAATTTCTTGATGTCCGGACTTCTTTATATGGTTTCTAGCAGTCAAATGTTTTACTGCGGCTAAGAGTCTTTTCTCCATACTGTGCTTGAAGACGTCTGTAAATGTCAGTTGGTTTTATCCTTCATTCACAAGAAATTTCATCACAAGTTACGGTTTGTCTAGAACGCCCCTTGTAGACAAGGTCTAGTTCTTGGCTATTCATCACTATTCATCACTGTGATTCTTCTTTGAATGCCAAAATCTGCTGCAATGATGACTCTGCTGTGAGAATGTGTCTGACAAAACAGGACCAGCTAATAATAAATGCATTCTTTACCTTTGAATGCATCCAGGGCTTTCTTTATGTCATCAGCGTTCAGGATGCTGCTCATTGCCATTTTTGCAGCTAGAGGGTGAGTGAAAGAGACACAGCGAAAAAAGAGACAGTTCATAGATTTTCTGACTTAAATGAATAAGGTAAATGAGGTGATAAACATGTAAATAATAGTGCGGGAAAAACAGAAGTCGTATGCAGTTCGAATGTGCATGCATTCAAATGCAGTTCCTTATTCAGCAGAAATGAGATGTGCAGTTTTCCACAGAAACACAGGCCCACACTCCCACACAAGGCTTACATGTCTCCTCATATGCATTGTCTAACCTCTAATTGTGCTTCGATGATTTTACTTCTCAGGAAACTTATTTTCCACTCCTCGTGTCATGTAAAGTTTATTCCTTCCT
The DNA here is from genome assembly GCA_011419295.1 of Clarias macrocephalus. Lineage (NCBI taxonomy): Eukaryota > Metazoa > Chordata > Actinopteri > Siluriformes > Clariidae > Clarias > Clarias macrocephalus. Next base: position 294,936 of record JAAGKR010000108.1, read on the forward strand.
GGGTTTCATTACGCACCTCTAAAATGTCATGTTTCATGTCTCTTTTGCATGATGCATCCGTCCTCAGCGTATTATCTATCATGCGATAGAAACTTTTGAACTGAGACGGCCTGACAGGTTATGAGCGATTTGAAACTTTGATAAAAAAAAAGTGAATAAACGGTTTTTAAGATTTGGCCTTGAATAAGTGCTTTAGAGTTATCTGGGGAGCTTTTATTACATTTCATCAGTTTCCTTTCTTTTCCTTTTAAAATTGAAAGCTGCAAAAATATTGAATAAAGCGTTTTTATTTTGTTTTAGCACATTATTTAAATTGTAATTTCTATTTATTTAAAAGGCACCTAAACTCACTTTTTAGTCATTTTAAAGACTGCCTTTTACATTTTAAAGCTTTGCCGTTCTCAGGTAGTGAATGGCTCAGCAGTAGCTCGTGCACAGAGACACTGCAATGAAATATTTGCAAGAGAAGTGAAACACAGGGAGTTTGAGGTATTAAAAAAATCCATTATCTAAGCTGGAGCATTAACAGACACATTTTGGGGGAGCTCTGAGACCTGTGTTAACTTGTTAAAGAAATAGTAAAATATTAATTTATGTGTTCTTTCTTAAATATGCATAAAAATCAGACAATCCTTATCATTTAATTTGCATTCTCTATACAAGTTCTGCATCTGTACTTTTTATTATCATGTTTTTTTTTTTCCTTTTGGTCTGCTGTTTCACCCACAAAGTATACCCCTTAATGTTTGTTACTTTATTTATCAATCCACCAAATTGGTGGAGGTAGGATAATTTGTATTAAAAGATTAAAAGCTTGACTGAACCCTTTGTGGATATGAACACCACTGCTATATCAACTGAAAACCACACATACGTTTAGGAAGAACAAGTTTCGGACCTCTCTTGATAAAGATGCCAGGAGGGCGATGCTAGAATGACCTTTTGACCTTTGAAAACTGCAGGACAGATTTGCTCGGAGTTTGAGCACCTGCTCCTGCAGGTGATGAATACATGCACAGAACACTGCACGCCTTGCAGCTTTCGTTTTAGCTGCCGTTTCACATTGCTGTCCTACGCTCAGGTAAATGTCAACTGACTGAAATTTAAGCTTCAGCGCGCTGACCTCGAACGACCTTCAGTGATGTTTGCCCTGATGTAATCGCAATGTCTTTGCAGGTGAATAAGCTGCAGTCAGCACTAACTACAGTTCTACAGACCACCGTTCCTATTTGTGAAATTTTTGTTGTTGGTGTTGTTTTTGCTCCTGTTAGTGGGACTGGCACTGAGAGTGTCCTGACATTGCTAGGGTTCCCCACCTAGAAATTGAACACTGGTCTTTGATTCAGTGGTCCCCCACTGTATCAGTGGGGATGCTCTTTGTGAAATGGCCAGTAAACCAAAAAGGCCTTTAAACCAAAAAGGAGAACAACCGACGACGACTTGCTTTGAAAGAAGTTAAATTGATTTTATTTTTTCATTAGACTGTGCATATAAATGCGCATATAAATATGAGTATAAAATCAGCTTTTTTAACCATTTGGAACGTCTTTACACCTGTATATGAATGCAGTTATATGCAGTAGTTCCATTTGTTTGGCAACAAAACATGAAGATACAGATCAAGGGCTTGAGCTTAACATTTCATCAAACATAAGAAGGAAACAATGTGAACTCCGTGACTTTGACCTGGTGATGGTAAATGGTGCCAGACTGGTTGGTTTGCATTTCTTTTATTATTATTTTTTTTTAGAAACTCCTGATCTCCTGGGAGTTTTACACACAATAGAGTCTGAAGTTTTTACAGAATGGTATGAAAACCCCAAACCTCCCATGAGGAGCAGTTCTGTGAATATAAGGAGTTGAAAAGTACCAGTTTAAAGTTTGCACACACCAACTAATTCAATGGTCCTTCCTGATTATTTCTTTCTTTCTACACTGTAAAAAAGTGCTGAAGGCATCCAAAATCTGCAATAATCTCATCTGAACACTTGACATTTTGATGTATCTGCTACTTATGCTCTGTAAAGCCTTTATAACGGCTCTAATCTGAGGTGCAGTTTGTTAATTGGTGATTTTTGTGGCTGCTAATTCTACATGAACTTCTCCTCTGCAGCAGAGGTAAGTTTTGGTCTCGCCTTCCCGGGATGGCTTTCATGTGAGCCAGTTTCATCCTGGTGTTTGATGGGTTGTTCAAAGGCACGTGACATGACTGTTCTTGCAAGTGTTTCACAATAACAAGTGACTGTTTTTGTTGCTTAATTACATAATTCCGTGTAATTTGTAATTTTGAAATATCCAGTATTGTTCAAGGATATAGAGAATAGATCACTAAATTAGATAAAAAAAAATCATTGAATTAACACTTGAAGGTGTGTCCAAACTTTTGACTGGTACTGTAGGTACTGTAGGTTTTATGTTAATAAACAAGTGAGATACAGCAGAGACGCAGTTGTGAAACTGCTGAAGGAACAAGTGGCAGTGCAAAAACCTTAGTTTTGTGGATATAGTGTTTAATGTTAAGAAAGATAGAGATTTTTGGGAATTCATAGTTCTTTTTCCTATTTTCATATTGTGAAAAAATAAATGGTGTACATATATGTTGTAGCCCAGCACATGACGTTTACCGTTGATAAGGTGTTAGATTATTGATTTATTTGGGAATATCCTGCTGTTCATTATTAACATATCCTGTCCAAAGTGCAACCAGAAAGAACAATGCAAATGTACCTTCACAAGTCCAGACAGTCTGTCAAAATGAAAAAAAAAATAATAATAAGTTTATAAAAATAATAATAATAATAATAAATAAAAAGTAAATAGTTATTAGAATGATCATTTTCTTTGTTAAAGGATAATAGTAATGTAAATATATAGGGTAAAAAGTGATAGGAAGATCCAGGAACTAATAAAACTATAATCTGCATGACACAAATACAGTAATTGGGCAAAGAGCAAGCATGGTGATGGTGATAGATTCTTGCCTTATCATTTATCTTTATCTCCATGACAAATTAAAACAAGATAGAGATAGAGGGAGAGGGAAACAGATAGTGACAAATAGAAATCAAAAGTAAGTATCAGAATTCTCCAGGCTTAGCAGATCTATTAAGACCACAGTGAAAAATTTATATTGTAAGGCTTTCCTGTCATGCAGAGGTCTGTGGGGTGGGGTGAGGTTGAGGTCCTGGGTTTAAATTACAGCACAATCAGAAGTACATTTGAAAGCAGCAAAAATCAGCAAGTGTAATGATCTGAGTGACTTTAACAAGGGCAAATTGCAAAGGCTAGATGGGTAAAGGCTGGGTCAGGGCACCTCCAAAATGACAAGTCTTGTGCGGTTTTCTAGTATACAAGTGGTTAATACCTACCACATATGGTCCAAGGAAGGACAACGAGCATAAACTGCTGAAAAAAGAATGCTGGTTGTGAAAGAAAGGTGTCAAAACACACATCACAGTTTGCTGTGTATGTATCACAGTTTGCTGCAGAACAATTCAGAGAGCCCATATGGCTTTTGGCAGTGGGCAATCCAGTGAAGTCAGTATGATGCTCTGGGCCATTTTCTGCTAGAGAACCTTGTGTCCTGACATTCATATGGATGTTACCTTGACACATACCACCTACCTAATAGTTCTTGGGGCCAGTTGAATCATTTGACAGCAGAATGAGGTTTTCTTTTCTTTCTTTCTTTTTTTTTTTTTTTTTTTGCAGTTTTCCAGAAAAAATACGTTTTTTTTCCAATGAAGCAAAAAAATATTACAAACTGATTTGCAAAAAGAATTTGTGCATGTTTTCTTTGAATCACAAGACTTATTTCCCATCACACAAAATATTATGTTAAAATGATTTTGGTTGTACATGTATGATTTTTTTGTGATTTTGCAAAAAGCTATAACTCCATCTTGCAGTTGTGCGTTTTCACACAATGGCCTGCAGTAGCACTTACATAATACTTAATTACATGTAATATATGCAAGTATCAATAATATTATTGAGCCCCTAAAGGGACATGGGTGGAACAAAGACTAACATGATATGGGTGAAAAAAAAATTTAAGCTAGGAATTTTTCTTTTGTTGTTCGAAAAGTTTGCGAGATCTCGCAAAACTTGACTCTTGAGCGTTGCTGATTTAGTCCAGCAGTGACAGCAATGCTCCTAAAAGCTTGAGCCTTGTCCGTGCAATACCGATCCAGTCCAGCGACGGTCAGTAATGCGCATAAAAGTAGCTGAGTTTTACTTTCAGCTTGGCCTAAAATATAAAGACATTCAGTTTGTACTTGGCGCCGGAAATATAAGTCACGTAGTCTCAATTTCTTTTTCTCCTATGTCCCGTTTTTTTTCCTTCCTTTCCGTCGCCAATTAAATTTTTTTTACATCCCATTTCCATTTTTTTTTCTTCTTTAGATTTTTTATTTCAAAACTTTTTTTCCCATCAATTACTCCCTAACACACACACACACACACACCCATGTCCCTTCTTTAAGTTTAAATAAAAACATAGAAAACTCTTGCTTTGATTGTGTTTTCTTTAATGAGTCACTGGTCCCAAATTAGATCAATTTAGAAGATCATGAGAAACATTATAAATGTAATACAAACGTTTCAGTTTACGGCATTGTCAGCATCCTCCACTACCAGTTTTAGTTTCACTTCTTTGTTGACTGCAGCACCTTCTCATAACATGGGTATGTGCCATATGATCTGCATCAGCTGACTTCACATATGTCTGCGGTATCCTGCCGTTATACCGTTATTGTTAAAAATCCCAATGCAAAAAAAGAAGTGGACATTAAGCAGATGCAGCAAACACACCAGCTTCCCACACACAGCGCATGTATCTCATGTCTCTTGTATTCCAAGTTTGTGTATCATAGCATTGGGTTAATATTAATAAACAATTTCTCTGCTTAATTTTTTATTATAAAAATATTACTTTAACTGCATCATGATTTCCAAATACACCAAACTAGTGCTGCTGAAGCAGGAAAAAAAGAGGAAAAAAGATAAATATCAATTTGGAAGTGAAACAGAAAGTTGCCCTACAAACTAACTGTGGTTACACATAGCTTTGTTTAGTAGATAACATGGCGTTCGCATAAACACCCAAATCACTCATTGTCCCTTGTACAGAACATGTGGATGTTAAATGATACATGTACTTTATTAATGATGTGGACCTGAAATGACCTCATCATTAGTATTAAAACATGTAACCTTGAGAAATGCCTTTAATTATTGTCATCCATAACCATCGTTTTTGTTGTTACATTAGTATGCTGGCTAAGTAAAGACTAAGATAACTAGGATTTTTACAAAGAAAAAAAGTTGCAATTATTTGAAGACCCCATCCTACTCTCTCTTCAGCAGAACACGTGGGCCCTTGCTCGTAATCTTTGTGCATAATTTTCTCATTAGATCAGGTTCATTTGAGATATCTTAGATAAAATGACACTAACAACTTTTTTAAAGCTATTTTGTTTTACATCCTAAGAAGAGTAGACTATATACCAATTTAGAGTCTATAAATCATGTTTCAAGGTAAAAAGTCTGTCTGAACACCACAAATCTCATGTTTTCCAGAAAGGATCTGAGTCACTTTTGCATGTGGTCCTATATGTATGTTGGATATACAGTGTATCTGATAAGTGGTCATGTGACTTTTTGCCTCAGTGTGCATAGGGCACTGAAGTCAGTCAGCACTGGCACAGGGATTTCATAGCCATCCTAGCAATAACTGCTAAAACAGCTAAACTGAGGCGTCTAGCTTTCTTCCTCTTTCCTCATCTTTATACATTATCATTATTATTAAACATTACAATTATTTCGGCTGACTAACTGCCTGCCATCCTCTATAGCAAAATCCCAAGCTTATTTATTTATTTATTTATTTATTTTTTGTTGCAAAAATCTCATTTATTGTAAACGTCACTTGTAATTACAAATTTGAACCGTCATGACTTGTAATGTCAAAGTTTTTGTTTAGTCTTTTTCCAATTATGTCTGCCTGCACTGACGATCCTCTGAGATTATCTTCTTTTACGCTTACTCTCTCTTTATTGCTCTTTTTTATTTTTATTTTTGGCTTAGGATTCTGGTGCACGAAACACCAATCTCAACTTAACAGCACATGTTCTGCCTTGACCCAAATGACCTACTGTAAAAACGTCCCCCACAATGAGAGAACCGCTTTGTGTAAATAAATATACTTGCTTATTAAAAAAAAAAAAAAACGTAAAGATGTGAGTAATGTGTATTATGAGATTGTTTTGGTCATAAATATCTCTTAGTTGTTCTTTAATGAAAATAATATATCTTATATTACGATCGATCTGTTTGTGAATAACTGACTAAAATGGCACAAAGCATTGTGTGTCATATTCAGCGTTATTGCGTTCCGTTTTAACATTTCCCTCAACATGAATCTGGGTCTTGCAGATGTGCTCTATATCTGGCTAAACTGTTTCCTTTCCCTGTAGGCTGGATCCATCACTCTTCTTTTGTAATATCTCCCTATATTCCACTTTCAATTAACAACCTCTCTCTCTCTCTCTCTCTCTCTCTCTCTCTCTCTCTCTCTCTCTCTCTTTTAATGTCCATCTGTGATACAGAGTTCCTTCACTGTTAGGACTAAATTTATCAAACCCATTTGCAGGCCATTAGGTTCACCTCAAAGCAAGTAGTCCTGTTCCGAAGAGATAGGACTGAGGGGAGAGATGAAAAGTAAGGTGTTGGCAATAGTTTTGTGTGTGTGTGTGTGTGTGTGTGTGTGTGTGTGTGTGTGTGTGTGTGTGTGTGTGTGTGTGTGTGTGTGTTCTGCAACATCTGGTGAAATGAGGGCAGAGCACGATGTTTTAATAAGCATTGTTGCAATTACATCTGTCTGCTAATCTCTGCCAAAACCAACCCACAATCTACGGTATATCCGAACCAATGCAAGCGTGTAATAAAACACTAAACAAATGCGACCTCTGGACTTTCAATGTTTAATCCTGTTTGGCTGCGGTTGTAAAAGATATTGATTAGACATCACCCATACACAGAGCACTATAATTGCTCTTCTAAAAGACACTCCTGTATTGCATTTTCTGGGTTCTCAACTCATCTCTCCTTAGGACAAAGGACAAGAAGAAAACGAATCCTATTCAAGTTCGGAAAAGACATACTGTAGACACAAGACAGGCAAGACAGGATTCCAGACCAGCTCCAAAAAGGCTTCCACACAAAAATCTACTCATCTCAAGAAGATTCAGACAAGTCATAACCCTCATCTGATGAGTAGTGTACAGTGACATCTTAGAGTGATTGAATTCCCAAAAGCTCATGATGCATCATTGCTTGGAATGGTAGCATTTCCCATCACAGTTTTGAGGAACTGAAAAACACAAGTAATACTTTTAGTTTTGTTGACCTGCGATGTCGAAAGAGAGAGAAAGAGAGAGAGAAAGAGATAGAGAAAGAGAGAGAGAAATTCTCTGTCACTCCACTAGGGGGCAAAATAGTGAAATAGATTTATGCATGGGCAAAAGTCGTTTTAAATTTTTCCTGGTACTATGTAGCCAAAAGGCAAGGAAAAATAAACCATGGAGTTGTTGGACAGGCCTGTAAATCTCTTCATTTCCTCAATATATCTGCACTTAATCCAAAATCCTGGTCTCTTGGTTGTGGCTCCAAAGGACCTCTGTGTGTGGTGTGCTGTGCTGTTTAGTACCAGAATTTTAGTGGCGGATAATTTAGGTGCTGTGGATTGTGGTGTGGTGCCATCGTGGATAGGACTCGTTGGAGGCTACGCAAACAACCTTAAACGATTTGCCTGTTAAGCATTGCGCGTAGCGAGATGTGCTAGGTGTTTTAATAAATTTCTCTGTTAATCTGGGTCGGGCTGGCTGGACTTTGGGCTCCATGGGCATACTGTAGATGGCCTTGGGTGCCCATGATGATGGGATCATGGGCACCCAAGGCCCATCTATGCCCATGGGGCCCAAATTCAAGATATATTATTATAATATTGCCCTAAAAATAATATATATATATTTTTTTGCTCGCATTTTTTTGCTTTATTCCTTTTCTGTACTTCTGCTCCACTGGTGCTCCCAGGCTCTGAGACTTTTTGAGAAAATCAGTTATACTTTAGACTATCTTTGCCTATTAATCCTTAATCTAGCCTTGTCTCTGAGAGATTAAGAACAGGAAAAAGTGAGAATGAAGAGGGATCAGAGAAAGGCCGTGTGGTGAAGAAAGATAAGTGAAGTCAAAAAAAGTGCAGCGATAGTTTACTGCAGAGCTGACTCAGTGGCAGGCTTCAGATAAGGAGCATTCTGACATGATGTTTCTGCGGTATCCACAAACAACAAGTTCAACACCAACTGACAGAGCACGCAAGAGACACATTTTCTACAACAAAACAAATGGCATCCCTTCCAGATCATTTCACACCACTGTGCACAGATAGACCAACCGAGGCCCCTGTCTATGGTAGTGAAATTATATTAAAGAACAGATCAGGGCTCAAAGTGCCACATAATCTTGGGTATATTTATCTTTCAGGGTTACTTTCAAAGTGATCATAAAAAACCTTCAAAGCCTATAAATGGAATATTGAACTTCTATAATAGAGAGAAAGCTTGTAAATGAGTGCAAGAGGCAGACAGACAGTGCTAAGCTGTCACGGTCAGGTGCACTGATGATGAGATGGCAAGTCTCCAGCCAACCTGGCTGTTATGAGACACCTGCTGGCATCTGCAGGTTATCACATGACCCTGCCAGCAGGGCAAGGCGAAGAGATTATGGAAAACCATCTTTCTTTCTTGCTCTCACTCTCTCTAGTGTAATTCTGCTCCACTGGTGCTGTCGGGCTATGCGAATGCGTTTTGCTCTTCCATATTTCAGCACAGTTCATAACAGAAACCCAAATTCAAGCCCAAGGGGGATGGTGAGCAATTGAAAGGTAAAGGTTTGATTGAATAAAACAAGTAAAAGTTATTGAATAAATGAAGGAGGCTATATGTGAAGTGCATGAGGAATAAGAGAGAGAGAGAGAGAGAGAGAGAGAGAGGGAAATATAGAAAAGACAAGAAGGAGAAGCAGAGTAACAAGAAGAATTTAGAGGGTCTGGAAGGCATAGCCAGAACGCCCAATGGGATTGAAGATTAAACAAAAGCTGCCTACAAAACATAAAATGTCACCCAGAAAATAAAGCAAAAGGTTAAACCCCACCAAAGCACAGTTGGCTCCACGATGCTAATGATGCATAAGTGTGAACGTTACTTGACAAGGTTAAAAACAGACACTGACCTTAACAAGACACAAATACAGCTAACAGTGAGGTGGATTGTTAAATGTGAGAAATATATTATTTTGTATTTATTTATTTATATTTTGATTTTTTCAAGCTCTAGTGCTTATGACTTTAAATCACATGCACACAGACAATACGAAGGGCAAAAATGAAGGAACAGGGTTCTTGTTAGTGATGTACAAATGTGTTCAAGTCCAACCAGGACTTGTGAGGAATCGTGAGGTCTGTGGGACCTATGGAATCTTTCTGTAGGAATTGTTTCCTCCGGGTACTCCGGTTCCCTTCCCGCAGTCCAAAGACATGTAGGTTAGGCTAATTGGCGTTAGTAAATTGCCTGTAGTGTGTGAATGAGTGAGTGTGTCTGTGCCCTGCAATTGATTGCCACCCTGTCCAGGGTGTACACTGCCATGTGCCCTAAGTCTCCTGGGATAGGCCCCAGGCCCCCCGTGACCCTGAATACAGGATTAAGCGGTATAGATGATGTGTGAGTTTCACTAATAGTGTCCACTGTTTTGAAAGAATAATAAATTAGCCAAAAAAAAAAAAGACCTAAATCCTTACAGTAGTTCCACACTAAACATAATTCTATATATAGATAAATACTGTACATAATTCTATATACAGATGTTAGGGTATGGAGTTACACACCTGAGCAAAGCACTCAACCCTCAACTCTCAATTTCTCAGATGTTTAAGGAGATAAATGTAAGTCACTCTGGATAAAGGTGTCTGGCGAATGGCAAAAAAAATGTAAATGGCTAAAATGCAAAAAATCACTTTCATTTATTTGCAAAGTTCCTTTAACCCAAGGAATGATGCGAGATGAGAAAGCATGTACGTGAGAGTTGTGTGGCTCAGCTGGCTTCTATCGTCACTCAAATTGTATCGGTAAACACTGGGAAGAACACACTACAGGTGTCAAGAGACCGAGTAAGAGAGAAAGAGATATTTTCTCTGAATTAATGAACTCCTGATGAGGCCACAGCTGCTTCTCTGTGTTCCTTTAATAGTCTCTTCTAATCCATATGTTTAATACATCCACAGAATGAAAAAGGAAATGAGCTCAATAAGAGGAGAGAAAATGGAGAGCTGTTTTATTATCTGCAGTAAATTAACAAGACTGAGACCAGGTCATTTGGTGTTAAGAGCAAACGTAATGTCGAATGCCTGGTTTATGTTTTTGGGAGAAAAACACTGCAGTATGTGTGTGTGTGTGTGTGTGTGTGTGTGTGTGTGTGTGTGTGTGTGTGTGTGTGTGTGTGTGTGTG
>JAAGKR010000109.1:0-128414 GCA_011419295.1 Clarias macrocephalus
TCTGGAGGACCATGTGCACCCAGTGGTGCACACATTGTATTCTGAAGACGGTGGCGTGTATCGGGATGATAATGCACCAATACACACAGCAAGACAGTGACGGAGTGGTTTGATGAACATGAAAGCGAAGTTGAACATCTCCCATGGCCTGCACAGTCACCAGATCTAAATATTATTGAGCCACTTTGGGGTGTTTTGGAGCAGCGAGTCAGGAAACGTTTTCCTCCACCAGCATCACGTAGTGACCTGGCCACTATTCTGCTAGAAGAATGGCTCTTTGCTTTTCATGCCGACACCTTGTTATCGAATGGAAAGTGTATTTGCTAGCCAGCGGGAGAAAGCGTGCGAGCGTGTCGTGCTCACGGTGCTGCATCTTGCTTCAATCTCTTTATGCACCACTTGATCGAAAGTGTTCTGGTCTAGTGTGAAACATACTGGCCGCGAGTGATCGATTCAACGCGTGTTCAAGCCTGTAAAGTGTTCTTCTACCGGAACTCAGAAATCCAGGAATGATGTTACCAGGATGTCACATATCAAGAGTTCACATCACACTAGTTATCCAGTTATTTGTCTTCTGAGTTCATCTGAACTGAATGTGTGTTTCCTTCTGGATCTTCCCATCAGAGGAAGCTATTGATTGTTCAGCGCTTACACCGCTTGTCTAATAGGGTTAATAATGAAATGTGCAATTTATTTGGCGTAATTATACACCAGGGGCCACATGCATCGACGGGGCTTAACGCACGTTATAAGCTGTAATAAACTCTCTGCAATTTTTGTACATGTACACAAGGCTTGAACAATGATCATTATTAAACTGCCATAATATCCAGTGATGTTCATTCTGATTGGATTACCAGTCTCAATCTTTTTCTTCGTAGGAAAATCTGGAAATGAGTCAGTTAATGTAAAACTTTTAATCTCTTGATGCAGCGTGTCATCAAGGGAATTAGGGCATGTTTGGAGGTCATTAGTGTGAATTAAAATGTATTAGTGGTTCAGACATCTCTAAGATTAGAGCTGTGAATCATATGTAGATTGACTATTATGAAAGTCAGGGAAGACAAGTAGAAATTTGTTAATTTTTGAATGCAAGTGAAGAATATTGTAAAAATAAAATGACTGGATTGCAATCCTTCCTTTTGTATACCTTGAGTAACGTCAGTTGATGACATAAGGGTACTCTTCTCTACCATCTATTTAGCACAGAAGACTGTCTTATTTACATCCTGTTAGTGCTCCAGGTCTGCACTGGGTTTTCGGCGAAAGAAAGGTCATGCTGCTTCTTAGATCCGATTTTACACCAGGGTAAAAGGTCACTAGTCCTTTCCTCAGCTAATATCTACAACCACTCCGCTGAGCTAAAACACACACTTCCTTTTCAGGAGCATGGGTCTTACAGCATGACTCTGCAGTCTGGATTGAAGCCTGGGTATTTTCTCCTCAGGTTTTTCATGTTTATGCTGAGAAGTTGCTTTCTCGCCAGCCCACAGACTCTCTCCAGCATGATCCTTTAATCAGCCTTACTGAGAGCGGAGCCAGGAATGAGGGGCAAGTCTATCCAAGTGTGAAGAAAGTTAGCTTATTTTGTTCACATCACTCAGTTTTGAAGTGTTAACTAGAAAGCTGGTGCAGGAAGATCAGGTCACGTTTGTGTGCACTGCTAATGGTTTGTCACATCACGTAGTTTTGACATGTGCAGTACTAGGACAGAAATATAGATTTATTTTCTACATTTGAGGATAATACAGGATTTGTTCACAGCTGTGAAATAACACATATACGACATGACGTAATTAATTAACAAGACGAACAGTAGTCAGTGTTGTTGCCCTCACAGCACCTGAGATGTCACTGTAACTAGGAATAGCGGTCAGTAGTTTGACACGAAGGAATCACGAGGGTCAGCTGTTCTATAATAGTCCTTGCTAGAACAGTACAGTGGAACCTTGGGTTACGAACATGATTCGTTCCGGAAGCGGGTTTGTATACACTCATAAGTATAGTAAAAATAAAACAAATTAACCTGCACTTTACCTTAAAAAAAAAAAAAAAAGTTTCATTAAATTCAAGTGCTTCCATTTGTGTGTGCAGTGTGTGTGTGTGTGTGTTTGTGTGTGTGTTTGTGTGTGTTTGTGTGTGTGTGTGTGTGTGTGTGTGTGTGTGTGTGTGTGTGTGTGTGCTAAAGTAAGGAGCCCCTCCCCTCTCCCCCTTCTCGTCTTACACCATAAACCTTCCTCCTCTCTTATTTGAGTTTCACACAGCGGAAACACTGTTTTATCAGAAAAATAAATAACACATCTCTATTATGACACTTGATTGAGCACAGACTAACTGAATCACTGCTGAAAGGTAAAAATTAAACAAACCAACCTGCACTACCTTTTGAAAAGAATCGCGACGGAACAGTGTTTCTGTGTAGAACTGTGCATGTGTGCGTGCGTGCGTGTGTGAAGGCGAGAAGAGGACGTGTGTGTGTGTGAAAAGACATGGTGTCTAATGACGTATGCAGTGCTGGCTGACACAGAGAGAGAGAGTGAGATAAAATGGATCTTTAACCTTTCTGAGACTTTATTTTACTTTACATGTACACACGTGTTATAAGAAACGGTACAGTAAACCAAGACTTGTTCGTTTTCCAAGTCACAATTTATTAAAATTCTTTGTTCGTCTTGTGGAACACTTGTGAACTGCATTATTCACAAACCGAGGTTCCACTTTATTGACTAGTGCATTTGCAAAACTCATTTTCCTTTCCAGGAAAGCAAGGCTAAAACCTACCTCTGCCATTGTGTTGTTCACTTTGAGTTACCAGCCTCAAAAAGATTTACATATTCAGCATTTTGTTTTTACAATGTAGAATGAACTAGAATTCAGAAAAGATCAGGGTTTAAACAAACCAATTAGATCTCCCCCTCTTGTGACCCCATATAACAAGATACCCCTTACACAGCTTGTTGCTCAGCTCCTCTATTGTCTAGTTCCCAGCGTGGCTCAGCAGCAGCTCATTTACTTAGACACTGAAATGGCATGTTTGGAGGAGGAGTGAAGTAAGGGGAGTCTGAGGGTTATTTCAACTGATGCTTTAAAACACACACACACACACACACACACACACACACACACACACACACACACACACACACACACACACACACACACACACACACTGTGAGAGTGCTGAGACCCATGTTACCTTAAGATATGGAACATTTAGGTAAGAATTATCACAATTTCTGATCTTTTTTCCAGATACCCATCAACCCTTTTAAATGTGTAAAGTTTAAACATAAAACTGGGAAACAACTTATTTTTTATCATGAAGTTGTTTTACTGTTTAATATTCAATTCGGGGGAAGTTTTACAGAAAAACAGTAGCTCTTTTGTGTTGCTGCTTCGGGTGCTGGGAATCAAGAAATCAAATTAGCCATAAGTGTCGAAATGAGCTCATTATCCACGTAACAGTCAAGGTTTTTTAAAAATGATTTCCTGAGGCTGTAATTCAGTATAAAATATACAGTCTGATTTACATGAAGCATCTGGTACCTGCTGGAATTGGGTAGGTAGCAGATTTATTTCTAATACACAAGCGCTGTGCAGTCAGTAAAATCACGAGAGCTATAAACAAATCAAGTTAAACAGAACAAACAAATAATCGTGATCGAATTGGTATCTGTGTAAACCTACTGAAACACCAGCCCTGAGGATGTTTCCCTGGGGAATTTCATCACTACTTGTTTTTTTCACAGCTCTAAACGTTGAGTTGTTTCCCGTCCTTCCTAATTTTTAAAAAATACTGTTTATGGAAAAAGTGCAGGCAAGTGTCGGTGCTTGGGCTCCGTAGACACTCGTGATTCAATCATCAGCTTTTCTGATGTTTACCAGAGCGCTCATTTACAGCTTTATGAAAGCGTTCAGATTGTAGTTGTGTGAATAAGTAAGTGAAGTGTATGTTGTTACACTAACAGAGACATGACAGTTTGACGATTAGCACCCTGCCAACTGCTGTGTGATAATATCAAGAGGAGGAACTACAGCCTCCAGAAACACAAAACGCAGCACAAGGTCCTCGGAAATGCTAGCTAGGCGAGAAAAAAATGACTACAGACAACGTGAGGTGAGTTAAAATACCAAGCGTCATGTTCTTTTTTTTTTTTTTTGTGTGTGTGTGTGAAACAAGATATTCTGATGCAACAAAGAGACATGAGTACCTTCTTTCTATACGTCTCCACAGAAGCACTCTACCGATATGGAATTAAACTCGGCTTGGACCTTCTCAACCCGAAGGACCTGTGGGAGGGAGCAAATGCACTTTACTTAAAATCGAACTGCTGACATTAGAAAGAAGCAAGTGATGTTTTGTCAATGCCTGAACACACGCACGTGAGCATGTGGTGCGAAATATAATAGTTGCAGATGACTCTACAAATGAGCGTCTCAGTCATCACCGATTAAATAAATATAAACATACTGTACGTGCTGCAGTGACGTATGCAAATATTATATAAATAATTGGGTGTACAGTGTACATGATTCAATATACGAGAACAGCGTTGGTGTGCAACACAATCAGGCTTTACACGCTGATCACGAGTCGAGTAAATCTAATCTCCTCCCTCTACTCTTGTCATCACCTGTGATGTAAGCTGGAGAGCCGTGTCTCTGTGCAGGTTAGAAGTGTTCCTAGCCTAGGCAGCGCACGTGAGGTTAGAATCCGCACAGCAAATGAGCAGCCGCGGCTTAGCCCCTGTGGGACGACGGGTTTGAAGCCTCGTCACTCGTAGTGTCTTTTAAATGCACATACGTTTGAGTTGGAGCCATCACCGTGAGGCATTTTTAACCTCCAGCTCTGCCTTTGAGTATAAAGCCACGCCTCCTACCTGATGGACTGAAAACGCTATAACCAGGTTTCTGGCTTTAACTAAATCAGTCCGTGTTTAGTTGTAGCCTAACATGTCTTAGGTTCTTTAACATAAAGGTTTCATGAGCTTTCTGTGCAATTAAAAGCAGCGCAAACATTTCTTGTCTCCGTGCAGAAAAAACGTCGCCGCCTCTCTCTAGCATCTGCGCCACGTCTATTATGAAGAGATCGCTAAACCTGGCAAGCTGCTCATTAACAGTCTCCGAAGCCTTCATGCTTTCTGCCTCACCATCTGCTCGGAATTTTTTTGTTTGTTTGTAGTTTTATTATAATAATTTTTTTATTTCCTTTGCATTTATAATGCACTGATCACCTTTTTGCATTTTTGGTACAATGCTGATATAAATTAGATTTCAAGTTGAAAGTTTTATTGAAACCGTGCTAGCCAATCACATTGAATCTGCTCATCCAGATGAAGAGTGGGAACAGGGTTTCTTTTACAAATTCAGGACTCTTAACGCGTTGTGTAAAATAAATTAATGTTGCTTTGATCAATGACGAATAACATTTGGTAATATTTATAAAATTTACATGTGTGTAGGGTAATCACATCACCCCACTGATTTGAATAACAGTATAATTTGTACATATTAATAATTCAAATCATTCATAACACATTTGTGTTAAATAATGAAAACAATTGTCAGTCCAAATGTAATGTTGAGCAGTGAAGTGTGAAATAATTTATTTAATGCAGTAATGCTAACAATTGATGCTTTATCAAGTACCGTTTTGTTTGGTTATTAACATAATTATACTGAATTAGAATAAAATAGAATTTTATTATTATTATTATTATTATTAATATATAATAATAACAATAAAATAATAAAATTATTATTATTATTATTATTATTATTATTATTATTATTATTATTAATAATAATAATAATAATAATAATAATAATAATAATTTTCATATGAAATGTTAGTTTGGTATATAATGAGATCACATAGTAGGCTTTATAATGAAATCTATTAGTAGACCTCATAATGAGAACTATTCTGAAACCTAATCTAAATGATCTATTTAGTATTATTATTGATATTAAAAATTATTCCTTCGTCATTAAATTCACACAGTGCAATGATTACACACTAAGTAATTTCATATTAATAACCAAGACAAATTTTTTCTGTTTTTACATTGTTTTATACAATACCGCTCAAAAGTTTGCAAACACTTTTCTTTGTTTTGAATTTATGATTTATTTTCTACATTCTACAACAGTACTGGGGATTTCAAACTTATGAACCAACACGGAATTAGATAATTATGTAACCACAACATTCAGTTGTTATTGTAAGACGGGGATCAGTTTTTCTGGAATGGTCCTTGCAAGAACAGTTTTGTCAAGTGCATTTGCAGAACCCACCAGTGATGAAACTGGCTCTCATGACGACCATCCCAGGAAAGCAAGACCAAAACTTAGCTCTGTTGCAGAGGAGAAGTTCATAGAGTTACAGTACCAGCCTCAAACATCGCCAACTAACAAACAGCACCTCGGATTAGAGCCGTTATGAAGGCTTTACAGATGAGTAGCAAATACTAATCTCAACATTAACTGTTCAAAGTTGATTATTGCATATTTTGGACGCCTTCAGCATTGCTTTACAATGTAGGAAAAAATAAAAACCAGGAACGACCACGGAGTTAGAAAATATTGAGTCCTGCTACTATACCAGATGTTTAATTTAGGCCATTAATCAAGAAACAGTATGATGAATATTACATTTGTATAAATATTTACTATGAGTATTGAGGGTATGAGTCAAAAATTATTCACACTCGCTGTAGAATGTATTTTAATTAACTTAAGACAAATACATAATTCCACATAATCATTGATTTTCAACCCACTCTGTCCATCTGTCAAAAATCTTTCATAATTTCTCATATAAAAAATGTTTAAACCTGAGCAGCGAAGTCACCGAAGAAGTAACTCTTGATCATAGTAGTGCTGCTTTCAGGTGACCAAACAGGTGAAAGCCTGATGGAGCGAGATCACTACTGTAGGAAGGACGCTTTAACACCTCAAAACAAAGTATTTGCAGAGCAGACAGAAGTGTGCAGACGTGCATCGTCATGCAAGATCACAGCGCCCTTGGATAGCAGTGCTCTGCGTTTAATCCGAAGTTTAGAAGTTTAGGCTTCTGCTCTTAAATAATCGTCCCACTGTAACGAGCGCTGATGACTGTTGAACCTTTTTCCTGATGTTCCAAAACTGGTGCTTGAGAATGGCAGAAATCTGCAAGCATGAATTCTATAACTGATGGTTGACTTTTGAACTTTTTCCTTGAGCATTAGCTTTCCATTCCATGCTGCATTATATTTACTTTCACACTCGTAGTGATGAATCCATGTCTCATCACCAGTAAACTTTCATCTTTGTCATAGTATCAGTCCACATTTTGTTTGCAGATATCCAAACGCTTTGTCCATGCTGCGCACAAAGTATTTGATAAATAACGGCACCAGGTACACCCACCAAAAAAAAAACCCAAACAAATCATTGCACGCAGCTCTACTTCCGTGCAAATCGCAAGTGTGGCATCCATTTCCGCTCGCACCGTGTTACAAATTAACTGATGTAAGATGTTCACACCCGCGCAGCAGTGACTGTGGAGACCGTAGCATTGAACAGAAAGTGCTGATGAGACAGAAATGTCAGTATAACCGAGGTGCGGATAATTTTTGACTCGCCCTTGTATTTCAGTATTTAATGAGCTGAACTGTTGCTTGCTGTGTGATTAATGGAGAGAGGAAGCAGGAGACGATGACGACGACGATGATGAAGTTAGTCACGCAGAGCTGTGCGATATATAGTACATGGGATTATACTCTGTCAGATCGTGTGCATGTATATGGCACGCACAAGGGCTTTTCTCATGCAATCACACACACACACACCCCACTTTGTTTTATTAATGTGCTTTATTTGCATTTTCACTGTAATGTTCCTCCGACTGTAGTTCTCCCTAGAGCCATTTTGTCAATTCTACCTCTTCATCATGGCTTTTGAAGTGCTGCCCTCATCCTCATCCTCCATCTGACTGACACGCGCACGCGCACACACACACACACACACACACACACGTCTCTCTTACATTCCTGCTCCTTTAGAGAGAGCACATGTGGGAGGATGGTGGTGGTGGTGGTGGTTGGGGGATCACAAGAGCAGCTCTGATTGGTCAGTAGGACCGACTGTGTAAGCAGGGGGAGGAGAAAAGGGCCGTTCTTATTATATCCCCCCCCCCCCCCCCCTCTTGCTTCTGTGTTATCTTGTGTTATCACAGAGAATGCAAAACCCCTCCCGTGCCAACGGGAAAACAGACAAGTGTGTCGTATTTTTCTTTCTTTTTTTTTTTCCCTGTGTGTGTGTGGCAAGCAGTTTAGCTGGAAATGCAAGCGATGCAGGTCGATTTGTTTTCCAGGATGATGATGATGATGATGATGATGTGAGCGTGCTGTGTTTAACGTCACAGCTGAGAGAGAGAGAGAGAGAGAGAGAGAGAGAGAGAGAGGGAGCGAGAGATCTGCGAGCCAGACGGCTCCTTCTGCATGCGCGTGGATGTGTGTGTGTCCGTGTGGATTTTAACACTGGACGTTGGACTGTCGCTGGTCCAGCACTGCTCTGTGACTCTGGCTTCCTGCTGTTGCTGCTGTGCATCCTTCATCCTGTCTGCCTCTGACACCATGATTTTTTGTAACCATTTAGGCGAATACAAGAAGGACGAACTGCTGGAAGCGGCGAGGTGAGTCCACGCACCTTTCCTCTGTGTATTCCTCTCTTTCTGTTCTCCCCCTCCCCTCCCCTCTCTCTCTCTCTCTCTCTCTCTCTCTCTCTCTCTCTCTCTGTGTTTGTGTGTATATGCATGCGTGTCTCTCAGGTATTACCGGGGGGGGGGCGGAAGGCTGAAACGTCTTCCTCAGAGCATGCACTCAGTGACTGGGGATGTTTTTGTGTTGATCAGCGATCGCCTCTGAGAAAAAGAAAGCCCCGTAAACACAACAAAGCTTGCATGTAGCATAGTGCTAACTCACTAAATAAAGCCATGTTCATACGATTCCCCTCGCTTCCTGTCCCCTACCTGTTGTCCTCGCTACAGAGAGAGACTGTCACGTCCTTGTACACAGCTATTTGGTGTTGAGCTGGAACTCGTTTAAAAAAATAAATAAATAAAATTTTTAAACCCCATGTCCTGGCTCCTGGTCTCTGCAGCGTCTCACCCGCCTTTTAAAACCCAGCCTTCAGCATAGCCTCCAGCACGAGAGAGAGCGAGGCAGAGCGCACATCAGGATTTGTGTTGTTTAGTAATGAATCGGGGGCACGAAGGAGAAACTACAAATCGATCCAACACCAGCATCAGGCCAGAGCATGAGCCTCGCATCCCTTTATCCCCATAACAGCAGCTCTGAGAGTCGTCTAACAGGCAGGCTTGACACACACACACACACACACACACACACACACACACACACACACACACACACACACACACACACACACACAGAGTGACTCTCCTGCTTTTAAGTAAAGATTCATTCTGAATGTGGACCAGCGAGTGTAACGAAGACGCTTTTTCGAATCCCTTTCCCTGCGCTTGTGATGAAGCGCGCATCTCAATGAAGGAGCTTAGGAGGAATAAAGATGACTTTTTTTTTTTTTTTTGCTAGTTTGGCAAATTTGAGTAGGTGGAGGAAGAAACATTGCTGAAGGATAAAATAGAGAGATTCCCAGAAATAATCCTCCTTTAAGAACCAGTATCGATTTATTCCCATCAGTTTTTAAAATGGAATTAAAAGGTGTACAGGAGGGAATTTATTAAGTATCAGAATGTTCAGTGATGTGCTATTAAATGAAATTAATCAATGACTGCATGAGAAGGCGGAGTGGAGTTACTGTTCCCACCCTGGAGCTGACCATTTTCTTTATACCACTGCTTAGTTTTCATTGATTATATCCATTTTATCACCCAAGTGAGGATGAGTTCCCTGTTGCGTTCGGTTCCTTCCAAGGTTTCTTCATCCCGCCATCTCAGGGTGTTTTTCATCGCCCTCGGCTGGCTCTTTAGGGACAGTTTTATCATTTTGATTCATACACATTGACATTTCATATAATTTCTTTTGTTTGTGTAAAGCTGCTTTGCAACAACAATTGTTAAAAACGTTATATAAATAAATCAAATCATTTCATTGTTTTTTAAATTTTTTATTTATATAATTTATACCCTGATCAGCAATACCGCCACCGCCATGTGTATTAAATAACATTCATTATCAACTCTATAGCAGTATCATGGTGACAGGATCACAGGCACCCAAGGCTCATTAATACCTGTGAGGACCAAATGCCAGTCTCGTCTGATAACACAGAGAAGCCCAGAGAAGTGTAGCACAAATTGCCCATAAAAGTGTCAGTGTTGGCATGGTGACGGGATAGAGAGGCACCAGAACATCCAGTGTACCACAGCCTGCCACGCACAGGCAAAGAGCTCAAGGCTGTTGATTCGCCCTCCAGATTTCCCACGTCAGTCGGCCAAACTACCATGAAATGAACAAGACAAGCAAATCCAATCCATAGAGGCAACTTCTGTCTTGACTTTTCCCCAATATCTTTTTAAACTTAAATGCCTGGTATAAAGCACCGACACTGGAGACTCCTTCCATAAATGTGAAGCATTTGCCGCCTTGCAGAAATGTCAATGTCTTCCATGTCACATGTTAATCCAGAGCATCAACTTACTGAGTCCTATGAATAAGCTGTTACTATAGAAAAGATAATGTTGATATAATATAATATAATATGTGTACATTAATATAAATTGATATAAATTTGATTAGCCACAGTGCTACAGACAGTGCTGCTCTGAGTGCAGTTCAATAAAGTTCTGTGGTATAAATGTTTTAAATACACATAAATAAGATCCTGCAGTTTTTTTAAATTTTATCTTTAGACTCCCCGGGTCAGAATACGTAGGGTTTTCACATTAGGGCCCCAGAGATAATTTTTGAGAACACCCCAAAGCCGTTTCCCCGGTTCGTTTTGATCAGTGAGACCAGTCGTGGATCGAATCAGAGAAACAAACCAATCATACCTGAGAAGGGAAGAAGATCGCTGTTTAGACACAACATCATCAGTGCTGTACGTTTTCCCCGAAATGTCCGTGTGCGCATAGATCTCTTCCTCTGATCTACACAGCCATCTCTGAGAATATAGAAACGCATATGAGCCTTGCTCTGGATGTTTTTTTTGTTTTTGTTTTTTTTGGAAATATCAGTAATATTAGGCAGAGGACAAAGATTGATCTCCTTGAAAGATCATCATCTTTTCTGTTTAATGTCAATTCACAAACCAAGTAGGTGTATGCTATACTGCCACCCTCTGTACCGGACAGTGTTTTAACATACAAGTGCACCTGAGTAGGGAGAGCAACAATAATGTGAACGATAGACAGCGGGGGAGGGAGGGGGTGGGGCAGGCGTTCCTGGGCACTGTGCAAATCAATCGTGAATAATGTGAAAACACCTGTAGTAACCTGCGGTTTCTTGTGTATTCATGAAATCCTTCTGGCCACAAGTGAAAATTCCCAACATAGCTCATTAGAAACATTCTAAATTCATAACTAGTGGGTTTAACAATAGCTAGTTGTGAAGAACACAGCTAGACATCATCACTAAAGACTGTGTATGTTTTTACTGCACATCAGTCTTGACACTTTTTAAAGGCGTGAGGTGGGCCAACATGAAAAACATGCACATGTAATTAATCACCATGAAAGGGTTTTGTGAGGCCATGATTGCGTTTATTTCTTTCTTTTTTGGATCTCCTTCAGTATCTCATCCATAATTTATTTTAAAAGTTATTTTTAAGTGGAGAGGAGCACCAGTACGGTAGCAGCTGTCCTGTGCTGGCCGGAGTTAGACTTGGTTTGATAAATCCAAACGGCTCAACACCTATAATCTTGGCTGAGGAGCAGGGTGTTAAAGATTAAGGGTAATTGGGTATAAGATTCACTTAAGTGTGACACCGTGCCTGATGAATCCCAGAGACGTTTTCATCCCAAAGTCACTCAACAGCTGTAATAATGATCTCAAAGCCAGAATCTTTCAGAAACCCAGGTATCGGCATACTACATGTGAAGATGTTCCAGGATCACCAAACAACGATTTAGCATCAGCTTAAACGAGCCTTATCTGGGGGTTCGCTCACCGTGTCACTCTCATAGCAACCAGATGAACACACTGTGCTCCCAAGTCATTTCAAATGCGCTCAGACAGCTTCAGATTCACTAGCACACTAAACTCGCCATACTTAACCCTCCATTTCTGTAACGATCTCTCTCTGTACCACCTGAGGTTTTTTTTTTTTTTGCTTTACTCTCGTCATACAAAATACGTAGTTCCTCCTCGTCCTTATGTTTTCATTTTTTCCAACCACTTGCCGTAGTTTATCCTGTCAGCAATTTGCAGCGTCCTCTTTCTGTGATCGTACCAAATGTAAATCGCACCACCTGCAGTACAGGAGACCTCGTCTTGCAGCGGGCGATAAAACAAGTGTGAGCCTGTAAGCCTGCAAAGGTTTTTTGCACAATCCTAACAGAATGCCGAGGCCTTTAGTTCAGTTTGCCCCACTGAGCTCAGAGTCCCTACACTGTTATTGTTTTCTTCCAAGGTCCCACAAGAGAAGACTGCCTCTAGCTTTCCATCTCCCTCAATCTCTCTATGTTTACTAGGATGTTGCATTTCTCCCACTTGTTTGTTTGCCTCTTTCTCCTCCTTCTCAGTTGTGTTTTGGTGTGTGTGTCCCCTCCTTCTTATATGTTCTTCATAAACTGCTGCTCTGCTTCAGGAGCGGAAATGAAGAGAAGCTCATGGCCCTGCTTACCCCGCTCAACGTCAACTGCCACGCCAGCGATGGCCGCAAGGTAAAACCACTTTTTCACCACACACGTTAATTTTGCTGCACTAACCCACCTGATTTAGCTTAAAATTAGCTGCTAGGTCATTAAATGATGTGCTGACCCATGCAGGGAAAAATCCCCAGTCTGAGATGGACTTTTGGCCCAACAGGAGTGTTAACCTAGATACTAGACTCGTTTCATTATTTTACAGTTTTGCCACATCTCGTCGCCCACTTTAGATATGTGGAATCTACATAAATATATACGTTTCCTAATATAGAACTGGGCGCAAGTCAGTGTAGTTTGCAAATTTGTTGCGCATAAGTGTTGCATAAGTGTTCTCCTTTGGCTAATCTCTTCTTCACCCAGTCAACAGCTTCTTTTGCATGGACTGTAATATTCCTCTAATAATTTGAATGATGTCGCAGTCATAATAAATGAGTGCTGATGATGAATTTTTAGTTGGAATGAGAGGGGCGATGTAAACCTATAGACTGCCTGGCGAAAAAAAGGAGAAAAAAAAAGTGTTGCACCCTCCAAGATTTCATTGACATGGCTGTTTAGTTCCAATGCCGTGACTTCTCATGCCATGTGGAAATGCTCATACTTTCACTATTAGACATTACTTCTACTTCTGATTTCTACTGTCAGTTTTTTTTAACTAAATGTTTAAGTGATCTCCACTCATTTCATTTTTTTTCTTTTCTTTTTTTGTTTCCTGTCCACCTTTCACAAAGTTCCACGGTTCAGCACAGTCCTTTTAGATTTTGATAATGTGTTGGACAGCTTTTTATCCAATTCCAGTCATTTCAAATCTCCTTAATTGTTTTAGCACTTGATGCAAGTCAATAAATTGAGTGGTGACCTTTTTAAAAAATTTTTTTTAGCCAGGCAGTGTATTACCCACGTAAACACTTGACACGAACGTTTCTCTCTTGTTGCAATAAATATATTCTTTCTGCACATGTCTGTCCCACATGAGGCTCATGAAACATGATGGGTGTCTTGGAGAAAATTATGACTTTCATTCTCAGTCAGTAAACTCAGTGTGAGCAGCTCTCTCCCACCAGTGTTTACTTTTTATCCACTGGGTCACTGATTGAGGGAGGGGCACTGTTTGGCTGTTTTCTGATGTAATAAAGCGCCCAATCATTGAGACTGAATTCTAGTCTAATCATAATGCAGAAGGTGGGGTTTATCAGAAAACCCAACGTCAAAGATGGAGAAAAATACTACTTCTACATCTTCTGCAAGAACAAATGCTCGACAGTGTGTAGAATTAAAAGTTATATTCTGATTTAAATGCTTTTGAGCCTTTTTATCAGATTGGTATCCATGTAAACAGTTAAGATGGACTTGTAAATCAGTTACTGTCCATGTAAGTGTAGCTGCTGACTTTGCCTAGAGGAGGCTGTCCACTAGAAACAGAGCTGAACCAGAGTCATTCCATTCATGGAAAAATTGTTGAACTTTAAAACCTTGTACAACCAAGTTCTCCCAGCACTGTATCGCACATTAATGAAGAGTAGTTACAGCCTCAGAGCAATAACGCGTGTCTGTGGATCACACCACTGCACTGTACAGCAAAGACACGAGAATGTGCCAGAAATATTGCTTTACATCAGTGATGCAAATCCGCATCGCCAGACATTCCATGTGTTTTGGGTTGCTGCTGTCAGGTTGACACACTGAGCTAGAGAGCAGAGCCGTAGCACTGCAGGGATGCCTCGTCTTCTACAGACGGAAAAAAGACAAAATAAACTCTACGTTAAATATTGTTAAATTAAATTATTTGCATCATTATCTTTAATTTAGCACTAGTTCTGTGTTCTTTGCGCTCCTGTGATTTTATTGATTTGTTTTGTGTTATTTCTACTTGCACCCTGTAAAGATTTGACAGTTTTCCAGTCGCTGTATTTTAGACCACTGAAGGAAAGAGTTGAAGTTGCAGCCCTGTACATTTATTTATTTATTCTTTTACTTTTTGGATCAATTAATTATGTGCAGCAAACTGATTAACAGGAGTGAGAGCAATCTGATTTAGATTTTTTTGTGCCAGTTTTTATTCCAAGAGTGACACTGTGCACACCGACGGAGGGCGTGTTGGTGTAAGACAATTGCAAAGAACATTAAAAAAATAAATTTATTATAGTAATGTAATTGTAAAAAATTATTCATTACAATATCATCATTCAATTCCACCTGCAATGGCTGAACGTGTTCATTTTATTTTAATGTCTGTATGCAAAGGCTTTGCAAGATTTAGGAACGACTGATTAGATTCTTATGAATATTTATTATGTCCGTTGGGCCAGGTTTTTAGGCATAAGATGTTATTTTATTTTATTTATTTATTTATTTATTTTTTGTAAAGAGGGGGCACGAGTCCACGTGGCCATTTCTGAGACACTTGCATGCATATTTATCACAAAGTGATTATTTCCTAGGCTTTCACACTAAAATGTCATATGAAAATTAGGCACAGTCATAAGTACTGAGTATTGTCCCTTTACTGCTGGTGCCAAGCTCATGAAGAAACGTCCCAGTGCGACTTGCCGCTGCTTGTTTTGCACACCGTACAAAAGTGTGTCATCGCTACATTCGCGACATTTAATACTTTATTCAAGCCCTGTTTGAAAATGTTTGAGCTGTTCAGACAGCAGAGTTCAAATGGAATTTATCAGGAATGAGTTTGCAGGGTCGTGGACCTGCTTTCAGAATCGCCTTTTTATCACACCTGGTATTTAATGACTCTGTCCCCCTCCCTCCACTGCTTTAACTGGATTCTAAATAAAAATTTGAAGAGAAAATATCTCTGAAACCTTTTCAGGGCTGAGTTTTCCCCAAAGCGTTTCAGCGCAAAGATCAATAAGAGTAAACATCTTAATGAACACTTTCTCTCTCAGGTAAGATATGCTTAACTTTTGGGAAACTAAACGGTTTCAATAGACTTGTTTCTGAGTTTACTTTTTTTTTTTTTTCTTCATTCATTGCAGCTTAAAAATCTAAAATAAAAACCAAGGCACCATGGCTTGAATCACCAACCTGCCGATTAGTAACCCAGAGCCTTAATCATTTACTGCCAGTGTGGTGACTGTAAATACACATTTAGCGTTAGATTAATCAACATACAGACAGTCAAACAGATCAATCTTTTCTGAGTATTTAAAATATAATTCAGTGTTCCATTCAACTAAGCTATTGTTCAGACTTTTCAAACTTCAGTATCTCTACAGTGATATTTAAATGTTTAGCTACAAATCCTCAGTGACGTGCCAACTGTTTTTTTTTTATTCAGAATTTATTAGAGAAATTAGTAGAGCAGATCCCACAGCACTCATTGAAGCTTGACTCTATTCACTTGGATGACAACACACAGGGGCAGTGGTGGCTCAGAGGGTTAAGACATAGAGTTACTGATCGGTAGATTGGCGATTCAATTCCCAGATCCACTGTTGGGCCCTTGAGCAAGGCCCTTAACCCTATCTGCTCCAGGGGCGCTGTATCATGGCTGACCCTGCGCTCTGATATGCGAAGAAGGGGTCTCAATGTATATGTGACAACTTGGCTTAACTTAACACACTGCATCGTGCGTCCTGCACTGAAGGGTTACGAATTCAAATATTTGCACCGATAGATCCTTAGTAGTTGTGCATGCAAAGACACGTGCACACACATGCACGCATAAGCTGTAGAGTTTTTGACCTTTGCAAAGTTGCAGTTTCACAGGATTCTTAGAAATAAACAGCCACTTTCTGTACAAAATAAATAAACAAATAAAGGCACAGTGGTAAATCAACACATTTCAAATATTTGTTTTTTTGTATGGAACCTGCAGTTGTATAGTAGAGCTTATTTTTCCCCAACATAACACCGCCAGTGATGGACAAAAAGCTCTGTAAGCTAGAATATTTGGTTGTCATGGCGATATTTCCTGCTTTGTGTGCTCTCCTCCAAGATTTCAAAGCCCTTTCTGTGACACTGACACCGCCCAGTTGTAAAAGTTTATTATTTTGTGTTTAATTTACTTTCAATAATTTTGTAATAATTATATATTATAATGTCCTCTTTAAAGAGTGGGTGTAACATTGGGTATTAGAAGAGAATAATATAATAATAGTTTATGAACTATTAAAAACACATTAAAAGATTAAAAGTTTACTGTAAATTGTTTTTAGTTTAAGAGAATATTATAAATAAGTAACATTTCATGCATTCAGCCTTGTTTGTCGTGGCTAACATTTTCATTGGGTTGCAGCACTAATCAGTACATATTTGCAGATTACTTTAGGATCGTGTCTGTCCCATCTGCTGTAGACTTTCAGCCTGGCTTTACGCATGTGCAGACTGTACAGTATCCTTCCAATAACCGCTGAAGCCTCGGAAAAGCTCCACAGATCATCAGATGAACTTGCAAAGAGACCGTGCCATTACTTTACCTAGCATGCAGAAGCCGGATTTTTCCTCCTGTATGGCCCTTAGCAGTTCTGGAGTATAAACCAGGGCAGGTTCATGTCCCTCTCTTTGTTAGCCGGCTTTCTGACCGAGCCTGGTCTGTCGCCATGCAGCGCAGTGGAGCTGCAGATTAGCATTATTGAGTTAGAGGACGTGCCTGCTGCCACCGATAGAGAGAGAATTTCGGAGAGGAGAGAGAGTGGGAAGAGGGAGAGAGGGCAGTATCTATCAGTCACTCGTCTCCTACTAGCTGCCAGCTTCATTCCACTCCAACTGTTACTGAGACTCATCATGAATAAAGCTCTTCAAGGTAAAGTGGCAGAGTGATGCCCGCTCTGCACTGAGACATATTGATCTCTCTCTCTCTATTTATTTATCTATTTTTTTTTACATCATTAGTTGGTTATTGAATTCTTGCAAATGCTGTTTCACAGCTCAGTGCAGTGCTTAAAGGCTTGTGAAAGTTTTTTAAAATCAAAATATAGTAACAAGGACATTTTTTTCATCATAAATAAACATCACTAAATATTTAACATTTTATTTATGACATTTAGACCAGGTGTATTTATTATAAATTTTTCATCTGAATGTTTAGTGAAATTCAGCAGCATGGCACGCAGCGGAAAGCACTGTAGCACTCCAGGGTTGAGGGTTCGATTCCTGCCTCGTGTTGGGTTTCCTCCCACAATCCAAAGAGCTGCACGGTAGGTTGTTCCACTGTTTCAACGAGAGGCGTTTCCAAATTGCCCGTAGCGTGTGACTGAGTGTAGGCTTACGTGCCCTGCAATGGACTGGCACTCCATCCAGGATCTACCCTGTTCTAGTGCCCGAGTCCCCTGGCATAGGCTCCTGCCACCCTGTCCAGGCATAAGCGGAGCGAGGGAATGTTTGTTTAGTGAAAACGGTCCAGAGAAACAGCGATGACTGAATGGTTAATGCATGGTACTTAGCCTCTATTGCTTAGATTTAATTGTACAGCAAGAAAGTTTTGTCTTGTGGTAACACTTCTGACAGTTGCAGACAGTGATGTAATTTATACGCAAGTGATTTCCCAGCAGGTGATTAAATCTATGTGTAAAATTTGCTTAGCTTAATTTAATTGGATCATATTTTATTATGAAGACCAGCAAGACTTGGAATGCTTTTTCCAGTCGTCTGAGGTCACGTTAGCATCAACGATAGTGTCTGTTCACTGGGATAACGCTCGCTTGCTCGCTTTGCCGCAGTATTCATCACCACCTTTTTTCTCTGTAGTCTCCAAATGTTTGCTACGTTTTTAGAGGCAATAAATCCTCGGGTCCACTCTCTCCCCTGTCCTCGCACCACTAGACGGATGTATTTGGCAGCGCTCCCGTACCGCTCGTGTGGCTTCTTTTTTTTTTTTTTCTCCCTCCGTTAATGAGAAACCCTTCTTGTGGCCCATAACTCAGCGGGTGATCCGGGCTGCCAGATTCTTTCTGAACAGAAATAGGAAACGCAGCCCCTGCCTTTTCTGAATGCGGGAGCGGCATATGGAGGCAGTGGAAGCCCCAGCAGGTTATGATGCTCACTGTTATTCAGCAGCATGCTACAGAGTGCTCCACTGGGGCATGCCTTTGTCCCCACACAGCTTAGTTGTTCTGGGTGGAGAGGAGAAACGCTCCAGGAGTCCACTCCTGCTGTCTCTTAATTATTCAAAAAAAACGCCATCTTTACTTAGCGAACACCTCCGTCACATAATCAGTCTTGCATTTCTTTCCTGCTTTGTTACCTTTGTTGTTGTTTTCTTTTTTTTTTTTTTTTTTTGCTTTAGTGGTTACTGTGTGTGTGTGTGTGTGTGTGTGTGTGTGTGTGTGTGTGTGTGAGTGTTCATATGTGCGTGAGACAGAGTAGACATCCATGGGGCTACAATTTATTGTCTGCTATTTGCTGTCCATGCCTCTTTTTATGTGGATTAGTGATTGATGCAGTGTGCTTAGAAGCAGATATTGATTTCGTTATTTGTTTCTTACTTGTATGAGGTCACCGTTATATATTCTAGCTTTTATTAGACACCATGGGTATCCAGTGCTCTTCAAGCCTTTCCAAGGATGAGGGGTGTTTTAAAAATAAATAAATAAATAAAAAAGGGAAAATTAGTTGATAAACTAGATTTGGAACTGAGGGTGGAAAAGCAATATCTTTGAAGCTGAAATATATTTGCCATAGTGCAGATTTCATCCACATGGCTCATGTTTAACATTCATCACCACCTTCTGATCCCTTTTAAGTTATATTCTTATATAAAATTAAAAATTCAGCTAGCAAAAAAAAAAGGCTTTTATTGTAAGTTGTATTTTGTTACCTGTTATTAAAAAAAAACACTTATTTATTTTATTTTTTTTTTGGTACAAACTTTGTCATAGATTTTTTTGAACTTGACATGGCTTTATTATTGGGTCAGTACAAAAACCTTTCTGATTTTGAAAACATCAGTATGCTAGAAAAGAAAACAGCATATTGTATAACCGACCACTTTTTAGATAAAAAAAAAAACTAAATAAAAGCTGCTGGGTTTTGCATGCAATAAAGAAGTGTGTGCAATCGTCAAAGTCCTCAGAAGAACTGCGAGTGGTTCTTCAAGACGCCCAATAAAATTTAGAAGCTAATTTCCTCATAAAATTGCACTGATTGCACCATATGTAGAAAAATCCTCAAAGTCCACACACACATTCAATTCTTTCATTCATTTTTGATTACTTTTTACTCATATTTGTTTGTAAATTCTGTTTGTGGACTTTTTTTTTTTGTAGAAACGCATGTAAATAGAATGAATTTGTTCCTGATCCCTATCAACTATATTTACCTTTTAATTTATTTTGTTTATATCACAAAAAATAAAACACAATTTGATGGAACCTTAATTGTACAAAAGTAATGCAGCACTAAATATAAACATTAACTGTACTGTACCAGGCCAAACTGTAATGTGACGGTTGCTGTTAACTAATACTGTAGTACCAAAGAAGTCTGTTTTAGATCTGTTTACACAAAGCCCTTCCTGTACGAGTCTCTGCAGCTGTTACTATAGAAACAGTAGCGTTGTAGATCGAGTGCATTAATATAAATCTGCACTACTGGCAGGGTGCCTGGTAGATAATTAATGGACACCTTCCGGACCAATCAGAATTCAGAACCACAATTTATGACATCATTACATGACTAAACGTGGTTGCACCAATAACAGTATCTATGTATCGGTCAATAAACAGGGCTAGGGCTTGGGTGCATGCTCTTTGTACTAGGATAGACTGTTATGTGGCAAGCTTCTGCTGTGTTTGGCCACTCTTGAGTGTGCTCATTAGTTTGCATGCCGTGTAGCCACCAGCCAGTACTTCTTTCAGTCGCTCCTCTAATGAGAGGTGATAAGGCAAGAGCACAGTGTTCGTCTGAGCCCCAAACACACCGTCTGGCTCAGATGAAGGTTTAAGTGAATTTATATTGCGGTTTCTTTTGTGATGTTTTTTCATTTGGATGGACCTGAGCATTTCATAGTAAAAACAAAAAAAGTTGAAAAAAGCCTTGTTTTTGTGCTCTTTTTTTGCCATGGCTGATTATCCATGATGCTGAATAAATGTTTGGACTTGAATAAGACGGTCATGCACAGGAAAACTTTTGACATTAATGATACAGGGCGTGGCACGGTTTCACTGAAAACTGTTTGATGCTGCGTCTCCCACTTCCTTATTAGTTTTCATTACTAGTTGCTTCCTTAGTTGCTTTTCATTGTGAAAGCAACTGAATAGTTAGAAGTTATATGTACATTAAGGATTAGTGGTGGCCACTTTGGCACAGCCTCTCTCATTATACTCTAAAGACATCATCACATAATGTTCATTATGGTTGCAGAACATAAACAAAAATTCAGAGTTTATTTCTGACACTTAAAATATCTAATGAGGAAATGACGTGAAAAATTAAACATTTAGTATAAATATATTTTCATGTTTATTTATTACAGTAACTGAAAATATAGTTTTATGTTCTTAACAAAATGACCAGTGATGAGATGGTGTAATAAAGCAGAGTTCAGCCTGATTTACGGCCTACGGTGTCGCGAGAACTGTCTGCTGGTGTTACTAAACCACTAGTTGGCGGTATGGTTTCTATGCTGCTATGCTAAGTCTCTTATGGTATACTACAAGCAATCTTAGTTGAGTTGCATCAAATCGACATCAACAGTTACTTTTACTGAAATTGCAATGCAGAGGTGAGAGAAGGTGAGGAGATGGTCAGTACGACTTTCAATTAGAAAATGAAAGCGTAGAGAAAGAAGCCGGAAATGCACTGCTGCCAGGTGGACCAGTCACAGTTGTTGCGCTCTGCGTCTCCACAACGTCTAGTTACATTTTTGGCGAGGTACACATCAGGCTATACCCTTTTGTCGTGGAACATTCGATGGAAATGTTTTGGATCCTTTTTTCTCTCCTAATTTTTTTCCTTTTAAATTAATAACACAAAATAATGTGCTATTGTGAAACACTAAGCGGCATTTCCAAAAGACGTTCCCGTATTGTAACTGGAGACTCCTTCCATTAATGTTAAATAAATGTCTCCTTCAGAAAACTTTTCTTCTTGGCATGTATTTAGTTTTGTTTATTATTAGACTTAGATTATAAAGAGCCTGTGTCATACAAATCCTTGTGAACAAGCTGCGGAAGAATAACGCATTAGAACAAGCGAGCAGTTCCGTTTGAGTTGCAGCCAGAGCTGAAGTCGTCAGAGCCGAAGTTCGGACCAATCAGGATCAAGAATTCAGCAGAGTAGCGATGCAGTGTTATGAGCTCCATGATGCGCAGTTTAAATTCGACGTTTGCGTGGTGTTTTGTAAATCTGTTCCAACATGTAGTCAGTGATCCTGACGATACAATCAACATATCTTGTCGCTCCCGCCTACATCGGGGGACGTTATCTAATTTCTGTTCTCACAGAGCCATTTGTCACCAGCGATGCCTTACAGATAGCTGCATAAATCATCAGAGCTAATGCGAGCTTGCAGGGGAAGTCGTTTAAGAGAACTTTGCCCTTGGATGGTATAATTTGGTTTTCTGTTTTGTCATGGAATTACAGATGGGTTCCTCTGTTGTGTTTGTCTCAGATAATGTTGCCACTTTTTTCCCCCTTAAAAATACAAATCTGTACCCAGGCCCTGAGCTAAGCAGGATTTGGTTTTCTTTTAATTTGCAACAACTTTTCTGCTGAGTTTCCGGGTTTTTTTTTTTTTTTTTTGCCATGAAAGCCAAAGGTCTTGAAACTTATTTTCCTTGCTCCAAATTGAAACTCGCCTTCTATCCTCGGAATTGAAACTTGCTTTCTTCAGGCACTGTCTCACTCTGAGCAATGTAATTTCAAGGGTTTCTGGTTTAGGCACCACAGGGATAGATCACTATTCTTTGCTTTACATTAACAGTGCAACCAGTACATTTTGATAATCATCGGCAGGCTAGGTTTTCAAAGCAGACTCATTTTCTCATTTTGCCAGCGTGCAATTACAGAACCATCAGTACTGTTGTTGTTTTTTTTTTTCCCTTTATTTTTTGGAAAGCTTCACAACCCTGGAGGAGCTCCTGCTCTCTGAAGCATTAGCATGCCATGTGTACCCCCGACAACTGCTCCGAATTCACAACCTGGTTTGCTGTGTCCCCCCCCCCCAACCACACACAAACACACACACACACACACACTTTTTCTGCCCTGTGCACATGAGGAAGTGACACGTGGTTTGTCGCAGTTTGGTACGGCATGAAGATCACATTGCCCTATGGAACCCACAATATTGTAAAGGGTGATAAAAGGATGTCACAGCATGTGAAAAGCCTTGATTGTAGAGCTGGTCTGTGACATGCCGAGCTCCTATCCATGGAAAGCTATTGTTGGAGAACTGCGAGTTGTTCAGTTTGGGTGGTGAACGTCTTTTGTGTGGAGTAGAACTGGTGTGTCTGATAGAGCACTAATTACACTGCGATGGCAGTTACCCGGTACAACTGAGGCTTCTTCTCATCACGTATCTGGTTTCCCTTCTTTATCTAAAGTGGGACCCACAGACACGGTTAATTTATGGACTCAACTCTCAAGCTTATCACCTAAACAAGACTCAAAAAGACCCAGAGTTGCTGAAAAGAAGAAGAATAGGGCTTTTGATTACTGTTTGTTTGTGAACACGCATTCTGTCCCGATATCAACAGAACCTGTTCATTTAGTCTCATCAGCTGAGCACCTCCTTCTCACGACATCACTTCAATACATTATGATGAGCAGGCATCTCGGCTTGGCAATGCAGCCACTTGAGCTTAGTAGGCTTAGACCTGTAAGCAGCTCTGCACTCCTCCACTGTATAATTTCCTCATTTTGTCTTTAAAGACATGCGTTACGCTCTGCCATTCCCCCTGACTGACAGTACAGACCTGCATTTACCCTCGCTGAACACTCGTATACAAGCCTGTGAGAAATGCCAGAGAAAGACTTCTATATCGTTGATTACGACCGCCCTTAAAGCGCGGATATCGACATCATTAGCACGAAAAAGGGAGAATGGATTCCTATCAAAGAACAAAGCTCTTATCTACACATTTTAAAATGTAAAAGGCGATGAATGAGTTTGCTAAACTAGACATTTAGAGTCAATTTGAGTTTTAAGAATTGACGCAGGCATGGATAGACAAAAAAATTAGCATATCTGTTAGTATAAAAAAGGGCCACGTGTCCGCACTCTGGCGGGAGGTGTAGCTACAGGACACACTCGAGCAGTGCAGAGCTGCCCAAGGGTGATCACTTAATTAATAAAAAGGTTAAAACCAACATTCTTCTAAAACCTCTGACATGCAAAGACATCTCGTATCTATGGGTCTTTTCGTGAAATCAAAAGGATAAAATAAAATGAATGAAGGTGGGCAGGTGAAGTTAAAAGTGAATTAATTACAGATGATGAAGATACTGATGGACCAAATAGAGGAAGCTGTTACAGGAAGTTGGAGATTGATGGGTTGATCAAGCTTTCTGCGGAACTCGCTTCTGCTGCATAGTTTGGACAAGCAGCTTTTTCCACACGAGTGCAAGAACAGGTGTTTCACAGTTTCTGTCCAACAAGCTGGCTTTCGTCAGGCACTGTGTCTCTACAGTAGATTGCGCCTTATTCCTGGTCTTAATAATAAAATTAGTTGATTACAGAACACTCTGAAAATAAATGGTTGAATCAAGGATCATTCTCAAAAGTTGCAGGCGTTCACTTTCAGATATGGGGGGGAAAAACCCTTAGCAAGCAAAGAACCTTTAACTACCCAAAGAACCCCAGGGGAACCCTGCGTGTTATTGCTTTTAATTACTCTACATGCCTTTTATACTCCAGAGTTAATTAAAGAAGACTTCTGGGTAATGTAATGATAATGAAGGCTTCCATTTCTGTCTCTCCTTTTACATTTTGTCTGTCTTTCAGTTTCTTCTTTCTGTCTTGTTCATATCCTCGTCTTTCTGTCCTTGTGTCTGTATGTCTCTCTTTTTTTTTAATAACGTCTTTCTTTTTTCCTCACTGTTTCTCCTGCCTCTCTATTAGCTTTTTTCTTTTCCTATGTCTTGCCTCTGTCTGTCTGCCTACATATCCATCTAATTCTTTTCTGTCATTCTGTCTGCATGCAGCGTATGAATTCCATGTCCTGAGGCGCACTGAAGTAATTGCCTTGAATGTCCTACAAATAGCTGGAGCACCAAGGCATTAAAGTTCTACATGGGGCACTGAGGCAACCTCGCCATCGCACCTAAGATCAGGAACGCATATACACAGCAGATCATTACAATAGAATGTGATGTATATGAATTTAGTTTAGTTAGTTATAAATTTAATTTACTAAATGTAAAAGTTAAGAACAATGGAAGGCATCCTATGAGTTCGCTTGTCGTCAGTTAGATTATGGAAAATAAGATGCGGTTAACTGTAAAGTAGGGATGAGAACCACCAGGGATCACTTCATACGATGATATTACAATACCTACAATAGGTGCCGATTAGAGTTGTCTTGAGGTTTTATAAATATCTTGATTTTAATATAATTTGTTTAAGGTTAGATATACATCTTTTATTTAGATTTTGTTAAAATTGTAGGATTATAGAGGAATGGCAATATTTTACCACTTCAGATGCAAAAATATAAGCGGGTAGTCCCCGATTTACAAATGTTAGTTACGAATTTCCGCAGTTATGACCGTAAGTCCGATATATTGTATGTGTGCGCGTGTGAATGTGCGGAAAGAAATGAATTGGCCTTCAATGAATCAGTCCGGGAGCGCAATTGTAGAAAATGCCTGACCTGTAAAGCTGCCCTGATGGTGAATAATCCTAATTTAAAACAGAGTTCACAGTACAAAACGTGGGAAAACAGCTCTGAAACAAAATGGCGTCCGGGATTCCCCTTGCGAGAGACGACGCTTCACGTTTCACATTAAATTTATTTCCCTAGGCGTGGTTACGGTTTTTGGGAAAGGAGATTTAGTCAAGTGGATCGGTATGCTTTACATCGTATATTCGTGTCAAAGGCGTACAGTACAGAACAAAAGTTTGGACACACCTTCTTATTCAAAGAGGTTGAATTTGTATTATGGCAAGAAAAAAACGAGTGGCATCATTACTTTAAGAAATGAAGGTCAGTCAGTCCGAAAAATTGGGAAAACTTTGAAAGTGTCCCCAAATGCAGTCACAAAAACCATCAAGTGCTACAAAGAAACTGGCTCACATGCGGACCGCCCCAGGAAAGGAAGACCAAGAGTCACCTCTGCTGCGAGGATAAGTTCATCCGAGTTAACAGCCTCAGAAATCGCAGGTTAACAGCAGCTCAGATCAGAGAGCAGGTCAATGCCACACAGAGTTCTAGCAGCAGACACGTCTCTAGAACAACTGTTAAGAGGAGACTGTGTGAATCAGTCCTTCATGGTAGAATATCTGCTAGGAAACCACTGCTAAGGACAGGCAACAAGCAGAAGAGACTTGTTTAGGCTAAAGAACACAATAAAGAAAACTCTTTGAATGAGAAGGTGTGAGAACGGAACTCATTTGTCGGGGACAATCTGTAAATGAAGATTTTCTTTTTTATTATTGATTTTTCAGTCAGTGTGGCGAGGTTTGCAGTTGATGCAAGCACAACAGTCCAACTTTTTTGGTGCATCAAATATTTAAATATTCTCATATCTGATCATTTCTGTATTTCTCGGCTGAAAAAGCTAGAAACCTTTCTGCATTTACCTGCAAGATTTAACAATTTTGCCCTTTACACCGCTTTCCATTTCACAGTCCATTCGGCATCATGTAAATTTCATGGCCATGTACAGTACATAGCACTACAATTCATCCAAACTATGCACAGAGCAAAGGCTCGCTGAATGCAAATTTGGCCCTGTGGTTATGGATCAGAGCAACTTCGAAACTGCATTTTTTGTTGGATGTTCTCATGCCGCAGTGGTCAGGACCGGCAAAAAGTGGATGAAGAAAAGAGAACCGGTCAACCAGCAACAGGGTCATACGTGACCAAGGCTCACTGATGCGTGTGGGGAGCGACGGCTGGCCTGTGGATCCCAATCCAATAAAAGAACTACTGTAGCTCAAATTGCTGAAAAGGTTAATACTGGTTCATCACAGTTTGGGTGGCAAAAGAGGGGACCTAAAACGGCACCGAGGTACCATAAGAAAAGGGCACAGCAAATTATTGCCTTCATGGTTTCTGAAATGAATAGGACATCGCAAAAACTGGTCAAGGCACGGCAGGTAAATGCCTTCATTGCTACTGTGAATATTTTTATATTTTTTGTGTCTGTCTTTTCTTTTTTTTCCAATATTTCTTTTTATTTGCTTATTTTATTTCCATCCTCCTTACACCGAGTCATGCTAATGAATGAGCTATCTTGCAGCATCTCGTCTGATCAGTAAATATCTATGTTCTGTAAATGATTCGAAATATTTCCCGGTTTCCCTCACACCACCTGCCCGTGCTTCCACGCTGCTTCCCTTCAGAGTCAAACTGAGAGATGTTCAGGCAAGATCTGAGACGACTAACGCAGGAATGCGACACAGGAATGTCAGGCTTTAGGGAAATCTGTAAACATGTCCTCCCTCTCCCCTCCAGTGCATGAGATCTGGACTGAATCCCCCTGAAAGATAACGGATCATTTGGGAGTGTATTTCATTAACGCAGCATAGTGGAGCGCGTTATCTCGATGCCGTGTGCCAAGCGCCAGGAGAGTGGCAGATCACTCATACCACACCTGCTGCAGAACCCATCAATTACATTGCCGAGGTTTATGAAGAATGGTCGACCTTTTTGCTTTCTTCCCTTTCTATTCTTCGCCCTGAGCTCACACACTGATGTGTAGATGTAAGCGAGTTCATTTGTGTGTATGCATGCACGTCACATGTCTGCCTAAACTATTGCTCTGGTGGCTAATGGGAACATGCTGTTTTAAATGAAACATTTCTCCATCCTTGGGCAGATAAAAAAAAATCTTGTGGCATATGTTTATCTGGTGTTTATAAGCCCTCCCCACACCCCCACCCCTTTTTGCTCTCTTTGTCTGTCTGCATGCTCCCGCATGAACGTAGGCGGCTACTGAAGCCTGCACCTGAAGCGGTTCCCGTCTCTCGCTCTCTCTCACTGCCACTTCCGTAGTTACAGAAAGCGGCCATGATCGTCGACACCGGTCTGAAGCGGACTCGAGGGACGAGCAAACCCTAAGTGCGAGTGCTACGATCACATCACTGCTGGTCCCACTGCGCCGATAAAGGGTGCAAGTGGTCTGTGGAGACTGCCTTTAATAGATATGAGCAGGACAAAGGTGCCTTCTCTTCCACCAGCAGAAATATTATTTGCCAAGTCTAAGACGTGGGAGGAATTTCTTTTGGAGATAGCAGAAATTGCACTTTGATAAAGGATGAAAATTGTATTGTGGTGGATCAGGGGACTGCTGTGGGAATTGTTTTGCTGCTAAGTGAATCACTGCAGAGAAGCCAAAAATGTAATCACTGTTGTGTAACTGTATTCAGATCAACAATAGAATTTCTCTGCTGTCAGGATCAAAGATTTGAAAATATCTGTTTCTGTTGCATTTATTCACAGGTAAATATTTATGCATCCATCAGCCATAACATTAAAACTGCTTGCAGGGATATGTTTATAGGCAGCAATTGAACAGTTAATTTTTGAAGTTGATGTCTTGGAAGCAAGAAAAAATAAAGCGTGAAGATTCGAGTGATTTTAACAAGGTCTAAATTGCGCTTGCTAGACGAGGGGATCAGAGCATCTCCAAAACTGCAAGTCTTGTGGGGTGTCCGTGGTATGTAATGATTAGTAATATTGGTCCAAGAAAGGACAACCAGTGAACCGGTGACTGTGTCATGGGTGCCCAAGACTCATTATTGCATGAGGAGTTCAAATCCTCGGCCATCTGGTCTGATCAAGAAGTGCTCCTGTACACAAATTGCCTCTGGGAAAAAGTTGTCCGAACATAAATTATTTGCTTTTTGCCCTTTTTTTCTTTTTTGTATTGGACAGGACTTAAAGAAACAAAAGAGGGAAAACTCTAATTTGCGACATCATATAAGGAGACCCCCCCCCCCCCCCCCCCCCCCAAAGACACAGACTTTTGCGGAGCTCTAAGATCTGTTTTTAAATATATAGTAAAACTTTCAGTTCTGTTTTTGTAGTAAAAAATTTATTTTTCTGCATTTTCTTTACATTACTTTAAATTTTTTTTCTAAAAGTGCGCAAAAAAAAAATCTCAGGATAACATAGTGCTTCAGGGAACTCGACCGATCAATTTTGTACAAATATAACCAGGGAGAGCAAAGGCCATTACATTCTTTCTCCAAAACTTGTGATCCCTGCAAAACTCATCTTTTCAACATGCTGCTCTGGCATTGTTATGGGACAGGAGGAAAGTACTATCCATGTGAGAGTACAAGTATGCCAGCCGGGATTTGAACATGCCATCTCTGGATGATAGGGCGAATGTTCAAGAATCAAATATCTGAGACTGGTCACAGCTCAAACTGATAGCAGGTTGATCAAACTAATAACAGGTTGATTCCAGTCACAGGTCACATAATCGGTGCAGGGAATCAGTATCCCCTGACGACAGTGTCCTCTTTCAGCAAGATACTGTAACACCCCATGACACACAGCAAAACCGTCCTCTGTATTTAATGTGAAGTTTAGGCTTCAGCTCTTCAACAAGCATCTCTCTGTTGATTGTTGGACATTCTTCCTGAATATGTTCCAATATTGGCCCTTGTTTCCTTTCTGTACTCTGCAATTTACTCTCGGGCTCATAGTGATGACTCCATGTCTTGTCACCAGTAATGATTCTCTTTAAGAAACTTTCACTTTCCTTAGAGTATCAGTCCACATTTTGTAAGCAGATATCCAAACACTTGTTTCAGCACCACATGTACACTCTTAGACCACAAAAAAAAAAAAAAAAACGAATCACTGCAAGCTGCTCTTCTTTCTTGCAAATCACAAGCGTGGCAGCCATATTTGCTCGCACCGCAGTTACAAATGAACCGATGTAACACGTTCACACCTGCACAGCATTGACTGCAGAGACAGTAGCTTTGAATGGAACGCTCAATTTAAAGCACAATGTAGCTAATAAAAGAGTAAATAAAGTTTACTTAACCACTTTCTTCTTCCTTAGCAACTTTCATCATCTCAGTCCGTCGTCATTTTGCCATAAAGCAAAAATATCACTGATGCTACTGGCCACATGTCCATCCTGTGGATAATACTGGTTGTATAACACCTGTTTTTCCAAAAATCTTGCTTATGGATCATTTGTTGAGTGAATTGCAGGTCATACATTTTTTATATCCTTCACTTCTAATGTCAGAAATCTGGAATGGAAAATGGTGAAGGAAAAGCTGTTGGCATTCCCAAATGTTAAACGCTTTATTTATGAGCTGCTTTTTGAGTAGTGTTGTAGCCAGAGACACATCTGTGAAATAATTCTGTTAAAATATTGAGGCTGGGAGAAACACTGTGCCAGGTCTACAATGAAATGAAATGAAGTTATTTTTGAAATGTTGTTTGGATCCTGCAGGGCTCCTTTAAATAACATCATAAAGCTGGTCCTCCAGGAGGGCTTGTTCAAGAAAGGAAGCTGCTTGTATTTTTTCCTGAACACTTCCTGAAATCTGATTGGCTGATTGTGGCAAAAAATGTACTAATTTCAGTCATAGCTGTTTGAATAATGTTAAAGCGTTGTCCCATCGACAACTGACAGTGATTGTGTTTATGATAAACATGTTTTTGATAAATATCCAGATTCTTATGTTGCTACAGACTTCGAGACAAATGCTAATAAATCCTAGGAACATTTAGCAAAAGTAGTTTTCACACTTGATTCAGATTAGCTTAAAATCGTCCTTGTGGAGCTGGTTTTTAAAAAGAAACGCCTTGTTTATGAGAGTTATGGCATGGGGAGAAGAGGCTGCTTTATTACTTTTGACCTGGGTGCAGTAAACTGGGTCCATAGTGTAATTTGGAGAGCAGGTAAGATGAGCGTTAGCAGCGCCGGCTAATGTCTTATCGATCTGCCCGGCCTCAGCAGTGCCATGCCTTCAGCTTGTTGTTTTCCTCCAGACAGTTTCTCTCGTCTCTCCTGGGTCCAAAGGTTTATTTTAAAACCCAGACCTATCCTCTGTCGTGCTATGGAAACCGCAGGAAGGGGGGATGGGGAATCGCTGTTGGCATGGTTACAGGTCACAATTTCTCCATGGCAGGAAAAGGGAAACGTAAGGAAGCGTCCATCTGCTCTTGTGCTGAAATACGACACCAATTTGTCCACAGCGACATGGCGGGGACGTTTGTAGCTGTTTTGCATCTAAATCACTTCCCTTTAGTTGGACATTTCTCATTTCATCTCCGGATTTGTGTTTACTTTAGTTTCATCTTGATTGAGGGACGATATTGAGCATGGCAGCAGCCATCACCGGCTTCGTGTGTGAGTCAGTGAAGCATTTTACATCTCTCACCCACCCTCTCCCGCACCATCATCAAGTTCTTATGTTCTTTGTCACTGAGTTGTCTTCTGTCTCTGCAGACAAGGCATCCAGGTGTGAGCATGCACTTGCTTTCTACAGAAAGAGTGCTGCACTAGACCTTCCCTTGTTGCTTAGGGTTTTTTCTTCATCTGTTGTATGTGTATTCTGATTTAACGTCACTATGGTGTTGCATTGATATATATATCAATCTCAATCAATTTTTTTTAAATAAATATGAACCCTACCACCTTTTTCATTGTCATATTTTTTATATACAAGGGCTTGCTCTTGAAAGTAAAAACCTCCCACTCGCACAAAAGCCTTATTGCATCCTACTTTTAATCTCAACCTGAATTCTGCCTCAAGCGCTGCTGAAGAAAATGAACCTGACTCAGACTCCTCCCTAAGTAGAGAAAAATCCTTGCTGCTCGATTTGTAAACAGCCTGTCAGATTCAGTTCTGGGATCTGTCACATTGACAACTTTAAACGTATGGGCATTGTGTTTACTGTAAATCTACAAGCTCATCACAGTGATCCTGACTCGACAAACTGTGGGCAAAATACCTGCTTTTGTTGTTTTTTTATTATTATTATTATTTCATGAAAATTAGTTTTGCACATTACGCAAGCATTTAAGTAATACTTATTTCCAGGTTTTAGTAACTTTAAACATTAAACTTGTGGAGAATTTTTGGTGAATCCTTATCTCCATGTGAAAGGTCTCTGTCATACTGGACACAGTATACTGTATATAGTTTATGTATCTATGACACTAACACTGCCACCGGATGTACTGAATAATGTTGAGTATCAGTTATACAGTGTATATATACAAATACTGTCAGAGTCACATTATCCAAAGCGAGTGAACTATGAGAGTCTCGGAAAGCAGCTTAAAGGTATGTGTGGGAACATTTTACAGAAAATCCCCAGCTGCTAGTAAAGCGGTTCAGAGACATTGAGAGGACAGAAAGTGTCTTCAAGGCTATGCAGACATTTTTAATTCTCTTAGCACTTTTCATTTAGGTCCCATTAGGTGTTATTTTAAAATCCTCACGTCTTCACTATTATAAAAGTGGGGAAAATGGTGCAATTAAAGTAAGAAAAAAAAAAAAACACCTTTAAGTAAAGAAATGCTTTATGTAACAAATGGAAAGGAAAGGACAGGGTAGTAAGGTATAAACCTGTGCTGTAATAGTAGACTTGAGTAATATATAAAACCGAAATTTAGTTTTTGTTCCTATTGTTAGACAGTGGGTGATGTAAATTACAGGAAGG
This sequence comes from Clarias macrocephalus, assembly GCA_011419295.1. Taxonomy (NCBI): domain Eukaryota; kingdom Metazoa; phylum Chordata; class Actinopteri; order Siluriformes; family Clariidae; genus Clarias; species Clarias macrocephalus. The sequence continues at coordinate 32,596 of JAAGKR010000109.1, forward strand.
CCGTAGGCAGCGTCATCAATGTCATACCATGAAAGTGTTACAGACGTCCCTCACCTACTGTTGCGTACGTGTGCAGCTGCATTATTGTCAGAGCTGCTGTTCTAGAAAAGTAATCAATATCTGACGAGATCTAATCACATCTGGTCTGATTAGAACCCAGAATTTAGTAACGCTGTGGCCTAAAGCACATTAAACAACCAGACTATAATAATTTTTTCAAAATTATGTTGATTTTTTTTCTTTTATTAAGCTGAAGATAGTGGGAAATATAAAGGAGTGAATAAATGTTTAATAAATAAATTGTATGTAAATAATTGCTTCCAACCAAGTTTAAGGGCTTTGTATCGGTTCCTGAGCGTTTATTAATAAATGGTGTATATGAGAGAGAGAGAGAGAGAGAGAGTGTGTGTAGCAGTTTAGATTGCCTTTCTGTGACAAACTGAACAGGCTGCAGGCTTTTCTATACTACTACAGACTCTGTGTGTGAGAGAGAGCGAGAGATGCCAGTAAGCCACAGCTGTCTGGGTCGGAGCTTGGCGCTCAGCACGGCTGCTCTTCCACCACGGGAAAGCAGAGCCGTGTTGGAGCTCAGAGAGCCGATGATGGATGCCGGCTTCACTCCGCTCTGCGTTTCATCTCAGTGTAGAAAGTTAGATTTGCGATTGATCACTGTCGCAGTACGGAGTCCCGTAGTCCCGCAGGCTTTGTGTACACACAGTTCACACAGGCGGCACATCCTCAGAGATGTCAAAAACAAATAATAGAGGCAGGGGAGTAGGGAGGAAAAGCTAACATGGCTGTTTAGCACTTTGTTGAAATTACATGATGCTATCATTATATCATTGTTTGTGTTTTTTTTTTTTTTATGTTTTTTTTTGTGATTCTGGCGACATTGTCTCAGTCGACATCTCACAAAATGCTGGTAAGTTCTTTTCAGTAAGTTCTTAGATTGCACTTTGAGTTTTGTGTTGCTCATCAGTGTGCTAGCTCGGGGTTCCTCATGCACATTATGGATGGGTTTGGAGTTTTTCTTTTTCTTTTCTTTTACTTTCGTATGAGTCATGTGTCACTCTCCCCCTGCTGTAAGCAGACCCTCTTCCCTCTTAGGCAGATTATCACACCATGCCTCATTGCCTGCCGTTTTTATTCCTTATTCTTTTATTTATTTTTATTTATTTATTTATTTTTTTTAAAGATGATTGCTTCTTTAGCTTTTTGGTTCAAGTCTAATCTCTGTGCACTCTCTCTAACATGGCGCAGACTGTTTCCTCCAGCTGGCTTTTCAGTTCCTTACCATCCCTCCTGAGTTGCCCTATCTTACGACGTGCATGCCGAAACAACAGCTTGCCTCTGCATTTCGTCAGCCGAAATAATCGAAGGTCTCATTTTCTCAAGCATTGATTTTGCACTGATTTGTGTGTTTCATTTGTATGTTTGGCCGAACGATCCATACAATTTGAAGGAATGATCGGGCCGTGTGTGAAGCGTGAGCATTGTACTCCCGTACATCCCTTCCATGCATCTGTACGAGGTGATATTCAGGGAGTTCAGCTTTGCAGTCTTTTCTTTTTATTTCTTGTATTATAACAGCTTCGTCCATGTTTCGACCGTCTGTCCGGTCATGCTTTGCATCAGCTCAAATGCCCAGAGCATGAGCACTGAAAACAGCAAAAGCAAAAATGACCACCGTGTAGGGCTGCATGATTCTTGTTAAAATGTAAATCACAATTTTCTCCATGAAAAGTCAGATCATGATTCTCTCATATTCTTATTTTTTCAACCAAAACATTTTATTGCACACAAAAAGAAAAAAAAACAGCATTTTCAACTCTAGGAGAAAATAAAAAGTATTTTTCCTTATTTTATAATTTTAGAAAGCTGGTGAACATAAATAGAATGTTATTAATAATAATTTAAAATAACTCAAATAGTTCCTTTGCTTGTTGGACACTCAGCCAACTATCACATGCGTTAGTTTATATTTTATATGGTTAAATGTCAGAGTTTGTAAGGGAGTTTGAAATTAAATACATATTTTACAGTATAACAGTTATTTGGTGTCTAAGGTTTTATTGCACACTTCTAGTATATTTCTGTTAGTTTTCACTCTGTTCTCAGAGTCGCTGTGTAACAGCTAGAATCAACGCCTCAGGTTAAATAGAATTTTGTGTTTGCATGTTCGTGTGACGCATTTATCTTACTGACATTTTTCTGATTATAATAATAAGAGACAAACACGTGCGATGATGAAGTATATGCTCGCTGCTAAACACAAGAACAGAAGAAAATCCGAAGGATGCGCTTTCAGGGACACTTACAGCATCAAGAGGGGTTAGTCCAAAACAGGCCGTCCGAATGTACCACCCCTCCAGTGTCTGATTTGGTGTGATATTCAGCACTTGCTAATATTGAAACTTCGTAAATGAGGAAGAAAGTTGTGAGAAGCGATCAAGTTGTCTGACTGGATCATCCGCTAATCCCTGGCCTGATGGGTGAATTAAGAGTGTTTTGTTTTACACTGTGTGAGTGTGACTGATGTAGCAATCTGGCATTGTTGTCAAGTAAATAAGTGAACACGCGAATGCAGCCTGATCTGATTGCAGGGAAACACATTCAAGTCAAACGTTAATATCGCGTCTATGTATGAATCGCGGCTATGATTATTTTTTTTGCCATCGATTAATCGTGCAGCCCTACACTCAGGATCAGTATGTGTGCACAAAAGTTAAGGTGTACTGTAGCTGCTGCTTTGTTACATATGCATATGCAATGTGTATAATGGTTTCCATCATTTCTGGACAAGGGGTTAATAATACAGAGCGAAATCGAATTACATACACGTCATAGTGTAGAAGAACATCCTGACCAGCAGCCTTGACGAGATGAGTCCTCGCACATTTCTAACACCAAAAAGGCACAATCAGATTGCACACGGTGACCCGTATTCAAAGCATCTACAACACAGGCTTTGAATCTCTTCGTTATTACTTTTGAGCATCTGTGCACATGTAGGCAGGACTCCAGTGAGTTGTACATTGTTGTTGTTATTATTATTATAAAATGTTGCCAGGCAGATGAGTGACTCATCAGGCTGATAATATGCGGTGTAACTTTTGTGTTCCTTTTCATCATTCACAACCTAACACCGATTATGATTAGCATGTATTTGGATTAGCATGATTACCAAGTAAAACACTTGGTAAAGCTGCATGGTACAAAATCAACAGTAAAAACCATAGCTGTTTATAATAATGAAAGTAAGAACATTTTCATACACACACAGTGTGATAACTCATTGGATTGGAACTAAACAGAGTGATGTGTGCGTCAGGGAGAAAAAAGTGAAGTGCAAGAAGTAAATGCACTCATCATGCATAGTGATCACTGTACAATGATCTGGCGTAGCTTCAGTTAGTCAGGGCCAGGCTCAGCAACATCATGTGGCAAAAAAATGCAGTCACCTGATGTCCAGACCAGGGAATCACATCACTGGAGTTTCACGGTCCACGTGTATGTTCCATGGCTTAAAATTTGGAAGAGTTGTTCTGGCAGCATGGGGAATCATTTCCTCCCAAAAACTCTTTACCACATTGTGTGTTATAATCAAAGCTAAAAGTGATCGAATGAATTCTTAGTTTGTGTGACTTTTTGGCCAGGCAATGTAGAAGTGACCAAGAAGTTATCAGAAACGTTACATGACCTTGAAGAATAAATATTGGATTTGCTTTAATTATAAATGTGGATGTGCAGGTCATTTAGTGATTATTATTATTATTATTATTATAATTATAATTTTTTTTAAGACAGGACTTTATAAAATTGTAATTTTATTTTATCATTTTATCACATTATCCAAGTGTTTTTAAGATTTGCATAAAACAGACTTGGGCAAACTTTTTGGCCACGTTGTGACAAGATCATCTATAAATCATACAGCCTAATGCAGGCTTGTTAACGATATTAGCACAGGGTAGCAATAACTGGGATGCTGAGATGGACATCTTCAGCCGAGGCTGAGAAAACGGGTCTGAGGCGTCCAAATTATTATTGTTTTATTTAAATTCAGTGAGTTATTCATGACATTATCACATTCGTTCTTTAGAATTCTTTTCTGCTAAGTTTGGGCGGTTTTGGAAGGTCAGCGATTAGCTTGCATAACAGTTAAGCGGAAGGATAAATGATTTGCAGCAGCTGCTAACATGGCTGTGGTCTAAATCGCCTGAATTAAGCAGTGACTTTGAAGGAGTTTGCACCAGGGAATCATGACTAGAGAAGGTTATTTGTTACTGCACTTCCTCAGGGAGACTAAAAACCTGGTTTATTTTTGTGCTCAGCTACTGAATTTGGCCCCAGACTGCACTGTAACTGCCGTGTTAACTCATTTGCAGTGCAACTTAATGTAACCGTAGTTTATTCTCATCATATGATTTCAAACTTCATTTAAAATAAATAATCAAATAAAAACATTGCCTTTTTCTTGCCTCTCTCTAGTCGACTCCACTACATCTGGCAGCGGGATACAACAGAGTCCGAATCGTGCAGCTCCTCCTGCAGCATGGCGCCGACGTCCACGCCAAGGACAAGGGGTAGATATCGAAATCTGTGTATGCGTGTGTGTGAATACACACTGTACATATTCTAATTTATTGAGTTGCACCGGTGTGTACATCATTAAAAAGTTTCTTTACTTCAGTAACTTCGTTCAAAAAGTGAAGCTCCTATATTATATAGATTCATTATACGCAGATTGATATATTTGAGGTGTTTCTTTTCATTTTGGTTTACAGCTCATACTTTTCAATAGTCCACCATTTCTGTGTTAATCTTTATTTATTTATTTTTTAAATTGGTCTTAAGTAATAATAAAATTTTCTGAGATACTGAATTTTGGGTTTTTATTAGCTGTAAGCCAATAAATAAAAGAAATAAAAGAAATAAACATTTTAAAGAATATCAGTGTAATTAATCTATATAATATACGAGTTTCACTTTGTAAATTAAATTACTGAAATAAATCAACTTTCGATAATATTCTATATTATAATAAAGTTGATTGATTTCAGTAATTAAATTTTTATATATATATAGTACAGACCAAAAGTTTGGACACCTTCTCATTCAAAGAGTTTTCTTTATTTTCATGACTATAAAAATTGTAGATTCACACTGAAGGCATCAAAACTATGAATTAACACATGTGGAATATATATACATAACAAAAACGTGTGAAACAACTGAAAATATGTCATATTCTAGGTTCTTCAAAGTTGCCACCTTTTGCTTTGCACACTCTTGGCATTCGTGTGTGTGCGCGTGCGTGTGTGATTTCTTTTTTTTTTTTTTTTTTCCCTACAGCAAACTGTTTTACTTTATTAACTTTACTCTTTGTCGCATCCCTATTAAAGGAAATGAGATTATTGGTCTGACTCATTTCCCCATTATCACATCTGAGTACATGAACATTAGAGCTTGATAATATCTCAAAAATAATTATATATAATATAATATGTATATTATATATATATAATTTATATAATATATATGTTTTTTTTCTTTGTCAGTAATCCATCATGATTTACAACATATTACTGATATTTTATTATAATTTACTGTACATTCAACGTTTTTTTTTGTAGTCATCAGATTATGTTGTACATATCATATTTACCCTGATGAAAAAGAATTGCATATTCTAAGCCTTACTTATATTTCACACTCATTTCATTATATTTGTTACAATCTGTGCTGATGTGCTGCACTTCCACAGAGACTATTAGCATTAAGGCATGATGTTTGAACATGTCAGTGAGAGCAGTCAAAGTTTCAGACAGATCACATGTGAATGTCCGGTGTAGAAAGGGCCTGCTTATTTGTCCAGATTATAAAGTAGAAATGTGTTTCTTTTCTCTGTTTTCTCTCTCCTGCTCAGTGGCCTCGTCCCTCTGCACAACGCCTGCTCCTACGGCCACTATGAAGTCACAGAGCTGCTGCTTAAGGTAAGAATCACACAATAACATCCCTCAGGTCCTGTTTGAAATTTGAGGGGTATTCAAATCAAACTGGGATCTTTGATTGTGCAGAGTAACAGAACACAAGTATAAGAATACAATCTCTTCTTGTTTATCTATGTAATCCCCTGCTACACTAAAGCACTTATTCCAGCATTTTGCTAGTGCTTGGATACCAACAAGGTAGAAAGTTTTCTCAGCGCACTGCAGCCATGACATGTCACCATACTTCTCAACTGAAACGCTGGCCTCCCAGGAACCTTGATGGCCCAAACATGTATAAATGTCTTGGAGCAATGTCAGGACTGTACTGGAAATATGGCAAAAACTTCCAGTGCAGTTTGTGAGTGTTGTCCCTGTACAGTTCCCACAGACAGATGTGTCTTCGGCAAGTTGGTGACAAGTTATGTTGATTTTCAAAGAAGAGCTGTTTCACTCGCTTCATAGAAGTGACTGCAGTGGGCTCTTGAGCTACCTCGGCCCATGGACGTATGGAGTTTTTAAAAAAACATTTACAGCATTCATATGTTATTATTATTCTACCAGACTGTAAAGAAAGAGAAATAATAGTACATTGTGAAGGCAGTTGTGGATTTCAATCGAATTAATTAAGGAATTTGTCTCATTATTTAATTTATTCAATAACTTTATCCAAATGTCCAAATATTTATAGACATCGAATTATGGAAACTTCTCTTTTTTTCCTTTCCAGTTACATATAAGATTATGCAAATTCATACCGGTCAATTGCAGCTGTCCTGCTGTTATCGAAAAAAAAATGATCAACACTTTCTAACCAATCAGCAGCTAGAATCCAATAGCGCTGTAGTTTAAGAGGATTTAACTGGTGGCTCACAGAGAGCAGCTCTCCCCCAGGAGTATCAGCACCTCCTGATATCTCCTTAAGCCCACAGTGTGTGTGCTCCAGCTGCTTGACTCCAGAGCCGATTAATAGATGCCATGTAAGGGATCAAAAGGACAATTAAAAATCCTGTTATCAGAAGCGGCTTTGTGGTTAACACGTGTTAGCAGGGTTATCAGAGCGAAGCTGTTTGAGGCTGATACTTACAGCTCATCTTTCCCTCATCCGTCGTCTTTTTAAGGTCATTTGTCACTGCAGATGCTGGAGCAGTGTTTGTCAGTCATGTGTGTCTCTTTGCATTTAGATAGTGTTAGTTCCTAAAGTGTTGACTTGTTGATGTTTCATATTTTTCTGAGCCATACATTTTCAGGCCTAGTTCATCTTGTACTGTAGAGTGCACATTTCAGATGATTAAATTGTTTTTTTCATTGGTCAGGAATTTTCTTTTCTGTACTTTAATAGACACACTCTGTTGATTCTCATAAAAGGTTTTTCATCTGCAAGGCATGTGTGGCATCCTTAATTAGAAAATAAAATTATTTTTGTTAATAACATGTGAATATTATGTACTATATGTAATGTATTATTTAAAACTGTTTTGTACATTTTTGCACAAAATTATGTTTTAATCTCACTTTTATTTTACATTGGGATAGTAGAAGCAAAGTCTTATGTTAAACACAGCTATCTAACTAGAAAAATACTTCAAGTTAATTAACATTGCTCTGCTGAGACACTAAATAAACTCTGTGGTCCTGGTGAAGCTGTAATGTTGCGCTGATCAAGTAAAAAAAAAAGTACACCACCCAAGTGCACTCCAAAATTTTATTGGCTGTTTAATTTATTTAATTAGTGCCATCATTAACTTACAACGCAGAAGCCTTCATCCTAAATTCTGAAAGTCAAAGAGGAAGCTTGAAGCATTCAGTAACCCCGTAGCAACAACAGAGAAAATTTTCATTTTAATTTGCATTCGGGGCCCATAATGACACAGACCTTTGTAGGAATGTGGATATTTGTAATTCCTTCACTGATCTTGAAGGCCATATGGCGTCGCCGCTGGTTTACTGTAAGGAGAAGTTAATTTGACACTAGACGTTCACCTGCGGCTTCGCCCTCATGCAGATCCTGACACACGTGTGCTACCATCACCTGTGAATGGACTGTGCGGTAAACTGCCGCTTCCATGCTGCTCCAGTGTTTCATCAGTCCTTAATTCTGCCTGTCGTATACTGTTACATTCTGTGTGACATTCTCTTAGTTTAATATAAACGTCGATGATGACGCTGCCAACTGCTACACACACTATACCGGCCGGACAAACCGTGGCTAGGCCAAAAAGTTTTTTTGTTTTATGGCGTATAAAAAATTGCCTTTTCCAAGGAAGACATTTGTCACCTGCCCACTTTTATGTCATATTGTGAGCGTGTCACAAGTGTTCCTGCCTGGATGTAACAGTAGGCTTTGCCTACAGCAAGCACCGTGGAGCAGCATGAGGAGTTGCAGCGAGTTGACCACACGCGCTCCTTTGGCAGGTAATGGTAGCACACAGGGGTCGGCGTAGTTCCACCTCAAAGATGTGATTCTTTTAACTGAACAACCTCAAGAGATTGATTTCTCTAATACTACAGCAGTTATCATACAAATGTCATGAAGAATCATGTGTTTGTTGTATAGCCCAATCCTAGTTTCAAGTTTAAAGCTTAATCACTGCATGACCAGCTTTATGTAACTTTACAATACTTAGTGCTACAAGCAATTCTGTCCATTTTCAGGCTCAATTTTTACAGATTTGAATCAGGCTTAGTGTTTCTTTCTTTTCTCTGCTAACCGATCTGGGGTTTTCTGCTGATTTTGGCTGGGTGCGGATCCTGGATTAATTAGGCCTGTGAGTTTGAGCAAAGCAAAGGAAACACAAAAAGTATTCTCTACCTCAAGGAAGGTTGGTGTGAAACACAGCCACATAAATTCCATCTGCTTTGAGGTTGAAGCCTGCGTCGCATTGTTCTACAGCTCACAATAAGAAGGCATTTCTACTTCCCATGTTCACACACTGTCTGAAATAACTTTAGTGCCCTCTATTGCTTTGGATGTGGTGGTTTAGTATTCATCTCATTATTGTTGTCGAAGTTGTTTCTATGCTTTTATTATATTTTTTGCTTCAGTCCTGATTTTACTTTACTTTCTGCTGGAAATTAAAAACACATGACCGAAAGTATTTGTATGTCTTCAGCATGGAGCGTGTGTGAATGCCATGGACCTGTGGCAGTTCACCCCCCTGCATGAGGCAGCGTCCAAGAACCGCGTAGAAGTCTGCTCTCTCCTGCTGAGTCACGGGGCCGATCCTACGCTGGTCAACTGTCACGGCAAGAGCGCGGTGGACATGGCACCTACACCCGAGCTCAAAGAGAGACTCACCTGTGAGCACGTTACACTTCTTATTTTGCTTCTTCTGCTTATTATATATTTTTTCAGGATTAACACATGGGCCACCTTTGTCCACTGTAGACTTTATCCTGAAATATAGCAGTTATTAAATCTCCCAAAACCAAGCCAACGTAAATAAGCACGCTTTGGATTTATTCAATTCATTTTTGGATGAGGTCTCTACTCTGCTGCGGGTCAGGTTATTTATCTCGCTGATGAATTTCTTATAAATTCCTTAGGTCAGCTTCTCACACTACACTTTCTGCTCTTGAATAAACTTTACCGCAATGTAGTCTTTCTGACAAATGAAGCAAGGAAAAAAAAAACTCCCAGAGTTCATCAGCATTTTGTCTGAACAGCAGAGCACAAATCCCACAGACAAAAGCTCTGACTGGCTTTTAGATTATGTCGTGTGTTTCCCTTGTTATCATCCCCGCAGATCTCATCTCCTCACTCACAACCACTTTCTGTTTTGTTCTGCTCGTCATCAGACGAGTTTAAGGGTCACTCTCTGCTCCAGGCGGCACGGGAAGCTGACATGGCCAAAGTAAAGAAGACGCTTGCTCTGGAGATCATTAACTTCAAACACCCGCAGACCCACGAGACTGCACTGGTATGTATAGTTAACTTAAAATATAACAAAAGGTGAGGTTTCTTATCCCCCAATACAGATGGTAGATTTCATGAGAATTAACATATCTTTTGGAGCTTGATATTACCTGACCATGTAGAAGCCCTTGACTCCATGCTCGTACCAGCATATCACCTGCAGAGGCTCTGGGTGATTTCCCCTTTATCGCAGAGTTAATTGAACAGCTCAGACATGTTCAGCACACACACTTTGCTTCTTTAAGCTTCTGCTGTCAGTCTAATGTTACTACAGCCACCAGTTAAGAATATAGAGCTTGTTTCAAATACAGACTTCAGTGGATATGTCTGATTTGTGTTACTTAAGTTTGCCCAGGTGCTTGACATGATGTGATTTGAGTTTTAATTTAATGGTGTTTTGTTGTGGCAGCACTGTGCCGTTGCCTCGCCCCACCCCAAGAGGAAGCAGGTCACCGAGCTGCTGCTGCGGAAAGGCGCTAACGTCAACGAGAAGAACAAAGAGTGAGTTCAATGAGGCGTTTAATGTTATGGATTCGATTTTCACCCTAAAACAAAACATCTTTCTTTTAGATGTGTTTCAGTTTAAGTGTTTTTGCAATTTTCGTATATAATCTCCAAAGCTGTAGTCATGAAGTCAGAATCATGATGATGACCTTGATAAAGTCCAATAAAGTGATTGGTTAGATAAGACATCATTGGCCAGAGCATACAGTTTTTCTTCACATGTGTTTGGAATAGTATTACTGCTGCAGTAATCTGTAAGACTCTTCCGTGCTCTTCCCAGGAGTCTTATTCACGATTTGCTCAGGCAGATCGTCATTTCTGCACGCTTATTAAACTTAGTGGACAGAAAACAATGGCTTCCTTTTTCATCCTGGTTTCTATTAAGGTTTCCTGCTCATATTGTCTCGGGGAGCAAGCCACTGGTATGCCTGTCTTGCTAATTGGGCCGCTATGGCCCATATCAGGCATTAATCTGATGGTACCCAAACTTAACTTAAGCTTTGTGTCTGAGTCACTCTGGTCACTTTTGCTTAAAAGTCCACATGGCAGTATAGTTATGTGACTCTTTCACATGAACATGATCCTGCAGAAGGGAGGTGTCTACAGTGTAAAGGACCACATTCGTCCTTCATATCGTAGAAAGAAAATCTGGCCTCATACACTAAAACATATGATGTAACGACAAATTGTGCACGTACCGTCGGGGTCTCTTTGTCGTTAATGAAATCTTGAGCAACGCGAATGTTAATTGTGAACGTTGGGCTTGCGCACATTTTAATATCACTCTTTCCTGCCTTTCTTAATGTCCAGCTTTATGACTCCTCTGCATGTGGCAGCTGAGAGAGCTCACAATGACATCCTGGAGGTGCTGCAGAAACATGGGGCCAAGGTACGTACACTACACACACAGTGATTGTCGTACATCACATCACATCACGGGCCATCTGGAGTGTCTGTACTGTAACCGAGCGCTAGAACACATCGCTAGTGTGATTACTCACACGTCTCCTCCTGTCATACAGGCAAACATGCACGCCTCTCAGCACTCAATCCCTCACCTCATATGGGCAGGAGAATGTAGAGCCGTCCATCCGCTCTCCACTCTCAGGTCCATTAATGATAATGAAAACAATGAGAACCAGTGTTTATGGGGCTTTACATAAGAGACGCATCTAACAAAGCGTCTCTGTCTGCAAATTATGGATGAGACATGGGGGAAGAACTTTTTTTTTTATGGTCAGCTTATTATTAGCGAAACCGCAACAAACCTTTTACATTTTTTGTACACCTGTATCAGTGTTATACGTAGAAGACAATGTGTCCATAAATACAGGAACAATTGCATGTTCTTATTGAATTCAAGACATCAATGAAGGAGCAGCTGTTAAAGCTCCTGTAATGCAAACGATACCTGGAACTAATTTGTCTGTCAGATCTTCCACGACATCACTCTCAGTCACTCACTCATTCACTATAATGCTTATCCTGTACAAGGTGACTGGAGACGACTAGGGGACTTGGGGCACTAGGTAGGGTACATACCAGGACAGGGTGCTAGTCCATCTCACACTCACTCACTTACGCACTACAGGCAATTTGGGAATGCTGATTGTGTGCCAATTGTGGTATAAGAGGAATAAAATGAAAATAATCACCTTTTTGCTTGTAACAGTAACTCTGCTTCATTGTAACACTCTTAGTGTATAATAAAATTTAATTACATTTAAATATAGAACATGAAAGAAAACGGAGTCAAAGTAAATTTTATAAATGAGACATTAAGTGCAAAGTAATGCTACAGTAGGTATCCCCAATCTGGATGATCACAGATATAATTTTCAAATTGTCCACAATATCTAAACATTGTTTTAAGCTTTTCAAAAGGCTGCATGTGTATCACTGTATATCTTGAAGTTTGACTTAAAAGACAGCTAGTGACCAGAGAAGAAGTTCTACACACTTTCTGATTTCAATGTTCAGATTTTCCGTGTCGTCGCTGTGTTCTTGTGCTGCTTCTAACGTCTAGGATGCATGCTGTCTGTTTACCGTCGTGAACATTAGTCTCAAATGCAGCATTTAATTCATTCAGTTGAGCGCACAGTATGAACGCGGACCTCTGCTGAAAGACTGGATGGTTAAATGTGTAAATCACAGGAGGGGTCTTTATCTGGTGATATGTCACCTTGTGAAGGATTAAGGTGACATTTCTGAGGTGAAATCCGTGCCAGAAAGCTGTGAAGCTAAAGCTTTTTGGCGGTGAGTCAAAATCTGAGTTCTCTCTGCGGGTCTGGAAACTATCAGAGAGGTAAATCATTTATATCAGCACCGGAGCGGGAGCAGCAGCGGCGGTGCTTAAGAGACTGCCAGATCAATGCAGCTCTTTTCCACGAGCCCAATCAGATAAGTATGGACTGATTAGACAGCCGTTCAGGCTCTAGATGGAGCTCAGGATGTCCGTGCTGGCTGGTTGCTCTGCTGTGTTTGCTGCAAAAATGTCCCCTTTTTTGCTCGCCTAACGATCCCATCTAATCAACTCTTTCTTAGACTTGTCTTACGCTAAAAGTATTTTAACCTTGCCAGGCTAATCTTGGCTAAGACAGCGCAGTGTTGTCTGACTGTTGGGTCTGTTTTAAGCCTAGTTCACTGTGCAAACTAAGAACACTTAGATTACGATCATGTTGTGATCTCCAAGAAAGTTGTGTTCAGTATGTTTAAACACTTGTGTTGGTTGTTATTGTCAGCTTTTCTGTTTTTTGCAGGTGTTCGTTCTATATTGTGCAACCAACACTTTTCTCAGACAGATGCATTTCAGATTGTTGATGCATGTTACAGTAATTTTAAGGGGAATTATTAGGTTTGTGCTTTCAATGCAAGTTATTCAGCAAGCATGACCAGCCAGGGAAAAGGAACAGTAAGCGTAGAAATCTTGCATAGAAATCATAACAAAAACCTTCTGGCTCGGTTGATATTAAGGGAGACAAAGTAAAGCAGAGTTAGTGTTTGGTTTAGGTTCTTGCACATTTCAGTGTTTTTTTGTTTCCTTACGAAACATAGTAAAGACCAGGTGATGATTGCCTACAGTATTTTTCCCAGTGTCAAAAGCGTGAACTCACTTCATTTCAGTTGCTCTGTTCGAGTTATAAACAGCCAGTGTGACCTGAGGGCTGTTTCGCCTGACTCACTGTGATAGACTGGGTGATGATGAGTGGTGGAGTGTGAGAGGGGGTGAGTGTGTAAACAGATGGTGTGGCAGTGTCACACTAATAAGCAGACCAGGGAGCAGGGAGGTAAACACACTATTTCGACTCACCACAAGTCAGCACAGAGCAGCGCTGATGGCGGGAGCTCGTTACACACAAGAGACAGACAGCGAGCGAGAGACTGGACGAGCCAAGCCAACGCCAGACCATTTACGTGCCGGGGTGCAACATGCACTCGTCCAGCTGTCACTGTGTTTACAATTATAGACCGGAATTGAAAATTGAGACTGAATCTCACGCACACACCGTGTCAAAAGTTGTGAAGAACTTTGCAGAGGCTCAGGTTGGAGAAAAGCATGCATGCATGGACTTACAGACCACTTCAAATCATGTGTGTAAATATTTGTTTAACCATACTAAAAAAAAGAAAAAAGGTAAATAAAAGGCCAGTAGAAATAATTCTGGTGATAATACTGTATATATAAGATTGTTATATCCTGTAGGAAAAGACGCTTTGCACACTGTAAATACCCTCGTTTTTTTTTTTTGTTTGTTTTTTTTCATCCCTAAAACAGAAAACATGAGTTTTTAAAGTGCAGGACAATCAAATAGAACCGATGTTTAAAAGGACGTGTCTGAGAAATGACCCTTCTAAAGGTTTTAGTTAACTTCGGCTTAGTTCACACTGCCAGCTGAAGAGGTCAAAATCCCAAATTTTTATTGCCAAATTGTGACCCATATCTGATTTTCTTATGACCGTCATCTTCAGTCACTTTCATATGCAGTCCTAAATCGGATACATATCCGATGTTTTGCAATGTGACTTCAGTCATGTCGCATTTCACGTGATTTTTATGTCATTGAAATGCGACAGATGTCACAGATGTCCTGTGCTGGAGGAGGGGAAGATTAAAATCGCAATGGCAGACAACGGTGATGTAGGTTGTCAGTGGAATTGAAAATTCTATTCAAGCTAAGGCGAAGGGTGCCATCGGAACCGTGCCGTGTTCCCAGTCCTGGCTCAAACTCCGCACCCACACATTCCTCTGTACAGAGGGACCAGCCACTGCTCCACAAAAGGCCATAATCAAAATTTGTGCTCTCCTCCTTCTTAAAATTGTTCTAATTATCACTTTGTTATTTATGCTTTGATTGCACATTAATTTAAAAATCGCAACACACATGCTATCACGAGCCCCATCCATTTTTATTCCCGTAAACATGGTGGGCTGACGTCATTATTGAGTCTGACGTCACGTCCTCCTCTGGCCATGGGGTCACTTCACACATGAGACTGATGGCAGTCGCATTTAAATGACAATGTACGCAACAGCGCAAAAAAAATGGCCATGTGACTAAGGATCAGTGTGTGGGGCCACACCATCTATAACGAGATTTTCTAAATAACCGGTTTTAAATAAAATGTTGTAAATTACCACAACAGTCAGTTTGTTAAAGTTGTATAAAAAAACTTTATAGGATGGTTTAAATAAGCTATAACCACCCTGTAAGTCCTGGAGTTGCATGCTTGACTGAACACACTAATGAACACAGCAGTAGCAGCAGATCTGGCACTTCCTTATGTGTATTACTATATATGTGTATCCATATATATATATATATATATATATATGTGTGTGTGTGTGTTTTATATGAACACAGATGAACGCTGTGGACACCCTGGGACAGACGGCTCTGCACAGAGCGGCTCTCGCTGGTCACCTGCAGACATGCCGTCTGCTTCTGAGTTACGGCGCAGATCCAGCCGTGGTCTCGCTGCAGGGCTTCACCGCCGCACAGATGGGCAACGAGGCTGTCCAGCAAATCCTCAACGGTAAACACAAGCCTACTGCACGCTCACAGCACCAGGTATTGTATGTGGACATTAGAGGATTGCTAACATTCATAACTCTGTTTTGTAGAAAACATTCCCGTGAGGAACTCTGATGTAGACTACAGGCTTTTAGAGGCAGCTAAAGCAGGAGACCTGGACACTGTGAAGGTGACTAATGCACTCATCTATCCGGAGGGGAAAAAAAATTAACAAAGCAACGGGCACTATTTTTCACTCAAGATGAAAGAAATTTTGGGAATTAAGTGAACGGCTCTGCTGGTTTTGAATCATGTAAAAGAAGTGCTCAAGGACAGAGTCTTTCAGAGAGCGGCAAAGACACAGCGTAGTCGTGTCAGGGTTTCTTCTGTGCGAGAAGAATCATACTTTAAAATACTGTGATTTGTATTATAAACATGCAGTTTTGGAATAAATAAATGGATGACAAACTGGTTAGAGGAAACAGATTATGCCGTCTTATAATATCTATTAAAATCTTATAGTATTAAATAATCTCAAATTGGCACTGCATGCAGGGGCTGGGTAGTTTGGGTTGTGGCAACCCACCAATGATGGGGCTCGAACCCGGATCCTTAGATACAAAAATCAACAACCCAGAGCCTTAGCTGTCTGAACCATCACTCCCATTTATTCTTGGAAAAATATTTTAGCTTTTTTTATAATGTTATACCTCCCTAATATATTTATAATGTTATACCTCCCTAATATATTTGTTATTGCAATCTATTTTGTGTATTTAGCACGGTGTGTTGTTTTGTATATTCGTAACATGAGTGGAACATAAATAAATGTGTTCATATTTATATAGTGCTGTGTGTGTTTGTGTGTGTGCATGCACTCTCTCTCCCTCTCTCTCTGCAGCAACTGTGCTCTGCTCAGAATGTGAACTGCAGGGATCTGGAGGGACGTCACTCAACGCCTCTCCACTTCGCGGCAGGCTACAACCGCGTGGCTGTGGTGGAGTACCTGCTTCATCACGGTGCAGATGTCCACGCCAAAGACAAAGGGTGAGCGCGATCTTCCAGGGTCCACTCAGGTCCTCAGATCTGATTCAAACTTTTGCTGGAACACGCCATTGTTTTTTTTTTTTTTGTTTGTTTGTATTTGGGGTTGTTTAACACATATAATCATTATTTGAGCATGCAGTTGTATTCTGCAATAATGCTTCCTAGTTGCACGATTTAGCACACGGTCATTAACGTGCATGGATCCTTTTGTTTTATTGAAGTCTTTAACACAAGGTTAGGACAAATGGCCTTCTGTAGGGGACACAGAAAAAAAGCCCTTATGTAAGCCCTATTGTGGTTATTAACCTGTTATTTGAAGCTGTACTACTTTCATAGAAAATAGATCATTATCCTAACCAGACTGACTAAGATGAATTCCAAACTCTTAGTACTGTGGTGCAGATGAAATCTAAAAAAGTTTGATCACTGAACACATTGATATTTTTCTACATTAAATGATTCATGTAGGTTCAGTTTAGAATGTTTATAATAGTTTGTATGTTTAAGTAGACTGGTGTAGAGCCTGTTATTTTTAACAAGTGAATAGCATTTATATAAATAGTGAATTTTTCCTCTGTGTATATCAGGGGTCTGGTGCCGCTGCACAACGCCTGCTCATACGGGCATTACGAAGTGGCCGAGCTGCTGGTGAGACACGGTGCGTCAGTGAACGTGGCTGACTTGTGGAAATTTACTCCACTGCACGAAGCTGCTGCCAAGGGCAAATACGAGATCTGCAAACTTCTTCTAAAGGTGTGGTGCATCACACACACGTACACTCTCCGGCTTAGAAACAAACACGCGCACAGAGCTTTGTGACTCAGCATTTCCTCCTGCCTGCCTGGTTAATTCAAATGGAATCTTTTTATGGAACACAGGCCTGACCTTTGACCTTTGCAGAAAAGCTTAGGCTTAGGGTTTATTAGAGATGAACCCACTTTTATTACTTTCCGCGTCCATCTCCTCAGCGGAGCTCCTGTGCAGCTCAAGAATGGGGAGAGCAGCACATTTTAAACAAGTTGATATTTCGATATTTATTAAAATGAGAGGTCAAGTGACCTCTTCGCGTCATATGCAGTGTATTCGAGTATCCCTTCAAATCTGAAATCTTGTGCTCTTGTTTTTATTTATTTTTTTTTTTTAAAGCACTTTTAAAACCTTGAAATGAAAGTGTACCATATCCAATTTTAAGATTTTTCTGTTGGGGTGTGGCTTTTCTAAAGCAAATATGCATGTAAATATCTGCTTCAAACCACATCTGGCTCTTCACTGATGTCGCACAGAAGTGCAGGTATGGTTTAGGAACCAGTGAGACTCCCAATGTTATGAAGATGGACACCGAGATCAATCAAAAATGTTTCAGGCAAAAACATAAACTCAGTAGTGCTTATTTATGTAAACGACACTTTCAGAAGGGTCAAATTATTTGGCTGCATCAAGTACCGAAAACTTGATGCATATGATGCGAAGAGGTCACTTGACCTCTCATTTTAATAAATATCGAAATATCAACTCGTTTAAAATGTGCTGATATTTTTAAAGATATTTTTAAAGATATTTTTAATTACTGGAACTGAATTAATAACCCTTAACCCTTAAAACACATCACATGTTGCTGATGTGTCAAATATGTGAAAGGAATGTGGTCGATCTTAAGCACTGTGGGAGGGTGGGTAATTGCATGGTAAAAAATCAACAGTAAAGACCATAGCCATGTTTAAAATTAAAGTAAGTGATTCCCTATACGCACACTATGATGACCTATGAGAATTGTTAAACAGCTGTGTAGCAATAAGAAAACCACTTGTTAGTGAGACTAATCAAGAAAAAAAGGCTTCACTTTGCTAGGGAACATAAAGACTGACTTTGGGAGCAATGCAAAAAGATCATATGTTTCGATGAGTTCAGATTGACTTTATTCTAGAGCGATGGGTACGTCAAGGTAAGAAGGCAGGTGCATGAAGCGATGTACCCATCATGCATTGTCCACTGTACAAGGCTCAACAGCTCGCATCAGCTGATTTCGTCTTCCCTGATGACACAGACATATTTCACGACTCAAATTGTGAAAGAGTGTTTCTGTTGAAGCATAAGTTATTAAATACATTATTTCCACACATGAACTGGTCACCACATGGTGTGCTGTAATCAAAGCTACAGATGCTTGAATTATACCTTAGAGTCTGTGACTTGTTTTTGGCCAGGAGTGAGAAAGCCTTATTTGTTAGCAGAGTTGCTCTCTGGTTTTGTTGCCTTTCAGTGTGCATCTCTTTAGAAGGAACTATTTCATTACGGTGGATTAGTTTAAAGGAGAGCTTCTATGTCAACAGCTGTATGTGTTTCAGCATGGCGCTGACCCGACGAAGAAGAACCGTGATGGGAACACACCCCTAGACATGGTGAAGGAAGGGGATACTGATATCCAGGACCTGCTAAGAGGAGACGCTGCTCTGCTGGATGCCGCGAAGAAAGGCTGCTTGGCCCGCGTGCAGAAACTCTGCAGCCCAGAGAACATCAACTGCAGAGACACACAGGGGCGCAACTCTACACCACTACACCTGGCAGGTAATGGAGAGTGTTAGGAGAGGTTTCTGACTGACAGGCATCATTAATACAGTGCGGTTTCTGCCTGTCATGTCCCATAATTCCTCAGCAGTCACTGCTTAAACAACACTAGTCGCACTGCTGGCTGTGAAATGCCTCTGAACCATATTGTTCTAGTCTGAAACTGTGTTTAAGCATTAGCAGCTGTGTGGCACTTTGGAAAACAGCATCCCTTCTCCCTCGCGATGTGGCTAGATAAAACAGGCAGAGAAGACATGTCCAATTAAATCTCTTTTATCCTGAATTCAGTTCTGAGCAGGCTTCCAGCCTCTCTAAGCTTTTTTTCCTGAACAAATACATTGTACACTTTCGATCAGATATTATATCTGCTCCCACATGTGTTCGGCTGTTTCAGTCAGCCACTTTAAAGGAACAGAAGAAAAGCAACAGAATCCCATTTCCCATTTTCTCTAAATCCCATGCATCTGCTAAAATTTGCTTTTTTGCTTCTAACATTA
Source organism: Clarias macrocephalus (assembly GCA_011419295.1). NCBI lineage: Eukaryota > Metazoa > Chordata > Actinopteri > Siluriformes > Clariidae > Clarias > Clarias macrocephalus. Next base: position 52,127 of record JAAGKR010000109.1, read on the forward strand.
GTAGCAGTTGCTTTTAAGCTTGAACTGCTTTCATTCACATGAATACTGATGACATAATCACTTAAAATGTAAAAAAAATATGCAGAATGTTTACATGAAACAAAGACCAATATGTATTTTTGGGTTGAAGTACAGGTGTAACTATAGCACTGCTATTTGAACTGTTGCTCTGGTGATTTGGGAGACACCTGAAAACATTTTGACTATTTTCACTATAACTAGGTTCTTGTAGACAGCGTTGGCATGTCTGCTAAGACACCCAAGTCCTGGAGTTGTTCTCTTTAAGCATTCCGTACTAACAGTCTCTCTCACAGATTGTTTTTCACACTTCCACTTTTCATGCTGCAGTTATTAGGCTTTTAAAAAAAACATATTTGAAGTTTTAAATGTGTAAAAGAAACATTTTGGACAGTCTGGTGCATCTTTTCGGAATGGGAGCAATCTGTATGATTGGGGATTGCACAGATTGTACAGATCAAAAGTCACCAACTAAGCACACAGTTAAGAGCCTTCCATTGGATAATTACTGCAGTGATTAATATGGTTCAGCTGGCAGCTGCAGGGGATAGCTGCTCATTTCTTAAACAATGATGTCAGAAGACATATTCTGTGGACATGGCAAATATGTTGCTCTGTTTCAGAAGGGTCAAATTATCGTCCTGCATCAAGCGAAGAAAACAATTAAGGAGATTGCTCAAACTACTAAAATTGGGTTAAGGAGTATAAAATTAAAACCTGAAAGGATAGTGGTGAACCATCATCTTCGGTCAAGGAATGTGGTCGTGATCAGAGATCACTTAAATGTTTGCTGAACCCGAATTGTAAAGAAAACAACAGTAGTACTAATGGCTATGTTTAATAGTGAAAGTAAGCGCATTTCCCCACACACAGTGAGAAGAGAGCTCAAGGGATCGAGACTAAACAATTGTGTAGCCTTAAGAAAACCACTGCTTAGTAAGGCTAATCTGGGAAAAGGTCTTCAAACTCCTAGGGAGCATAAAGAATGGACAGTGAAGCATTGGAAAATGTAATGCCAGTCATAAGATTTGGATGTAGCAGTGCAGTAAAACTTCAGAAGAAGGAAAGCAAATTTATTTTTCTAGAGCTTTACAATTAAAGATTATGAGAGTTTTATTGCATTTTGCTTTAATTTTTTTTTCACTTTCCTTGCATGTTATATTCTGTTGTCATTAAGTAGGAAACGAGCTAATGGGAAAAAAAATTGCAAGCAAAAGCATTCTTTATAATAAGCCCATGACCCCTAAATAACCTCTTTGCTGCATAATGATGCATGGAAGGGAAAAGGAACAGACCAGTGTGGAGAACATTTAAATGAAAGAAATGCGCATCTTATTGGCTGTGTGTGCATGTGCGCGTCTGTGTTTGTGTGTGTGTGGGTGTTGAGTGTAGTTGCATGAACATCAAGCTGCATCCTGTAAAGATGGTGTTCATTAGTGCAGGTCCAGTGAGCTCACTCTCTCAGGACTCAATCCAGTGTGTTCTGATCATGTGTATAAATGTTTAACTTCCACAGCGGGTTATAACAACCTGGAGGTAGCGGAGTATCTTCTGGAGCATGGTGCGGACGTGAACGCGCAGGACAAAGGCGGCCTGATTCCTCTCCACAACGCAGCCTCATACGGAGTGAGTGTACAAATTAAACATGGCTGTTAAACAAGCAGTTCCTGGTATCAGATTAGCCTAGACACTTGGCAGTTAAGTGCAGAACGAACGAACAAACAAGGACAAGCCATAGCAACTAGAAAAACAGATGGAGATGTGAATAATCTATTCGCACACGCACGCACGCGCACGCACGCGCACACACGCGCACACACGCGCACACACGCGCACACACACACACACACACGTTTTAAAGTTTCCATTCATGCCACTAGCTACTGACTGTTCTGCTTATAGCCGAGCACTGAAGTGTGCGGCGTCTCTGTTGGTTGCCGGGAGCGTCCCGGCTCATGCACTTTTAATGCAACAATCTGGTGCACGATTTGTTCAGGAACAGACCTGAGTGTGTGATGATACCCTGTAGCTAGTGACAGTCCAGGCCAGATGATTGTGCCAAGCTCTAAACAAGGGACGGTCCTGTCATCTTTGTCTGCCCTGTTCAATGGCACATTTTTCTTCTTCTTACAATCATCCAAAATGTGTTTGTGCCTGAGCACATATTTATTATACAGGATAACATTGAGGCTGAGGCGGCATGCTCTGAGCTGCATGCTGATCGGCTGCAGAAGGCCTAAGGCAGGACAGAATGCCTGTAAAAGCTGTTTTACTTCTTCGTTAGTGTTCTAGTCACCAGTATGAAAGAATATCTATAAGAATGAATTAAAAAGATGGAGTCACAGTCTTCTTTCCACAGACAATTCCTTTTTCCAAAGACTATGGAAGTGTGTAAATAAATGGCTGGGGTTCATTTATAACGCAATTTGTGCGAATTGTGTATTTTTGCATCCCGTATTTACAAGAAATGCCACAACGGACAAACTAATTATCTCTCAAGCTAGTTATAAGAGAATTTAAAGGGGCGCCAGGGTGTAGCTCTCACTAGCCAACCCCTACTGAGCCTTTCGCTGTTTTCCTGACAGCTATTGGAGTGCATGCTGTTTGTGTGATAATGTGTAACACACCATATTACAAGTGATTCTTCAAAAATGTCAGTGCTTCTACATTTCTCTCATGCTCCATAAAGACCATTTGTTTTTTAAAATGCCCCCTGGGCCATGCCTCTCACAGGTATAACAGAAAGATGATTTAAGTATTTTGTTACAAGGTTTATATGTAGTCTTCATATTCCTCAGTAAAAGAGGGAAACACGGCTCACCTGGCGTAACGATTTTTGATGAAGTGCTGGAGCTACAAAACATGAAACAAAAAATTTCAAAGAAGCATCCGCACCCTGAATATGTTTAAAAAGCTTATTAATACAGTTTATGAAAGCTTTCAGTTAGACACCTTCTTCGAGGCATAAACTGACCGTAATAGCTAGCTGTAACCTCTGTAGTACATCTACCTCTTGCTGTCTGTTTATGCCTCGAAGATGATCTCTGACTGAAAGCTTGCATATTTTAAAAGGCTTTTTGCACAGGTTGAATGTGTGAATGCTTCTTTTTAGTTGTAGTCCTCGTCATGAGTGACATCAGTATAAACATTGCTCAAGATATCTGCCTAATGATACGACACTGGGCATAATGATGCAACACCGAAATGAGTTTCAGTACAAGAACAATACATTGAACTGACTGCATGAGGCCTCAAAATGGCTGTTCTGCATAAAAGGCCACTCGTGAGGTGTAACAAACTTTTAAACTTCATCCAGTCTTCAAGACCTCCACTGAAAAACTGCATGCAGGACATGCTGATGTCACTCTGAAGGTAGGAATACGATGAATACATTTGAAAAGAAGCGTCCGCAGACTGAATACGTTCCAAAGCAGTTGTATGTTTTTCATCTGTTTGTAATGGCTCTTGGGCCATAACTGACTTAATATTATGGGCAGTAGACACAAACTGTGCGTGGTTGTATGTGATGGCCTCGAGAGGTTTGCAGACGCTGGCCATGGAGCCACTGAATACGGTGGCAGGTCTCTCTCTTGCAAGCGCGGGTGAGCAACGACGAGGTCCGTCTGGACGAGACTGTCCATTCTTGGATTGCTCCAGAGTGATGTTTTTTTCTCTCTCTAATTTCTGTTTCCTTTTCTTTGTACATGAACCTTGCTCATCTCTTTCCTTAGCTTCATTTTCAGTTGAAACTCTTTCAACCCATATTTTCTCTCATCTCTGTGAGTTTTGCATTTCTTTTTCTCCAGCATTAGAAATGGCTATGTGTATATAGCTATTTGAATGACATTCCCTGTACTTATTAATACTATTAGTATTAATTAATTACCATAAGTATGGCCCACAGCTTGTCTTGGACCCATTATTTCTTGCACTGTACAGCTACATATCTTCTGATCAGATCGGTTGTTCTTTTAACGCTTTAACTTAGCATAGGCTACTGGTTTTTCTCAAACAGTGATAGCTGTCCCTTCTGACCAACATCCCAAGGCAGCATACTTCTGCTCAGCTAGCAGTTCTAGTTGTTCCTCAAACAATTCACTCTTGCAAAGGTTTTCACCATTTTCTCACGACGGTCCTACAGTATGCCACTCTTGGTGCTTTCTGCTCTCTTAACAGAAAGCAACCAGATTGCACCGCTCTAAGGCTTTATCTCTTTTTATTCAAGGTCATGAAAAAGTTTCTAAAGAGAGTTTATATGCACCACATGCGCTCTGTTCCCTGAACAGTTTGTTATTCCTCGAATAACAATTTACTCTCTGTCCTACTGTTTCTCGAACAGTGTAGTATTTCTCAAATAGTTATTTTAAGGTTCCTGCACTTGGACACTGAATTGGACAAACCTGATACTGTATTTTCTTCGATCTGTCATTTTCAACAGCGATTTAGATACCGCCGACCCCACTGTCCTCACAAGCATCCAAACCCCCGAAGTATGTCCAGAGGGGAGGAGGACTTTTTGTGTCGTCCCAGACCATTTGTAGTTTTGAGCGGTTCTGTAGGCTAAAAAGAACCTCCAGGTGACTGCACCAGTATGCTGTAGAAATTGAAGTTATCACGCACTCTGAAGCAGAGCAGTCATAGATTAAAATGTTCTATTTAAATGCATTTGAATCAGTGCTTCAGCATAGAGACAGTCACACTAGGGCACATAGGTTTATACACTGCGTCTTAACTCAGGGTGAAGTTAGATTGGTCGTTCACGTGCATTAGAGACACAATTCAACCAATTATTCATTGCTGTTGTTTACTTCACTTTTAGCTACAAAAGATATAAATATAAAGATAACAAAATTATAATACAAAATGATATATACTTAATCGTATGACATTTCTCCAACACAGGAATTATTTTAAACATATTAGCTCATGAAAGTGTGAATGCTGCAGGGTTTAACTACAAAGTTTATAGTTCCACCATGTCCATGTCCTACATTTGCTGCAGTGCAAAACTAAAGAAGTAAAGATCAGATGGCAAAATTGTTTGGCTCAGATTTATTTTTTATTTTTTGCCAAGTCATTCCTTTAACAGTGCTTGGCAGTGTGTTTCTGATGAGGGCATCAGAGCTGTGATGAGACTGACCGGGCACCAGCTTGCTGGTTATAAGAGCTGAACTGGACAGAGTTGGTTCTGGGAGCAGGTCTGCACTCTTGCGCACACACAGCTAGATTTCCTCGTGCCATCCGCCGACTGGCAGCAGGAATCCGGGGACGGATCTAACAGACCACCCAGAGGCTTGTGAATGCCTGTAGAAGGTGTGAGGTTGGGATGATGAATAGCTCTAGTTGTACTTCCTTTGTTCCACAGAGTCTCTGTGACCTTCAATCTCTATTTTGAGTCATGATTTTAGCAACAGCGGCAAGTGAATTTTTTTTCAGGTCTACTTTTTCTAGGTTTACTTTCCATCCGCAACTAGTTACCATTTACTGTTTGTTGTTTTCAAAATAGGAAAAGAAATTGTTAGTGTTTTCATCTAATCACAACATACTATATGCAGCCTCAATTTAAATCTGTATTGAGATGTTAATGTTAATCTTTTTGCACCGAAATAAGTGCTGGCTTTGTTGTAACACGGCTGTTTGTCTGTCCTCAGCACGTGGATATTGCGGCTCTGCTGATTAAATACAACACGTGTGTAAATGCCACGGATAAGTGGGCGTTCACTCCTCTCCACGAGGCTGCGCAAAAGGGCCGCACGCAGCTGTGTGCCCTGCTGCTGGCGCATGGAGCCGACCCCACCATGAAAAACCAGGAAGGCCAGACACCCCTCGACCTCGCCACGGTAATCACGATCATCCTAATATCGTTGTCGTCATCATTCTAAAAAAAAAAAAAACCTTTAAATAAGTTTTTCTGTCTGAACCTGTGATGTGATTTACGGTTTACATTCTTTCTCAGAAGAAATATTTAATATAGCCGATATGATGTTTATTTCAGATTCATCATTTTCAAAATGTTTTTATAGTATCTGAAATGACTGAATATACTTGTCATGTTAGCTTTACCTTAGCTTTTAGTACAGTTTTGTTAGAATAAAAATTCTCCTTGTATCTCAGTCCTTCCCAAAAATACTAAACACTGAAACCATGCACATCAAAGCTTTTGTTTGTGTGATCTGTTCTGGTCCATAATAATCGAGGGGGGGAAAAAGTCATTAGAGGTATGAGTGCATTTTAGCCTTTTAGCATTTTTTTCAAGGATTTAACAAAAATATTGAATTATATTAAGTAGTTATTTTTTGGATGACTGCAGGGTGGCGTAATTGAGGGATTGATTCGGCCTCGTATCTGTGTGCAAGGCGTTTGCATGTACACTTGGTGTTTCCAAATTCCCCGCAGTGTGCGTCTGTTCATGTGCCAATGTATTGGCAATCTGTCCAGTTTGTACCTCGAGTCCCCTGGTATAGGCTCCAGGCTTCCCGTGACCCTGTACAAGTATACAGTAAGCGGTATATAGTTACTGACGCTTAACAAGTCTTGTACATGTCAAGAACTACATGAAAAGGATTAACACAGCCACTGCAGAAAACCTTCACAAACTCCCTTATTACAGTACAAATGAATGCAAAAATCAGTATGTTGCTTTGTCTGTGTATATATAAACACTCCCTTTCTTTTCAATAATAACATTCACAGGGACTTCAGCTCATACATACAGTAAGTGCTTTTATGGCAGATGCCCCACATAATCTTGGTGTTATTTAACAGAGATAAATGAGTGTTCAGTTTTCTGTGAGTTTTATGTTATGAGTAATGAACATTTATAAGTTAAGAAGTGTCCACTGTTCATGCTTTGTAACAGTAAGTTTTTTAACCGGAGATTTCTTCAGATTAGGCATTTATGCACTTCACAGTTTCTCTGTGTGATGAGGAGCTGCGGTTTTGTCTTGTGTCCGGTCCATCACATGAATTAATTAATTAGAAATTTCAATAATTATATTAATGAAGTTTAAGATGAATAACACACTTTAGCCTGTGCTGCATGGGTAATTTTTAGACAACAGTATGGTCCATTATGTTTTGTTCCTTTTATTCCTGTTCGTGGATTGGACTTTGGCCTTGTCTGATGCAATTCCAGTCTCAATCAGATTGGGATGCTGGGAGTTTGGAGGCCAGGTCGGTACTCTTGGGCTGTTTGCCTTCTGGGCCCAGCATTGCCTTTTTCTGGCAATTTATGAGTTTTCTATGGGATCAGACCAAACAGGCTGTATAAAAATTAGATTGTGCAGATGGTAGTTAATCCCTGGATGGTTTGGACATTTGTCTTGTTGCACAGAATGCTTTAAAACCACATGCTATCATATCTGTTGGAGAAAGACTGCAAGTGCTAGCATGTCAGGTGCTCCAATACCCTGTGACCTTTTATTATTAGACTTAATTAGACTTAAAAACACTTCACAGTAGAGGAGTTTGTCTTTTTATTTATTTTTTATAGACTCACACAACAAATACCACCTGTCTCATTAATCCTTAGAGGACACATGAGGTGTGTGTGTGTGCGCGCGCACGCGTGTGTGAGTATAATACAAACACCTGCTTTTGCATTCATGGAACATAATGCACTGCTTTAAATTTAAAAGTAATGAGGGAAATTATTCATCTTTATTTATGACTTTGTATAAAGGACAACTCGATAATGCTGACAATTATCTTCACTATCCACTCTTGTAATCATTTATAATCTAGAAATTGAAAATGCCTTAAATTGTATGGATGATATTTAAAAATGTTTAAAAGTGGAATTATTTGTACAGCATAAATCACTGCATGCTGTTATAGGACAATAATCAACATCATGGTGATGAAGTAGAGCATCCAGGGTGTAATATTTTCATATAATTTATTTGTTTCAAACCACAGAAATTTGCATAAAAATATTTTAATTAATAGGACCTGTCATCCTTTACATTTACATTTCATCTTGTGGAGCATTTGTTTAACAAATTAGTTCCGGATATCCTTTTTTTTTTTTTTTTTTTTTTTTTTTTTTTAGCAGCTGTTCCATCTCCAGCCTCTCTTTCCTCCTCAGTCTTGAGTTAATAAGACAAACCACATCATGTGACCTTAAAGCACGAATCCTTATGTTCTGAAGGTTTGTCTCATGTCAGAAAATGTTTACCTCTGACTGTTACAGAGCACTGACGCTAGAGGCCCCTTACATAAATGTTAAGCTTCTGCCTTATGTAAAAACTCTCCAACATACACATGCATGTGAATAAGCTTTTAAAAACGTTAACGTATTGGGCTGAGCGTGGCAGCAGTGGTGACTCAAACGGTTAATGCTCTGAGTTACTGATCATAAGGTCAAGAGTTTAAGCTCCAGCGCCACCAAGCTGCCACTGCTGGGCACTTTACCCTCTCTGCTCCAGGGATGCCTTATCATGGCTGACACTGTGCTTTGATCCCCATTTTGACTTCCTAACTTTCTAGCTTGGATGTGCAAAGAAAAAGATCTCACTGTGCTGTAAAGTATATGTGACAAAGCATTCATTCAGGATCTAATAAAGCTGTCCTTTGCAGCTGGAGCGTCACCACATTCTGACTAATCAGTATCTACAATTATGTGTGTCTATGTATTTTATAGACAGGTTAAATAATTTGGTTGTATCTCCTCTGTGTGATGTAGGCTGATGATATCCGTGCTCTGCTGATTGATGCCATGCCTCCTGATGCCCTACCCAGCTGCTTTAAACCTCAGGCCACGGTGGTGAGCGCTGCCGTTATTTCGCCCGCATCAACGCCGTCCTGCCTGTCGGCTGCCAGCAGCATCGATAACCTGGCCGGCCCATTAACTGAGCTCTCAGCGGCCGGGGCGTCAGGGCCTGCAGACGGAGCTACGGGGACTGAGAGGAAGGAGGGAGAGAGTGAGAGCAAATTAAACATGGCTTGTTTACCCCTTTTATTTCCATCAGTGAGAGGGGAGTGTTATACTGTAAATAAGACACACTGCCGTCGGAATTGCGCACAATGAATTTGTCACGGTGCAGCCACAATGCGAATGATTGTGTTATAGATTAGAGATGAGAAGTGTTGAAAAATCTACAGTCCAGCTGCAGTCTTAATGTTTTTATTATTATTTTCTTTTTATGGAATATTGTCGATTTTGATTCTTGTGCGTTTTTTTTTGTTAATCTTGCATAATACAATTTAAATATAACATAATTTATTAAGTTTTATTTATTTATTTATTTATTTATTTATTAAATAAACATTGAAAAATAGTAACAGCACCATCTATAGTAAATATTGCAAACAATGGCTCTTTCTTATAATTAAAATTTCAGGGATAGTAAACAAAACCATTTGCACTATTAGCTGTAGGTGGCACTATTACTATTTTTGCACAGCTTTCTTGACTGAGTGAATGGGGTCTAACAAGTCAACTTTGGGTATTATTCCCATCTCAGAGTTATTTGCTCTAAAGAGACTTGCAACAGTGATGATATAAATACAAATATAAAGTAACTGATTATGATTATGATTTATAATAAACTTTAATTTTTTTTTTAGTTACCATTCTGGATATGAACATCAGCCAGTTTCTGAAGAGTCTGGGCCTCGAGCATCTGCGGGACATTTTTGAGAGGGAGCAGGTGAGAAGCCCCAGCTCACTTTAAACATCTGAGCATGGTGTTCAAAGCTATGCAAATGTAATCGCATCATTCGGCTTGCTGTCATCACATTTCCGCATCCCCGCTCCGTCATTTCCCTTCATTCTCTTGGCGGTAGAGCACCGTTTCACTGCACTGCTTGATTGGTCTCTCCATGATGCTCGGAGCCATGATGGGTGGAGGGCTGAAGGTCCTCAGCTCTGAGTTAATCATGCTGAGACTCACTGGCCGCTCATTTGCACATAAATGAAGGGAACAGGCTCCAGCAGTGGGATCTGAGCAGGGTAGCAGCCACGGCCATGTGGCTCATTTTACTTTTTTTTTTCTTTCTGCTGCTCGTTGCACTAGTTAACTCCTTTCCTATCAGCTGGACCCTTGTAATCTAAATGACTTGTCTAAAGTAACCCATTGTGAGTTTTAATTAGGCTTATATTAAGGCAGACTTTTGTAGTAAGTGATACTTTTAGATTTAGTTTTAGGCTGTGCTGGGTGGTCTTCTATGGAAAGTCTGCACCATACTCAGAATGAACAGTGAATATATTCTTAACAGGTAGTATAGAGATATAAATAAGAGGTGCACTTATTTATTTAGCTAGCTAGCTAGTAAAGTTTGCATGGCGTCAGGTTGAGGTACTGGGTTTGGTTAGGGGCAAGTCACTCAAGCCATGAGCAAGCAGTCAGATATGAAGTTACTAAGAGAAAAAGAGAACATTATCAAAAGCCCAAATGTAAGGAGCTGTGTGATACATTTACAGTGTGGGTTGAGTGTGCCCACTGTAGCACTTTTGGGCAAAGGTCAGCATGGGATAACATGGAATAGCATTTTACATGTGCTTTAAGTCTTGGCTGCCCATAACTCTGTCGCTGGTTCATCACATTTACTTTCTTGGACCACTTTTCTTTAGGTCCTGACTACTGCAGATCACAAGAGATGCAGCTTTAGAATTGCTCTGCCCGAAACTTCTAGCCATAACAATCTGGCCCTTGGTCAACATTATGCAATCCCTTAAACTTGCCCATTTTTTCTGCTTCCAACACCTTCAGGCACAATTTTCATGTTTTGCATCATATATCCCACCCATTTTCAGGTGGCACTGTAACAAGATAATGAGTGTTGTTCACTTCATCCGTCAGTGGTCATAAAATTATGACTGATCAGTGTACATTTACCTTTCTTGCCTTTATTTATTGCCTTTTTATAATTTCTAAATGTTACTATTTTATAAAAAGTAATAATAAATGAAAATACTAATATTTTTTCTGCATCCTCATGGGCATCTCACTGTGCAGCATGCTGAAAAATGAGAGAATGAATAACTGGGCTGATGGCTTGTAAACAGACCTATCATAGCGATGATGTGCTGAAATTGCTGATGGAGGCTGATGTGGACCACAAAAAGGCAGAAATGATGAAATCTGGAGGAGTGTCACATCAGTGCCAGTCTGCTGCCTTATCTCGCTCGGGCTTAGCATCCCTCTCTTTTGCAGGCTTTTATCTCTCGCTCTGCTTCTCATCGCTGCATTCGTTAATAATAAATCTTCATCTTTGTGTGTAGGAGGCATTTTCATCTAGACCTCGAATGAAATCTGCGATAAGGGTGTCCTTCTGCATCACACCCTTTAATCCCCATCCTGCTATTTCTGCTGTTTGTCTTCTGTGCAGGTTGTTCTGCGTAGTAGCGTGTTGAGCTATTGGGTTTGTGTGTCCGATCGCCTGTCGCTTTGTCTCGTAGATCACTCTGGACGTGTTGGCTGATATGGGACATGAGGAGCTGAAGGAGATTGGCATCAACGCGTACGGGCACCGCCACAAGCTTATCAAAGGCATCGAGAGACTGCTGGGCGGTCAGCAAGGTCAGAACACTGTAGTGATTTACCTTTGGCTTTCTTTTGACTTGTAATACGCATGGCTAATTAAGAACTTATTATTGAATCAGCTGTTTTGGAAATGCATGTTTGACCTCAAATTCAGAACAGATCTATTGTATTTTATTTTTTTGTGCCACAGCAATTTTGCCTCTTTTTTTGTGGTTAAGGATCTTATGTTGGGGGGGGGGGAATCACCATGCGTGCATTGTTATTTGCATATAATATCACACCCTGTTGTGTTCTATTCTTCATTTAAAATGCCATTCCATGCCCGTGTGCTGCAGCTGATAAATCATGAATTCAATTTTTGTGAAAATGAGAAGTTCAGACTTTGTCAGATTACAGTAACACTCAACAGAAAAGGTTGTTCGAGTTCTAATGGTCAATGTTGTGCTGCCTATACCATATACAGTGAGCATATTCAGTGGAAAGTTAAGCATTTTGTTGTGGTGAGAAGGTGTGATTGGTGAGCATAAGTTAAAAAGATAAGTAAATCTCAAGAACTAAGAACAATTACTACAAATTAAAATATCTGAAATTTTATAGTGTCTGTGTGGTCTGTAACTCGACAGGTGCCAACCCATACCTGACATTCCACTGTGCGAGTCAGGGCACAGTCCTGATCGACCTGGCACCTGACGATAAAGAGTTTCAGTCTGTGGAAGAGGAGGTGAGTCGGAGTACCTGATCTCATTTACAACATTTTTTCACTATACATTGTACAGGAAGTAGGGAAAAAATGGCAGTACAAACTGCTTGGTGCTGATAAATTATATCAGCAAAAACAATGAGTTTTACAGAAATAAATTTTTTATTTGATCACATTTTGAATCAGCTACTTAATTCAAAAATAAAATATTGTCCTTTATGCTAGCTCAGTCTAATTATATTGTGCAGTTCTGTATTTTGCCATGTTCTTTTGTATTCTGAGGTTCTTTACTGTAAAATTCACAATCGTTGTATTATCTGTCAAAGATTGCATTATGCATGTGCATGTGCTGTTGAAAAACAATAAAACTAAAGTTCTGTTAAAAAAAATCTGAAAGGTGTCAAGGCATAGTTTGTGTTGAATTCTTTTGTCTGTGTGTTGTGGGGATTTAGCTACAGAGTACGATCAGAGAGCACCGGGATGGAGGAAATGCCGGAGGAGTCTTCAGCAGGTACAACATCCTAAAGGTAAGCAAGAGCCAAACACATAGCATGTTGTACATTAATTAAACAGTGAGATGTTTAGCTCTTGCATTGCTTATAGGAGCAGTACTAGAAAGGATAAATAAGGCATGCATACTTATGTGTGTGTGTGTCCGTGTCCATGTGCGTGTTTACAGATTCAGAAGGTGGTGAACAAGAAGCTGAGAGAGAGATACGCACACAGACAGAAAGAAATTGCTGACGAAAACCACAACCACCACAACGAGCGCATGCTATTCCATGGTAGTGATGCTAATGAAAAGCAAACACACAACAAATAAACAATTTTTTTTTAAGAACTAGGACTGATTCTTGACTGGAGTTTTGCTCATTTGGTTGGTTAAACTTTGATCACACTTTTTTTATCTCAATTATTATAATAATTTTTTTTTAATTAAAAAAGTGCCAACTGGAGAGCTGTTTTGTTCATCTGACTGTTTTTTTTTACATTAACACATTGTGAACAAAACTCATCCCTGCATCTTGGATCCATCACTAGCTTCATCCTTACAGCATCATTTACCAGGTGTTCTAACCTTCAATTACAACATTGGGGGACATTCCGGTTTATAGGCAGAAGAGACAGTACATAATGAACCAGAACACTTGTCCAGTTACAGGACACTGACACTGATGCACTGGATCTACTGTAAAAGCCACGGTTAATTACTGCTCTGTACCAGCACACCCCAAACTGCTTTATTCCTCTTGTAACTTAAAGTTACATTTAAATGTATTTATCAAAATCTGAACATTTTAATCCATGCAAAGGTTTATTTAAATGCTGTGAAGTGTTCATGAAACCGTTTGGATCCTGTTATCATAGCCATTATAAAAACTATAAAAGTACAACTTTATCCAGCTGCTGGTATTTAAAAAATAATCAGCTTTATAGAAACAATAATTAGACCTGTATTAAAACAAACATTAATGTGAAGCTTAATGTTTGTGTTTGGTAAAACTCGTATGCTTTTCCTTTCTCTGCGCAGGGTCTCCCTTCATTAACGCCATCATCCACAAAGGTTTTGATGAGAGACACGCCTACATCGGGGGAATGTTTGGAGCGGGGATTTACTTCGCTGAGAATTCATCCAAGAGCAACCAATACGTATACGGCATCGGCGGCGGCACCGGCTGCCCCACACACAAAGATCGCTCCTGCTACGTCTGCCACAGGTACAGGAGCTCTTAGTCGCAGTGTGTGTAAATAATCATCATAATTATGATTATGGCTTCATAATTATTGTGCACTTCCTGTGTTGTGCAGACAAATGCTGTTCTGTCGCGTGACCCTGGGCAAATCCTTCCTGCAGTTCAGTGCCATGAAAATGGCACACGCTCCTCCGGGGCACCACTCTGTCATCGGGCGGCCCAGCGTCAATGGCCTGGCCTATGCGGAGTACGTCATCTACAGAGGCGAGCAGGTCAGAGTCCACGCTTTTCTAATGAATAATTGAGTCTGTGTCTGAAACATAGCTGATGAATGTGTCAGGTGTCCACTCACACCGGTCTTTTAGAAATACAGTGATGAGTCATGACAGCACCTAACATTTAAGCAGGAAATTGAGATGAGGCTCTAAAGATGAATTAGTTTTATTTCATAAAACTTCATATCACAACTCAAAATAGCATGGTATTACTCCATATGAACCACGTGTCGCATGCAAGAGTTGCTCCCAAACATCACAGCAAGTCAAGTTGTTGTGATGTCAAGTTATGATGATTTTTTTTTTTTAACGCATGTGGTTTAAGTCTTATCAGGATCCAGATACAAAATGATTTTAAAAACATTTTAACCAGGTGCAAGCAGGTCTAATAGTATTTGGGATTCCTGAACTCCAGGCACAGGTTTTTTTATAGCCCAAGGTACAACTGCATACAGGGACCACTAGGGGGAGCAGACGAAATGCAAGTGGAGGAGAAAGGTGATGCTTGTGGTATTTAAAATAACACTCATATTAACAAATAATAACATTATTTTCAATTTCTCCTACTTCAAAGTATCTAAGAGAACAGAAACCTTGTTGTAGACGTCAGGGTGGGAAAGGATCCCGGGTTGTTACATTGAGTCTTTGTCAGCTGACTAGCTAACCTGAGCTAATGTTAGCCATTTGTGCTGCTGAGATAAAGTTGTCTCATAATGTAGATCACTACTTAACACACAGTGTTTACGAGGCAGCATGTGATGGTCCACTGCAGTTTGATGTGTGTTGTGTTTTACATAGTGTATTAGGGCCACGGTTTATCAATATAACCGTAAATAAAGAACTTGCTAATGAGAGCAGCCGTGTCCTTAAAAATACAATCAATCCTCAATCCTTAATGTGTGCTGTCTTCGTTCTCACACAGGCATACCCAGAGTACCTCATCACATACCAGATCGTGAAGCCGGAGAGCACAGCCCAGCCGCCAGCCGCAGCAGAGCAGAAGTCCTGAGTGTCCAGACCTTGTCTCCTGCACACTGCTCAGACTGTTACACACTCCACCACACACACATTCTGGCCTCCAGCTCATCCTCGTCTTTCCCCAGCCTCTCACCTACCTGACCTCCCCGTCTCTCATCTCACACAGCTCACACCTGCAGCGTTAGTGTTTTTAAGCAACCTTCCCCCTCCTTAATGTGATTACCCAAGTCAGAGGTCACAGGTCAGAGCATTGAGGGCTGAAGTGATCTAAGACAAGCGACCTCATTGCCATAGCTTTTTGCCTGTTTATTACTGGTTTAATCCAGTACACATTTCTCTTCCACTTTTTCGTGTCCTTACTTTAAAATGTTTTACGTGAATTATTTTAAACCTTAACACACTACAAGATGGACCACGTCACCGTTAACACTTTAGTAATATGCCATGTTTCTTTTTTTCCTTTATTATTATATTCCATGGAGCCTCTCTTCTCTGACTCATTCTTTTTTTAACGAATTGTTGTGAACGCCTTTTGGAAGTTGGACACGTGTGGAAAACAGTTTCCCATTTGGGCCTTTAATAGCAAAATGTTTAACACTTGGGAATTTTTTTTTTTTTTTTTGTAATTTGTCTTTGACTTTCCACAAGAAAGTCATTCAGACGCATCACCTCCGTTAGCATATGTGGATTATAAAAATGCAACGTTTTAAAAGACTCGCACTTTTAGGCAGGGTTTAACTTATTCTAATGAAACTGAGAAATGGCATTTACATAAGCAAACATTTCCTGTAATGATTGTGATGGATGGGTGCTTTGGTAAAAGCTCTCCTCTCTGTGCTCTTGTTTTCTGTTGGAGAATGGCTTAATTTCTGGAGCTTTTCCTTCCCTGCTTTCAGTACCATTTTTGTGTTGTTCTTTGGGTTTTGGATGACAGCAGGGTGATCTGTATTTTTAGTCTCATTCCAGCATAATCTCTTGCAGAGATTTGTTTCCTCTGAGACACTACTGACATTTCAGCATCACTGATACACACACACACACACACACACACACACACACACACACACACACACACACACACACACAGGTTGTGGAAAACAGCTTGGATGTGATCGTGCCCCTCGAAGCTTGTGTTTGGCTGGGGTTTCTTGGGGTTGTTTTTAGTTTTTGCATGGTATTCCACTTCTCCACCAACACAGTACTGGTGCCGTACAAGGAATCAGCTCCCCCCCCCCCCCTTTTTTTAATAACTGTCCCACGTTTATCACATTTAGAGATGTGAACTATTATATAACATGACCAGGTGTAGGCGTTTCCTAATGGAAAAAATAACTGCGTAGGATGGTTTCAGAGCATATTTTACAATTCTAAGTAAAATCGTTCAGCATCTATAGCCAGGACATGATAGAGCCATACTTTTGTTTCTTTTAGTGAAACTACACTAAACTTGTGTTTATTATTTTTTTGTCTGTTTGTTGATTGTTTTTTTTTTCAGGTAAGAGCACCATTTCTTTGTGAGACCTATGATGATTCATACATGCATTATGATTTTTTATACAAGTATTAAAAAAAAACACACACACACACCATTCATGACTGTACATGTCTCATTTGAATAACTTGGTGTTGTCATGGCAACATGCAGTCTGACATCACTGGTGTTTGGTTCAAGGCCAGCAGCAGTTTAGCACTGGGAACCAACTACAAAAACACACACTAGGTTTTTAATTATTTTGATTGACACCAGCACCATGTTGGTGGAAAAGGGCACAAACATCTTTTTGCCTCCCAGCCTGAACCACTTCACGTTTCATTTGTGTCTAATGATTTCCTTTTTTTATTATTATACTTTAATCAGAATGTGGATGAGCAATTTACCATAAGCAGACTAACTGAACAGTCCTCAGTCGTGTAAACCAGTCTTAATAAAGTACATATGTCATATGTGCTCCTCATGTTTGGTTTGTCATCGTCCCCCCCTTTCAGCACTCGCGTGGTCTTGTGACTCATTTCACTTCAGTTCTGTGGAAAATGGCATTCTTCTGATCTGAGCTGATTGCACAGCAGGTGTGAGGTTTTGGCTGAAACCTACTTCCTGTTAGTTTGTAAGCGTTTGCATGCTGTGGCTGATTATCATCACATTCAGACGGGGGGAGGTGGTATAATCAGGGCTCTTACGAAATCAGTCAGAACAATGTCTTAAAAAATAAATAAAATAAAATACATAATGTGTTAAAGAAGCTAATTAATGATTTTGCTGTTTGGGTTTTCTCACTTATATATTAATAGCTATTTTTTTCTTTCTTTTAACGCCTTGATTTTTTTTCTTGATGAAAAACTGATAGCATTATGACTCCTGCATCAATCATACCAAGTTATGGATACTCATACAAAATAGAAAAATTTGCACCTTTAAAGCACAGATATTATAATGACTTAAGGGTAAAGATTTGATCCTGAGAGGAGAATTTTTTCTATCTGGAGCACATAGAAGTGTTAAAGATTATTGCAGTGCTGATGTTACATACAGAGATGATTTGGTGGATTTAGTGGACTAACTTCAGATCACCACAGAGAAAAGTTGAGTGATATTTAGATCTGAATCTATTCCATTTTATAGTTTTAGTTAAAAAGCCATCTTGGGTCTAAACACATAAGCAGAGGCAAAATAATGAAAAAAAAAAAAAGACTGATCGATATAGAGATGGATAGGAAAAGAGGTGAATATAAATAGTTATAATGATATAGATAGAGGTAGATGGCTAATAGACATAGGCAGAGATAAACAGCGGTTTTGTATAAGGAAAAGTATTTACATTAAGATTTTTGTGTGCCCCTGTCTAAAACTACTCCATGCGGAATCAAGATGAGTCATTACTACTTTCCTGCTTATATTTACACCAAATTAAACTTATATTTCTATTCACATAAGCCTCCAGAAGATCTTGAAGATGTTTCGTGGATGAAACCTACTGGTCTTTAAAAAAAAAAAAAAGAACATGCTCTACATTATTTAAAGGGTTGCATTTTAAATAAGGGATTATGATCTGCATCAAGTGTAATTAAAAATATTTATTATCCTAACTTTTTATTAAATGTTCATGAATTGTTGACACACATCCATCTGAAATGCTTAGATCAGCAGATTATACTTCACAATATCTGAGAATATACTTACTGCTCGAATGCTGTGTGTTAGAAATACTGGGTCTAATGGGTTGTGTGTACTTTAACTTTTCAGTGGCTTAAAGAGCAACTGTTGCTTTATGAGTTGACTTAATATGTCTAAAACAATCTCTACAGTATATATTTTTATTTCTATATATAAAGGAGTGACAGAGTACCAAAGTACTCATATTCTCCAGCATGCTCAGTAAAACTGAACAGCTGTTTTACTTACAGCGCTGTGCAAATGTCTTGGGTACATGAACAAAAATACCTTATTAAATAAAAGAGGGTTCTATAAAGGTCACTACAGAGTCATGAAATGAACACGGGCAATATTTGATGTAAAAACACTCTGCTTCAAAATAATGATTATATATAGGTAATTATATATATTAAGTGTAACAATTTCTGTGACACCAGCTGTGTTTGGAAAGAGTGAATGATTTTGTTCAGAAAAATGCAAATATGATAAACATGTAAAACAAATTTTTTTAATAAAGATAATATGGGGCTTAAGGTTTCACACAGTACTGCATGTGCACACAGGGGGAGATTACAGTTTATTATTACAGTTTGATATCTTGGCTATATTATTATGTAAAGAATTTACATAAAATATTTTTTTTTTGCAAAATTGAGAAATACATGCATTGACTAAAGTTGAGAAAGTACGGTGGCTTAGAGGTTAGCATTGTCGCCTTGCACCTCCAGGTTCTGGGTTCGATTCTCGCCTGTGTGTGCGTTGGTGGGTTTCCTCCGGGTACCCTGGTTTCCTCCCACAGTACAAAGACATGCAGATTAGTATGTGTGTGTGGCAATGAGTGTGCATTGCGCCCTGCGATGGATTGGCACCCTATCCAGGGTGTACCCTGCCTGGTGGCCCAAGTCTCCTGGGATCAACTCCCCGTTCCCCGTAACCCTGTATACAGGATAAAGCGCTATAGACAATTAGTGAATGAGTGACTAAAGTTGTAGCTGCAAACTGATTGCACAAGGGGGTGCTGTGAATCCACTTGTGCAGTCGTTTAAACATAACATAATAATGAGTCACACCAGCCTTTTGTTAAAGAATGTTGTTATATTTGACAGTGGAAGTCAAGGAATAAATAAAATATACATACACAACAAATCGCTTTAAAAATCAAACTGATATTGCCGTTGGCAGTCTAAACGTCTCAGTTGACAGACAGTAAAAAGTATTGCATTCATCAGTGATGTGGTGACAGACCATGGAATTTACATGGACACAAAGTAAAGCTCTAACGGGCGTTACAAACACACAGTATTCAGCTCTTGTCTCTACTCCGGTCATGTGCAAAACAAAACCTCTGCATATTGCATCACTTAAAAGTGCTCTGTAGAAAAGGTGCCCACATTCGTCAAGGAAAGGTAAAACTATTAAACCCCTAATTCAATGTTTGAGATGAACTCTGGTCTTCAAGGCAAGCTGAAGAAACCGATGGTAGAGTCTCTTACTGAGCTGTGTCTTAACATACACATTCATAAGACTGCAGGCATCTCCATCTTCACGCTTGCCGTTTTTATCCAATGCAGTCATACAGAGCAGCGAGAGTTGCAGCCACCAACACATTTACACAGGAAATAAAGCTTACAGTGGATAGACCTGTCAAGGTGATCTAAGGAAATCTGTGTACCCTTTACAAATCAAATCTGTACCAAAATGATTTTTGTTTTATTACAACTTTCTGTTGCAGAGATTTTCACAGCTGGACACAGCAGAAAAATAAAAAAGTAACGCCCTACCCTGCTACTGTACAAATAATTAGAGACAGAAATCATGACGTTAAAAACGGTGTACAGTGTGATCGACTTCTGAAACACAACAGTGCTTTGGTGGCAACTGGGAAGAGGCAGGGAGATGTTATTGCTCTGTTTCGGTTGAGAGGCGGAGACATATTGCAAGTCGAAACATTTTGCCTGTCCGTCTGCCTTTAAAGATCTGATCCCACAGGGAATGCGATTGCCAGGCCGGGCCCGTCTGTGCCTTGTACCTTCTCTGTACAAGGCACTGACCAAAAAACAAACAAACAAAACTAATGAGACATGCCGCATGAAACCCCTGACGATGAACAGGTTCAGTATGTGCTGGACAAGCTCACTCGTTTTCTTTCTGACCGGGAAAATGAGGGGGATGATAACAGAAAGCCAACAGTCCTGGACACAGTGTGCAGCACCTGCCACAGCTGAAGGGCCTACTGCTCTTTGTCAGGAAGTGAGACTGTGAGGAGAGGCGGTGCATGTCCCTACCCCCACAGCTCTCATTCAACACACACACTACCAAACCACATGGCAGGGCTTTGGAAGAACCCGAGATGTGTTGCCCTCACAGATGAACACGAGTTCATTTGTCTGATATACTTGTCCCTTCAAGTTCATGATTGATTACTCAAGTTCCTTTCCAACCAACCAGCGGAGCGAACAAAACTTCTAGTTGTTTGGGTAAAAAAAATTGGTGCGGATTCCCTGAACCCACTCAGAGTGATTGTTCACATGAATATCCTTTATTAGCGCGGCCTCTGTTTGCACCACAATTTAAAAGGTTTTGCCATTTGCGGCCCGAGCAGTTTATCAGCAGCTTGGTGAGGTGGTGATAGGACTCTGCAAGTACGAGAGGCTGCTGGGCTGGCCGTGCGGCCCCACTGGCCCCATGGGGAAGCTGAAGATGAAGGGCGAGTTGCTTGATGGGGAAGACTTGGGGCCCAGGGTGGCTGATGGACTAGCTGCCTCCACTGAGCATGATGTGGCCAGCACCTGTGACTCAAATTGCAACAGCTGACCCATGAAGCTGAAGTTGGGTGAGATGATACTGCGTCGCTGCTTGACGAACTCGAACGCCTCGTCCAGGCACACACGTTTCTTCTTCATCAGGTATGCCAGGCAAATAGTGGCTGAGCGTGAAATCCCGGCTTGACAGTGAACCAAGACGCGTCCGTTGGAGTCTTTCACAGAGTCTGCGAGAGAGAAAATGATAACAAAACAATTAGTCTCAACAGTGGTTTCAAGAGACCTTTAGCATATCCTATATTTCATTTACAGTCTGAGCTGATGGTCTGGGTAATGTTTAAAAAAATAATAATAATAAAAAAGACACCAATACTGTCTAAAAACTCAATGGGATCAATGGTAGACGACACCTAGTGGGAGAATAGTTCTCACTCTAACAATACTGCCTGGGGTGTGTTTCACACCTTATGCCCCACTGAAACACGTAAACATCGACACCCTTCTAACACTAACAAGATGCTTATCATTAATTAGAAAGTAAGAACTCGGTGGTGACAAAGGAAGAGAACAATCATTTTCTTCCTGACTATATACATCATCTGATCTTAAATTTCATACATCTCCTTACAACCTTAACAGTAAATGCAATGGTTCTTGTTCATCATCCGGCTATGAAGATTGTTTTCTGGCACCTTTTTTAATAACTGAAGGAACCGAGAGCTGCTGAATGGTGGATGAGTCAGAGCCCAGTCCTTGAGCTCCGCACTCTGATGCATTCATACATGCTCACATAGCCAACACCCCCCTCCCTCCTCCTTCTCAGCATCGGGTTTTGTTGCAGATGATCTGTGCAGCACTGAAATCGGATCTTGAGGATACCCCACACTTCTCCGCCACCCACTCTGAGAAAACCCTGCCTGAGGGAGAACCACCCATAATGCAAATCTGGCCTTCAGCATCTTCGACTGCTTCTAAATGTTCTATCCATTTTTAATACATCACCCATCAATGAAGCACAAATCAATGCACACACAGCAGATGCTTTCAGGATGGAAAAATGGGCGAAAAGTTCAAACGGCTTGTGAGACGAACAACCTAAACAGATTTCTGTGTAATGCAAATGAGTCTGTTAATCACTGATGATTGAGCCGTTCACAATGATGACAACAACAACAACAAAAAAAACAATGAAGAGAAGCGACGCTGAGTGAAACCCATTTCCAGCGATTTATCCCTGCCCAGGCAATTTGCACATGCTAAGTGTTTACTTGGGAAAGGGAAAGTCTGATGATGAGGTGATTTGAATCAGTGAGCTCACCTATGAAGTCAATGGCTTCAGTGAACCAGGAGCTGATGTCTTCCTTGTGGTTGTCCTCCACTGGGATGCACTTGTACTGGTAAGCTCCTTCAAAATGGTTGGGACAATTTGAAGATACATTCAACAGGGCAGAGATCCCCATGCCGTCCAACATGTCCTTTTTGGATGCATGGAAGGCACTGCCGAGAAACAGGAAGGGAAGGATCTCCACAGGTCCACCCTATGGGGAAATAAGCGAAACAGCAATGTTACAAATGTGGACATTACTTGTCTCGGACGTGGTGTCCGGATGTAGTGGTGTCTTGTGTAGTTTTAATGGGAATCTTACATCTTAATATAAACACATGCAGAAAAGGTCCAAAAGGTCCAATAGCTGGTGTAAAGTGTACACCTTTACCTGTACTTTACCTTGTCACCTTCCTGACAACAAGTAAAATTTAGCTCCCTTATTTCAGACACTGTGGCTCTTTAATCTAACTGAGCTGACAAGATAAGGTTAGGACCTAACAATAGTAGCTTTGGGCTTCAAACTCACAATCTTTCAAGCAGTAGAACAGAGAGAGAGAGAGAGAGAGAGAGCCTCTTTCCACTCAGCCACTTAAAAGCAAAAATGCTGGAGGTAAATGATTATTTACCTAATATTATCATCCGGCCGGAACCGGAAGTATCCATATTGATTTGAGGTCGCTGACCTGCTTTTAAGCTAAAGCCAGGAAATGATGGGCGAGTAAAACAGAGGCCAGTAAAGATAGCTACCGGAAAAATGAGAGCTTAATGACACCAATCGATGGACCATTAAGACTCCATCTTGTAGTCCAGGTTACTGTAGGTCAGCTAATGCGCGTTGGGACATGAGAGTTCCCCTCACACACACACACACACACACACCTCGGCACGGGATGTGAGCTGGGAGGTGAACGTGCTGGAGGTGAGTCTCACCTGGTCGTGCTGAGGAGTCGTGCAGGAGGTGCAGCTCGGCTCCGTGTGGCTCTGAGCCGCGACCACCGGCAGGGACTTGCTCTTTAAACAGTAGTCTGGATACTGAGAGAAAAACCGCTCGTAGCCTCCTGCGGGGAAAGGAAAAAAAAAGGTGTAGTGTTCGGGTGCAAATGTAATCAGAAATAAGACAAAATATTCTAGTCCGCTCGGGATCACGGGGCTGAATCTCTCCCTTTCTAAAGACATTTAGGAGCAAACCGAAGCTTTTCTTCATAAGAGAAATGTGTTTGTATCCATGTCGGTTTATTCTGTAATTCTTTAGATTGAGCTCCACTTCTCCGTTCACACCGAGGGACGAAGAAACCCAAATATCCCATTTTATTTAATAAACTCTATGCGGATTACAGGACACGAACCAGAATGAATGAATGAATGTAGGCCTTCTCAATCATTATACCATTTAGACAAAGTGTTCAAACCAGAAAACAACATATCCAGTGAGTAAGGAGGAAATAAAATAAAAAATATTCAATATAAAATTGAAAAAAAAAAAATCTTTAATAGGTTATATTTTTGCCCAAACTGTCCATGACATGAGGAGTTATATGTCTAAATAGATCTGTCCATATGAATAACATGATTTATATTATATACTTCATATGTGAATAAATATATAAAATATACGTATTTACACCCAATCATACAGTACAATGCCAGTTGTAACGGTCTGCGCGCGCACACACACATCTATAAATATCTATGTAATATATATTTATATAAAATAATATAAATAAATAAAGTGTATATATATATATATATATACACACTTTGTTTATTTATTGTTTTTGAATGGATTTATTTACCTTTGAGGAAATACACCTCTGTGTTGAAGGTGTCTCTGCCCAGCGCGTTAAACACCAGCGCGATGGTGCTGTCCTCTTTGAGAGAAGCCGCATCCGGAGTGCGCTCGTCGTACAGGATGACGGCCGAATAGAGGCCCGAGATCAGTCTGCACTTCACCTCCTCGTCCCCGGACAGGATCTGGTCCAGAGACACGGAGCCCTTGGCTCTCCGGCGCACGATCGTGTTGCAGCGGACGTTGACCGCGCTCCGGATGTGGCACGCGCTGAACGCCAGGAAGGAGCGGCAGTCCAGCAGCAGACGCCGCGCCGCGCCGTCCTCCTTCAGCAGCCGCTTCAGCACTCCGCACTCCATCTCACTCAGCTGCTCCATCCTAACCGTGCTGTCGTGCTGTTGATCTCGATAGTGTCTACGGATCTCGTTTGTTTTTTAGTTTTGTTTTCCTTCCCCTTTTTTCCCCTTTAACAAAGAAATAGTAAAGAAAAACACAGGCTTGGTGTTCGTAGCTTCCTCTGCGCACTTATCCTCCCGAGAGCATTACTACCACAGGCGGAGAAGCTCTTTCCGTTTTTATGAATGGGCGAGCTCGCTTCCAAAAAAGGAGCGTGACGTCACAATGGCGATGACGTCTTCTACTAGCACCATTCATTAACCGCGAGCGCCTCTTCATTCATTAAAAAAAAAAAAAAAACAGACTAGGAAGAAATGGCAGCAAGGTGCAAAATACAGACGAACCAAATTTCTAGACTATGCTCCTTAGATTGGAATGAGATAAATACAAAACCTGACTGTTTCTGTTTGGAGGAAACCAGCTTTCATTACATGTAGTACAGAGAAAAAAAAATTAAACACGTGAACACGTTTAACATCATGAAATGTTCTAGGTTTTGGGTTCAGAGCACAGTGCATTGCATCCAGTGCAATGTGACCTTTTAACTGTAAAATAAAATCTATGGAGATCCTTATTACAGATTTATTTTATAGACATATCTAGGTTTATAATTATAATCTGGCAATTTATTTGGCCTCTAGTTCTTTTTATTCCAGGAAATTTCATTCACAGAACACAAAAAAAACAGCAAAACTGGGCAATAACCACACAAACTCAATAATACATATAGTCATTTTGATTAATTGTTGGTTATGATTTCCATAGACATACAGTAAATCTCTTGGTTGTGCTTCATGAACCTTATTTTGAGAACCTAAAATGCTGTTGATACGATAATATAAACTATTTTAAAGCAATAGTTTGTTTTAAATAGTTTATTTAATCAAATTAACAAAAATGTACTAGTTTTCTATTTTTTTATTAAACCAATTTAATTTCCCCTATATATGTACTTCTATGTTTCTTTCTGCAAACAAGTCAGTGAAATTGTATATACACAAGTATTTTCACTCTTAAAAAGATTAAAAACTGCTCGAAAAGACATTTTGATGGATGGTTCTTTAATCATTTTTGTTGGCACCCCATAGAAACAAAGGACCCTTTTCTGCTGGCAAATGATTTACCTTATTGTAGCACAAAGAAAAATGGTTAAAGAATGAAACACTAAAATGTTTTTTAGAACTTTGAGTCAGTAATGCTATCCTATATGTCTAACAACAGATAATAATAATAATAATAATAATAATAATAATAATAATAATAATACAAAATAATTCTTGGAATTCCTCATCCTTGATTTCACTCATTTAAAAAAAAACCCAAATCCACCCACTCTCTACAGGAGGCATTGGATTTATTTGCCTTGTTTGGTTTTATTTTAAACTCCATGAACAGCACCAATCACTTCTCTGTCCACTGCTCTGAATGAAGATGTTGATTATTGCTGAACACTTATTTATTGTCAACAGCAAAGATAAGAGAAAATGGTTTACAGGTTAATGGTTGCTTTCTTTTGCGAATGCTAACAGACTGACCTTCCTCTGCAGGGGCTCTTTAAGAGGACTGAAACAAGACAGAAAGGAAATCAGTCATTAGTTAGCTTTGGTTAAAAGAAAAACTGTGTGTTTTTGTAATACTAAACCTACAGTACCTTCATTATTTTTCTCAGAGTGCAGCAGTTTTCTTTTAATATAAATGTATTTTCTGCAAAACTAAACATCCAAACTCTGCCCTAAACTATAACCTGTTGGAAAGTCAACACCTTTCCAGTATTAGGCTGAAAAAAATTCATTCATTTTATTTAGTGTATTGATTTATTTATTTTTTTGATAAGCCATCATCTATGAACATAAAATATAACATTGTCACCTCACAGCTCCATGATTCCAGATTCAACCATGAGCTTGAGCTACTGTTGCAGAGATACTTCCTGTGTGAGGTTTCTAGGTTCTCTGGTTTCAACCCAACAACATGCAAGTAGGTGGACTTGTTATGCTAATTTATCCCCAGGTGTGAATGAGTGTACATGTGTGTGTGTGTGTGTAAGAGAGAGAGTACACAGTGGCCTGCAATAGAATGGTGAATTCCTACCTCCAGATTCATGTGAGCTGGTAAAAGCAACTACTGAAGAATGAATGGATGAATGAATGAACCAAGACACAAAGGTCTAGCAATGGTCACGGATGATCATTTTTAAAGTAAAAATCCATTGTTTGCTACCTCAAATATCATAAATGTCTATTTATTTATAATGCACTCAATAAAGATAGATAGATAGATAGATAGATAGATAGATAGATAGATAGATAGATAGATAGATAGATAGATAGACAAACTTTTGACTGAGTTCTTCAATGAAAATCAGACTGGCTGGCTCGGAATGTGTCGTCCCTCATTTACAAGACAAATACACCAAAGCTGATTTCACATACGATGTGAGTGAGGAGGTTGATGTTTGTAATCTGACCCCATTGAAGCTGGAACCTTGCTACAGAAACAGGTCTAAACCTCACATGTTTTACCCATCTCACCGGAAACCAGGCTGTCTTTATCTATCACAAGGAAACATCACAAATTTTTTTTTGACATTTTACTAATCGTGGTTAAAATAGTTAATTAAGTCAGACCAACACCAAAGAGTTAAAGGTGAATGTTCTCTCCCAGACTACACCTAGTGCTAGGACATTTATACTGGACCTGAAGAACCCACAAACATCATCAATACTACTTCATTAAACAATAAAAAAATTTCATGATTTTGTGTTATCTGCTAATGAAATCAGTACTGCACTTGTACACCCACATGGATGCTTTAGCTTTAACTCTGGATTTAGAGAACTGCTGGGCTCTGAACTCTCCGGATGTTGAATGGAAAACATTTGCATGATTTAACACAAGCTCATTGACAACTTGCCGCCATTTGCATTGTGTTTTGCCATCACAGGCTGAGCAGAGAGTCGAGAGCCGAGAGCTGTGAGCCGGGACGTGGTCATTATTCACACACACACACACACACACACACACACACACACACACACACACACACACACACACACACACACACACACACACACACACACACACACACAGGAGGTGATAATGTTATTACAAGACACACCCTTCTTCAGAAAGCTGACAGAGAGAGAGAATGAGGAATACACACACACACTCACACCTTAACAGACTGCTCATTAGCTGCTCTTTTATTCTGTTGTACTGTGTGAGTGTGTGTGTGTACTGTTATGTGGTAAATAATGTGTGTTTAGATTGCTTCGGGCTGTAAATCTAAATGCTAGACATTTAAGGATAACAGGGTTTTATCCTAACTGTAATAATGGATCAGCCTGGACATGCTCGGATGCTAAGGAGGCTTAGAAACAGGAGAAGCTTTTCAATGGGCTTTGTAGAGGTCTTCACTCTGTACATTTACATGCATAGATAAGTCGATCAGGACCAGGCTTTTTAATTGGATTGTTCTTGTCCCATTTTACCAGCATGGCAGGGGAGTCCATTGTTATGTGCTGAAGAATTTCCGACTCTGCTGCGATAGTTGGCAATATGGCCCATTTCATCCTGTTAGTATTGAATCTTTTCTCAGGTGTCTCCGCCTAACATCACACACTCGACAAACAAGTTAGCTATTAGTAATTAACATTTGTAAAATATTGTACGCTTTACATTTCGTACAAATGAGATGCATGCTATCCAGAGGCAGACGACATCGCTGTATTGTTAGCGGCTTCTTTCCCCAGTTCCGCATTTTGTTTGATTTCGAGGTCAAAGCCAGTCATGGGAACTGTGGAGCATGTGCAGAGCACCTGGGCCGAGTTCTGTATCCCACTGAGGTATAAGTGCAGGAGTACCTCAATTCCTGACTGCATTATCTGGATGAAGTCCCCCTCGACGAGCTTTGTAACTCCAGCGCAGTGTGTGTTTTCAAGAAGCATGTATTAAGGACGCCTCTGGACTCAGAAGAACTGAGACCTGTAACAGAACTGCGCCGTCAGCTAGTCTGAGCCATAACATACGCTTTAGGAAAACCCCTCATACTGTTGTTTTCCAAACAATGACAACAGATGGACAGAGTGCTGAGGTGCTTTTGCTAGTTATGCATATTTACATGACATGCTTACACACCAAAATCAAGGGTAAGGAGCTCCCAGACCCAGGGTTATCTCCCCACTTAGCTAACACTCTGACTTATACACTCATTTGGTTTTACCCCTGTGTGGGTACCTGCTAATTGTTTGCTGTTTTTTAAATCTGTTTTTTTTTAATTTTTTTTTTTTAAGTGGTGGGTTTACCACATCACATTTTTCAAATTGTCACACCCCGTTCCACAATGGCGGCTCTTTCTTTTATACAAACCTCATTTCATCTCTGTGACTACCTCCACCAACCACACAACAACAATGACTCCTGATTCCGACTCTGTGCCTTTCAACAGAACAAAGAGATGTGATGAAGGCACACCAAGGCTGGGTGAAAGGGGCTAACAATTTTTGTAGCACTACTTACGCACCAATCAGTTTCTTGCACAGATGAGAAAAACAAAGATGGCGGATGGCGTGGTGGTGAAAAAAAATGTGTATTTTGGGGAATTTTGCTGGTATGCACATTTCATGGTGACATTTCACCTTGGGCTGCTCAAACACACAAGCTGCACAAACCTTTCAGTCCTATTTAACTAGGAGTGTTGTAACACTTTTTTTTTGTTGTGAATGCCAGGTGAATTGAATAATAAGGTTTATCAATTATATACAAGGAAACTGGTGACAGGATCATGCGCACCCAAGGCTCATTTATGCATTTGGGGACCAAAGTCCAGCCCGTCTGGTCTAATCCCACAAAAAAGCCAAACTGCTTATTAAAAGTCGATGCTGGCCATGATAGTAAGATACCAGATTAATGATCTAAAGGAGTATCAAATGTAAAAATCCTACATCTAGCATAGTCTTTTTGAGTCCTAGTCCTTCACCAGGACACTGTGACGTGGGTGGAGGTGAAGGTGTTGGCCTGGCTGGTAGTGTGGCATTGCAGAACAAACTGAATTATGTATGAGAGCCTTTGAATGTTTCAGAGTGGAAAGGTTTTGGTTTGGTGTGCGTGTGTGTGTGTGAGAGAGAGAGAGAGAGAGAAAGAGAGTGAGAGAGGAAGAGCTGTGCAAAACTATGCCAAGCTGACATGTGTTCTGTCGCCATGGCAGCCATGCACATGTGCTGTTCACAGTGCTCTCTTGAGGAACTATATGTGAATCTGAGGTAGCTGTCATAGCAACAGAGGGACGGCACACGGAGAGGCTGAGAGCCGAGGACGAGTTAGAAGTGGCAGCGGACATGTGTGGTTTCCTTTAACACAGTCACTTGACGTCAAACTGTGTGTGTGTGTGTGTGTGTGTGTGTGTGTGTTTGTGTGTGTGCTGAAAGGCGAGTGGGATCTTTCATATATCTCTGAGATCCTTCTAGCCCACCATCCTTTCTTTCTGTCTCTCAGAGCTGATCTGATAAGCAGGCAGGGCTTTGGTTTTCAGCTTTGTAGGATGAGTCACTTGATCCACTTCTGCCGTATTCATTAGAGCCGTGTCTCCCGAACGCTGTGCAATCTGTCCATCTCCATCCCCTCCCACCACTCCATCATGAAGCCGACTCACATTCCCTAGCCTCTGTGCACTTATTCTCCTCCTCCTCCACTTTGTAATCCAGAATGAAAGCTCTGACTGTGTTTGCATGCGGGTGAGAAAATCTTTGCCGGACATTCAGGGGTTATGAGGTTACTTGGCCAGTCATTCTCCTGAGAAATGCTGGCGTGGTTCGCTCTCACAGACCAGCGTTTGGGTGGGTCTTGGTTTACACGTTCAGCTTCTCCAGACCACCTGGTTAGCCTTTCCTGTGTTATATAACAACACATTTTGTTATGTACAAGTCCCTGTAGATTATAAAGTAGATAATGTTCTAGAAAAAGTGCATTACCATAAACGTACCATTTGAATTAAGCTGGAACTTCTGTCCGAGCTGTTAGCAAATGAATCAATACCTTTCAATTTCAGAATTTAACAGCTTAAAAAAAAAAAAAAAAACTGAAATAGGTTTTAAAGCCGGAGTCTTTATCTTAGCTCCATAATGTCACAGTGTTTAAAAGTGTATTGTTCTGCTGCAAGATAATATAAAAAGGCAATCTGTGACCTCCAAATTTCTGAAGCTTGTGGCTAGCTGTACAGTGTACAAAAGGTATTAAATACTCAGGGCCTGTTGGTGGAGCAACTTAAATGGAGACCAACAGAACTACAAATGAATATGTACTTTGGATGCGCAACCAAAAAACAGCCAGTATGACCTTATTAGCCCAACAGACCGTCATCCATCTTATTTTGGCCACGTCTATTTAAGGTAAAGCTTTATCAATTCTTTAGCAGGCGAGGAACGGTCAGTGCCAGTATCAGGAAAACCTCAAGAAAAAAAAAACTCATATTTGTAGAAAGTAAGTGTTTATGTATTTATATACTTTTTATTCTTAAATAAGTATGCCTTTAACTTTATACATAGGGTAATTCCATTGATCTTGATTCGCAACTTACAATTTCATAACAAAAATTTAAAAAGTCTTGGCTAGGAATTGTCATTTTAATGCCATATAATGGTTAGGTTTAAAATAATGTATGAAACCACACTAGGCATTTATTCTACACCTTTGAAAAGGACATTTTAAAAAGCATTCACGCTGTACAAAATACACCTCATTAACATCTTTTCTTTTAAACATTGTCCTGCTCTAGGCAATAACCAAGAAGCTGAAAAAGATTATAATAGCCACATTTTTAGAAAGTATGAAAAATTAAACAGGTTTTAACTAAACTAAGTAAACCGACCACAACTAGACTCTGGCAAAACAATACCTATTCATTTTGTTGAACTACAAGAATGCATAAAACTTCACTGAGAACCTATTAGAACTATTAAATATCCAAAAGAACAGAGGAAGCCTTAGCCATTGCTCTTAAAAAAAAAGAAGAAAAAAAGCAAACAAACAAAAAAACGTTTCCTCTAACACTCTTATGGCTTCTTCTGTTTGCCTCTCTATAGACAGATTTTATGTATATATGAATATATAAATTTAAGACCCATTAACCATTTAAAATGTTCATAGAACCCAACTATGCTGACTTAAATGACTTTAAAAATTCTACTCTCTTAGTGGTAGTTCACTAGTGCCTTTGGGTCCTGTGTAGAAACTGACCACAAAGTGTTATCGTGTTAAAAAGAGTTGTAAGTACACCATTTCTAAAAAGATCATTTTTGTTTCTAATGTATATGTAGTAACTGGGTAAGTGAGGGTAGAGATTCTAAAGAATTACTCATTATTATTTTCTTTTTAATATCTACAACATGTCAGTCATTTAACATTTAGATAAACTGTTTTGGTAAAAAAAAAAAAAAAAAATTTAAAAGGTGATTCCTAACGGGTTCTAGTATGAATAGGTTTATCTGGTAGGGAAATACTCTGTTGAATATCCCTTTATTGCAATGTTCTATATACATGTGCGGTGATTAATGATTAATTTGAAAATATTATAAGAAATTAAAAATTAATGTCAATAAAAATGTTGATGGGATGTTTTTGGAAGATTTTTTAGAAAACCACTTGTAACATCTCTATATGTATAGTGAAGCGCCAAATTGAAGATTATTTTATTAATTCAACATTTCTACATGTCTAATGTTTAGGAAACTGAACTGCTAAATAAATATTCTTTAAAAACTAATGTCCCTGTTTGGTGCTTGACTATATTGACTATATACTCATAACACGGCATTTCAAATTTTTCCATCTCTACAGAAATGTGAACAGGAACTCTGTCTCAAATCCCCCGAATTCTGTGAAGTTCATGGAGATGTTTGGCAGATCGTAGCTTGTCTGGTCTTGTTTACTATTAGGTGTTTAATACACAAATTACAAGATAGAGGGAAAAGGGCATTTGAATGTGAGGTGAGTCTTAGTGAGCATGACGAAGAGAAATGTCAGCATTAACACTCCCTCATTGCCCACGTGTTTGTTCTTGACTGTGGTTTGCTTCCTGATGATTAGCAAGTCAGTCACGCAGTGCCCATCACTGTGGAATCTGTTCTAAGGAGTGTCACAGATTCCCTCTGGAGTTATGTGTTTGAGCAATAAACCTCCCTCGAATGTGCTCCAGTCCCAACACATTACTGATTTACTTCTCTGGAAATGAGAAACTCGAGATCGAGGCAAAGTGAAATCGTTATTCCTCGGCTCTCCTAAGTCTCACCTTAGCATCATAACATTATGTGATACGTAAAGTCACCTGTGTAGTTTTTATTAAAGGCCTGTATGATATATATATATATATCCCCTTATAGTGGGGTTTTGAATTCTACCTTACAAGAATATGTTCAGAGGAAGCTTCTCACACCTCTTGTTTCTTGTAAACATGACTGGAAATGAGCAGGAAAATTCAAATAAACATAATAGTGTAGAAATTTTATGAAAAGAGTGGATATAGACTGCTTGACTAAAGAATTCCTGTTAACGTACTCTAACTAAATTACAAAGCACATGATCTCGATTAAAACTTAATTGAATTGAATGTTTTTTTTTAACATGTGAATAATATTGCTGTTTGTTGGATCAGTGTTGGATTCTTTTATCTTTTCATACCAAGGCAAGAAAATGACAGAAATCAAAGTCTTATCACCTGTTCTGTTATTTTAGTTTAATCTGATTTATTTCACTAGATCAGGTTCTTTTTTTAAAATTATTATTATTATTTTACCTTAATACAAGGCTCGTGGTTCTTTTTTGCAAGGACTTTATACTTTTATTTTTACTATAGACACTTTTGTTTGTGGTCAAAAGCTAAATGTGGGATGACAGATCAGAAGTGCAGGCCAGGTGGGCTTTATTAGGTTTATTTAACTAGCTCTGAATTTTGAGAATTCTCATAGTTTGAGTGCTGGGTTTTGTGTGTAAAATTTAAAACCAAACCAAAATGAAGATGAGAGAGCTGTCTATTCGAGAAAATGAAGTCATGTATGGATAAGCAATGCATAGCCATTAAAAACAATCAGGAATGTTCGAGAAAGCAAGGAAGCCGCTGGTATACTAACACTCATCAGATTGCGCAAGGAAAACAACAACAGATGAGGACAGAAACTTTGTGAAAGCTATGAAGAAAAATCCAAAAGGAAAAAAGCCATTGACATCACCAATAACCTCCGCAAGGCCGGAATAAAGCTCTCACAATCAACTGTTTAAAGAAGACTTTGAGGGCAGAAATATAAAGGCCATACCACAATATGCAAAACCACTCAACAGCAGTACAAAGAGCACCATGGACAAATATAGGAACTAAGATTATCCTTTACCAAGTGAAAGGCCAAAGAAAGAAAGGATTTGTCTGTGAGCCAAAATATATGAGATCACTGTTCTAGCACAGTGAAGGTAGTGTCATGGCTGGGGTTTGCATAGCAGCTTCTGGGACGGGCTCACTAATCTTTATTAAGGATATAACTCATTATGGTAGCAGCAGAATGAGATTAGAGGTATACAGAGAAATCTATCCAACGCATCATACAGCAAGCCAATGACCCAAAGTGTGTTCATGTATGGAAAACATGGAAGGTTTTAGACTGGAGAGGGCAATCAGGAGATCTTTACCAAAACGAGCATGACCTGATGGAGGAAACCCCCTAAAATAAGAAGAGTGCAACAGTTTGACGATTGGCTTGGTTCAGTTATTGCAATTAAGAGTTATGCATCTATTAAATGCTCCTTATTTTAATATTATCTTTTTCTATCCTTTTGCTCAGCTAAAAATCGGGAGGTCTGCCCCAAATGGTGGAAGTGTTAGTGCTTTCCTATTACATTCAGAGAGGACTGCATAGATATCAACAATCTATATTGTTATATATTGCATAGCTCCATAGTTTACTGTCTGGAGATTGAATGGAGATTCACTGTGGGTTTGTTCCAGATCAAAAATTCTGCCAGTATATGGATTTGCTATGGTAATTACCCCTGACATCAAATCAACTGATGGTTACACTGATGATTTTGGAAATATATATTTTTGTAATTATTCAAATATAAATGATCTATACTGTATAAATATAAATATATTAACTACAATCCCTGAACATATCCTAAAATGAACTAGACAACAATATCACTAAAAGAAAA
Organism: Clarias macrocephalus; assembly: GCA_011419295.1. Taxonomy (NCBI): domain Eukaryota; kingdom Metazoa; phylum Chordata; class Actinopteri; order Siluriformes; family Clariidae; genus Clarias; species Clarias macrocephalus. Next base: position 86,894 of record JAAGKR010000109.1, read on the forward strand.
CACAAGTTGTGTTCATGTTTTGCCTTTTGTGACATGCGTGTACGGGATGTTTTTTTCTGGTATGCAAAGCATCATGTTCAGGCCACTAAACTGTGGTTTCTCTAGACTTCTGGCCTGCAACCAATCATCCATCAACCTCTCACTTACTCTCAGTCATATGATCCAATGCGCACACACACACACACACACACACACACACACACACACACACACACACACACACACATGCACGCACACATGATTCTGTGCATGTGGAAGTCACATCCGTTTCATTCAAAATGCCCTACTTTGTGTAAGCAAATCACAGAAGGCAGGGGCAGGATGGAGGTCAGAGCATGACTGAAACTCCGGTCAGATCGTTCTGTGTATATAATATTCCTGCACGTGCAGTCGTTACCGCCAACTGTAGCTCTGCAGATGAGTGGGGATCGTCAACAGACGCAAGATGTAAAAAACACAGAGAGATCCTACCGAAGAGCCCAGAACATATGACAGGATTTACAGAAGACGAAGGACATGCAGAAGAATTACAGTGGAGTATTATATGACATGTAAGTCCTGATGACCTCGGATACAGGAAATGGAGCAGATTCTCCATGACACGTGGCTTTTAGATTTAATTCAGCACTTGACAAGAACCAGAATAATTGATAATTGAGCTGAGAGCTTTTGCAGCATGTTTGCTACTTGTTCACGTTTACTTTCCTACAATTAAAGAAACGGTGTGGGAATATTTAGAGATGTTACCTATTTGATGCTTTCCAATTGTTGCCTCATGATGCTTATAAAATATTGCATTTTAAACAAAAATGCCTACATTACAATTTACTGTAAATGGTTTTGGGTTGTTCACATTCCTACCGCTTAAAATGCAGCAACATAAAGCAGCAGGTTTGCACAACCCAGTTAATAGAAAACATTAGCAGAACATTCAGTACTTTATCTGACTACTATGATCAGAGGGCGGCACGGTGGTGTAGTGGTCAGACTAATTGGCATTCCCAAAATGCCCATAGTGTGTGAATGATTGAGTGTATGTGTGTGTATCTGTGCCCTGCGATGGATTGGCACAGCGTCCAGGGTGTACCCCGCCTTGTGCCCTAAGTCTCCTGGGATAGGCTCCAGGCCCCCGTGATCCTGAATACAGGATAAAGCGGTCTAGAAAATGAGTGAGTGAGTGAGTGAGTGATATGATCAGCTGTATTGTTACAAAATTAACATTCATGAAATGTTCTGAAATGAAATGATGTTGTGTAATAGTGTATAACATACCTGCAACTAAAGCTAGGAAAGAACTGGGCTCTGTGTAGGGATCCCAGGCTGGTGAAATTTCCCACCTCACAGAGGTTTTTGCTATTTCACATTAGATTGATTATACAAATTGTTTAAGGTTTGGAATGACGTGTGAATTTGGGGGAAACCTTTACTGGTATTAAAAATGCCCATCCAACCTGGAAACCCTGACCCTGTGTAATACTGGAAGACTGCATCTGCTTTCCTCAACCGCCCCCGCCTTCACTTTAATCTCCTGGGTAAACCGATTAAAGCAGGCCGAGCCTGCAAGAAGGGATTAAGTGTGAAACTCCATTCATCATCGCTAGTCGCTCGGTTTCATCTCAGTTAGCTTACTTTATTGACTGCATGAATAAACACCCACTAAATACCAGCTAATCCACACTATCTCGCACTGACCGCAGAGTAACATTTACAATTATTGAGCTCTCACACTGAGGTACATTTTAACACAGACGACTTTTGAATGAAAGCCAGACAAACGTTACATTTAGACAGACAGCCAAATAGATGGACGTGTCTGACTGGGAGGTGGACAGATTGATTAGTACTGTAGACAACGCAGAAAGACGGATAGATTACTAGATATACAGACATTTGCTTCGACTCTATCGTGGGTTATTGACAGATAGACAGTGATCGTCAGCGAGATATACAGTTGATATAAGAGGCAGACTGTCAGAGAGGCAGACAGACAGGTGCACAGCTTGCTATACAGATGTACGTCTTTGATAGACATCTATGCATCTTTGACAAACAAACAGAAAGCGAAACGTCTAAGACTGTCGTTCAGCTAGGCAACAGACAGATTTATGTAGTTGACAGACAGACAGAAAGATGTGCACTCAAATGCTGTATCCTGATCAGGGATGTGGCAGCTAGAACTCAGCCAGACTTACAGCCAGACAGACAGATAAACAGATAAACACCAAGCTTTAACAGACAGACACATGGCATAACTGATACAGTACTGCAGTTTTCATCCTCATATTAACTCACAGATTTATTTTCAGCTTTATTTGCAGTCCACCATCATGAAGTCATGTGACACAGTCGCCAGGGACGGGCCTCGCGCTTTCTGTCTCACGTTCCCCCTCGAAACAGAAGCATTAATGAAGAAACCGAGAGTGTGATCACAGTCAGTGTGTCTATGACAGATTCACAAATTCCCTGTCAGTACTGTGTTTGTGTTAAAATGCCTGCTCAGCTCAGCGCAGCTGATTTGAATGTATTTTTAGGTCATGTGCTCAGGACCGCAGCTTTACCATCTGGCCTGAGCATCTGGGTCGCTACTGCAGAGATTTGTATAGCGCAGCTAAATATATGCACGCAGACTCCAAAAAGGCCTTGTTTAGCTTTTACATAGTATGTAAATTCTACTCAATTCTGTGTAACGAGTTGAACTTAAACAAACAATTATTTACATTGTTTTTTTCAACTTACATATTTTACTTAAATGGAAATTCTGCTGTTAATTAATTTTTATTTTATTTTATATATTTTATGATTTCTTTTCAGTGCACACCCATGTTGAGGTTTTTTACTCGGGTTAAAACAATGGTTTTGATGAAAACATTGACATACAGTACAATTTCCACATCCACTGTTTCATGCTGAAATCCACTACAAGGCCAATGTTGCCAACAAGTACTTCAGGTCTGTGTCACGTAAATTCTTTTGTATAAAGAATCATATCAAATTACACCAAGTTCAGTGATGTAACATGTGGTTTGGAACAGAGTGTGACTTCCAGCCATCCATAAACATAAACTAAACTTCACCACTGAACACGGGAACATTGTGGAACGAAGCCATCTTAGACAACCAACTTACTATGTTAAATACTTAAAACTTGATCTGTAGAATTAAACAATAGAATTAAACATAGAAATGATTAAATTCAAATGTGTTCATTTAAAACAGATAGAACATGCTTTATGTAAATTACATAGCTTAATAATAATAACAATGTCTGAGACAAGAATTTATTCCTGAGGGTTTATTATTAATCATAAATGTCACTCCTTCACTTGGTAAATCCTAGTTAGACAAGAATTTTACTCGTCACAAGTTCAGATCATGAAAACATGAATTGAATGAGTACCTTCTGACTAATCAGATTAGACCTTCTAACACATTACAGTTACTCAATCATCTGTAGGAGTGCATGTTTTAAGCTGAATGAGAATCGGTTGTTATGCTGTCAGACGTGTATCCTATAAAAGATTTCACTTCTTCAACAGACGTCTGCTTGTTGTCCACTTAGCACAATGCGATTATGACCGGTGTTATTAAGGTGGCAAAAAGGAGATTCTTCATTTCCTTTTGTCCTTCAGCTCATCTTGGCTAACAGGAGGTGACAAAGGCCAGACACAGGAAGACTCCCATCTCTGAGCGAGAAGGAGGAAGCAGACTTAAAAGAGAAGAGCCCTGGCACCCGGTTTGCTCTTCACCTCACCTCCTCCTCCCCCCCCCCCCCAATCACTCTCTCTCAGTCTCTCTCACTCTCTCTCTGTTATCGTCTCTCGCTTTCAGCAGAGGTGATGATGAGGAAGTTGGAGATTCTACCACTTTCTTGCAGCTGGATACAGAAAGATTCCTTCTCTGGAATACTGAAATGAAAACTCAACGCCGGGTGTTTTGTCAGTTCAAATCTATAATAAAAACAGCATACTGTATGTTAAAAATATAGTAAATATATGTATAACATTTCTATGTATAACAGCTTGTAGTTGTAATAAAATGATGAGTGAGACAGGGGTGTGATTTAAGTGACCACTCTGACGCGGTTTCTTTTTCTTTCCTAAAACAGAACATCCCAATTTGTTTAACTTCTTTAGACTGGAGCAAATCAGCAATGATTTAATGCACATATATACATCTATTACTTAAGAACAAAGTATGTCTTTTCCCCTTCTATATCATATTAAGACAAAAAATAAATAATAACAATGCAGCTTAGCATTTTATCATGAAAGCACATAGCACAAAATCATTACCTTCAGGTTTATGACTAAATGCTCACAGAAAACGTCCCTATTAAATCAAATCATGCATCGCATGAGGTAATAAGAATTAATGTAATATGGCTGTCCTACTTCACTCTGTCTTTCCATTTTATCACCATGAATAAATATATATGATTTTTTGCTGATTTAGACTCTGTACACAACTTCAGTTCTCTTGATTTTTTTCTCTCTCTCTGAAGCAAACAACCTCCTCATCACCAGTTATACCAATTTATCTCTGACCATACTGACCATACTACTGACCATATCACCTGCTTTGTACAAAATATCAGGTTTTCCTTTTGAAACATGTGTTTAGATGACACTTTAAATGATTTGGTTTAGGATATATCACAATGTACAAATTTTTGGAGTCCATGCGAGCTCTTGTGCACAGTCAACAGGACAAAATAATTCATGTAAACATCTTAACGATTCTACATTTTACTACTGGTGTTGTCAATAATTTAATTAGAAATTAGAAATGAATAATATACTGCATTAAATGAAAGCTTAACAAGTGGTCTCAGACATTATGTTTAAGATTCACTTACTCATTCATCATCTATACCACTTTATCCTGTATAAATGGTCTCAGGGGGGTCTGGAGCCTATCCCGGATGATTTAGGGCACAAAGCGGACTGCACCCTAGGTGGGGTGACAGACTACGGACAATTTGGGAATGCCAATTAGCCTAATCTGCATGTCTTTGGAATGTGGGAGGAAACTGGAAAACTCAGAGGAAACCCACCAAGCACGGAGAGAACATGCAAACTCCATGCACACAGACATGATGCAGGAATCGAACCAGGCCCTGGATGTATAAGGTGACAGTGCTAACCACTAACCACCGCTGCCTTATTAAAGATTTACTGTTTCTAAACTTGATTATTGTGTTTTCTTTTTACAAAACCTTTCTTCACCATTATGTAATATATCATTTGTTAAATCTGAATGGTTGACAAAAGTAGGGATGCTTGACCTCTGCTGTCTGATCTAATTTTGTCTCATGAATTTCACATTGTTGAACAAATGAAGTTAAACGGAAGCCCCGCTGCCCTGTTGTAACCTTGTGGTTCAGGACCTGTGGTTAGTTCAGGTTATGATGTGCTGAAAGATCAAGGACACACAGAGAGAAGGAAAGTGAGGGAAGGGCACAAGACTAAGCATGAGGGGGAGGTGGATCACAGGGAGGCAGATGTTCTGTCTGGACTGCCCAACTTCCTCTCATGAGTCTGTCACATAGGTGACGTGTGCTCGGCCAGGCACTGCTTTCATCTGAGTGCCGCACACAGCTCTTATTTGCGTTGGCTAATTTTTACAGGAAGCCGGAAAAAAACACAAACATAACAAAAGCAGCAATATTGCAACCTTTGCCTGCCTCACCTCCGGCTTTCTGAGAACCTGGTCTGAGTTTGGACAGACTCCAGGAGATCATTCAGCCGCTGAGCTGATATGTGCCATTGCCTAAGAGCTTCTCTTCCTGCCAAGATGGCCTTCAGCACACAACAGCAGTCGAAATCTCACGCTGACAAGCCTTAACCCTTACTGTGCCTTACAGCACAAATTAAAAAACATGAGCTTTTTGTTTGTGCTCAGAATTTCTTGATTTATTTATACATTTATTCCTCACAGAATATTAAAATTCCCAAAGAACACCTCAATAGCTTTACCTTCATTAGAGATTTTGCAACAAAAGTTTACCTACCAAAACCCCACAGCACTGGATAACAGTCAGCTGCAGTGTGTGTGAGGAAGCTAATACTCACGTAAAACTAGCTGTGATGGAAGATCGAAACACAACACTGATGGTTCAGAGGCAATTCAGGAATGATGTAGAAGCAGTTAATAAGGAGACAATGTTAGCAGATGTGTTTTCTTGTGGAAAGTGCTTCCGTGACTGGTTTTGAATGTGGGTTTTGGCGAACAGCTGATCTCTCCTCTTTCCAGCACTGTGGATCTCCACCGAGTCTTTTAGTGGTAAACGGTTTTGGACTGGATTTATCTTTCTTTCTTTCAACATAATTTTCTGTGGTTTCTATGATGGTAGACTACAATATAGGTACACTATAATCTTAACAACACTCTCCACTCCCTGCTAATATCAACTAACAAACTAGCCTTGTTAGAGTAATATTGTTATTAGTAATGCAGATGAAATAAAAATCGGTGACAAGGTTACACTCATCATGAGCAGTAGTTTGTTTTCATGTAGAAAACCTTTAAAAACCCTTTAAAAGCAAGCAGAATTGGGGCTGCTTGGGTGACTACACTGTGCCATCCTAACTCAGACTCAAAAAGGGATTGGAACCTATTGGAAGTTTTTTTTTTTTTTTTTTTTTAACCCTGGACCCACCTAAGCAAATTATCCATTGGATAATTATTGCAGTGATTAATTTCAACTGGCAACTAATTATTTAACCATAACTGATGCAGTGAGTGGCTAAAAGTGTCAAATTATTGGCCTGCATAAAGAAAAGAAAACAACTAAAGAGATTGCTGAAACTACTAAAACTGGGTTAAGAACTGTAAATTGCAATATTAAAACCTGGAAGAATAGCGGTGATCATCTTTGAGGAAGAAATGTTTTTAGAAAAACACCCCAAATAAGTCTGTTAGGAGATCAAATCAAATTGTAACTACAACAGTAGAACACAGTGTCGAGGGACTGGGACTAAACAGCTGTGTAACCTTAAGAAAACTTTATCAGTGAAACTAATAAAAAAGGCTTCCATTTTCCATTGAGCATCAATGGACTATAGAACTTTAGAAAAAGGTAAAGTGGTCTGAAATAAGTGTTTTTTTTTTTTAAGTATGACTCAAAAATGTACATATCACTGATATCACACATCATTGGCAGAACTTTATTTAAAAGCCTGTCTTCTCTGTTGGCTTATATATAATGAATTGTCTCGTGGACACATCAGTATAACATCTTGGTGAGACTGAAAAGTCTGGACTGAAATAAATGTTGTGACATTACTTAAGCTTATTAAAACAATGTCACGGCTGTAATCGAAGCAAAAGCGGTCCAACAAAATATTAGTCGAGTGTATGCCTTTTTTGGAGTAAATTATCATATACAGAAATTTCTTAGCCAATCAGCATTTTAACTTCAAGAATGAGCAACATGTTTGAGAAACGTTAAATTTCCTAACACCTTGTTTGTGAAGTGGTAATATAAGTGAGTTTTATTTTTGAGTCTCCTGAGGTACATGGGCATATTAAAGAATTTTAGCCATGTCATCCCCTTAGAGCACAACTGGGCTTCATGATGCAGTCAATAATGCAGGGGGAGGGGGAGGAGCAGGCCAGTCGAGTTGGGGGCAGGAAGGCCTCGCAGTGTCCTTGATTGGCACTCATGCTCAGGAAATGATAAGGAGCTAAAGTAAACATGTCTGGTCGTGTTGATGTGAGGGGACTGTTCTCAAAACATGTCACGGCCACTTTATGAGCAGCAGAGGACAGGAACAGCCCATGAGCTATTTACTCCAGTACAACCCCCTGCCCTGCCCTGCCATATCCACCTCCCCACCCTCACAAGCCTTTAATTACCCCCATTACCACAATCCTCACTCATCTACAGCCCAAGCTGCGCTGATTCACCACAAAAACCTCAACAGAACTGAATGAAATGCTCAATGAAAGTGTTTCAATTTCTCCTCACCATCTCTCTTCATTAGCACCTGATAACTATGACCTTTTTTACTGTTTTCAAACGGTAAGATGTTTCACAAAAGAATTATATCTCGTGGTCCTCAAATGAGGACCGTACAAAGATATATAGCCAATGTAGTTGGAAGAAAATGTCTCGTCCTCATATGAGGACATTCAGGTCTAAAGAGGTTAGTACAAGGTGAAAGAGACAGCTCCATTTGTTGGTTTTGTTACGTGTTTTCTTTGCCTCTGTAATACTTCATGAGCTCTAGTTGTGTCTCCATTGAATATCAGACATGGTAAACAGAAAAGTTGCGCACCTTTCGTTAAAAAAACTTACAAAAATTGCGGTTCTTTTGTGTGATTTGTACTTTGTGGACAATGTATGCTTAGCACATCTACTTAAACTTTCTCCTGGATATGCTATCTGAGTAAGAATAAATCCACCTCTTTCACATTTTTTTTTGCACTTTGGCTGTACTTGTCCCATTAATAAATACCTTTGAGGCAGAGCCAGCCAACAACCGTCCTGTAAACAGTGGTGCCTTTTTCTCCAGTTGGCCCAAGATCTTGCACCGATGGTCTCGGTACAAGATGGTGCATGGCCGACCCCTTTTCCTCTTGCTTAGTGCATTCCATGCGCGGACTTGCCTGGTAGTGTTTGATGTTGGCTCACAAAGACTTTGGCCAGTCCAACCTCCATCATCATTTGAGTCCTCTCTTCTGCTGTGAAATAGCTGCTCATTGCTGATGGCATCAGGCCAGTGTATGTGGAGGATATGGATGAATACTGATGGTCTTATTTTGGTCTTCAGAGGCAGGTGCTTAGACCTGCTGATGTTCTTCAGCTGCAGGAAGATGATTCTTGATGATTTGATGATTCTTGTTTTCACATTAGCATCTGCAAAATCTTGCTCGTCAATAATGCTGCCCAAGAAAGTAAAAGTATCTACTTCTTTCAGCAATTTGCCACCCAGTGTGAGAGGGTTTGTGAAGTTGGTGTTGACCTTGAGGAGCTTGCTCTTCCTCTTCCTGGATGTTCAGTACAGAAAATTCTACATTGTTTGTCTTTTGTCTTCTCCTACACCTGCTGGTGGGTGTGTGAGAGTAGAGCCAGATCATGTGCCACATCAAGTCCACCCAGTTGCTTCCAGAAAGTCCATTGGATTCCGTTTCACTTTTAAGTTGTGGTTCATAATGCATTCTAACACAAACAGCACACATGTACCTTATAAATATGCCCGGTAGAGCAAGATTTGACACAATTGTTACTGGTAGCTGTTTGAACCTTAAGTCTGGGCTAGAAAGAAATTAACCTAATTAAATCTCACTTCTTCATATGCATACTTACAATCATTTGGGGTGCCAAAAATGAAATATTTTATTCTTTTTATTTTTTTTGAAGGACAGCAAACCTTTTTAACACATTTATACCACATCAAGCTGGATTTAGTTTTCTGCTAGTGGCACTAAAGTGATAGATTCCTCAGTGCAAGCTAGGTCACATGAGATCTGTTACTGACTCAATACTACAATAATAATAATTATAATAATAATTATATAGTTATAGTTACAACATTAACAGCAACATTAGCCAACAAAGACAGCTAACATAACACAACATTATCCTAATGATGGCCAACTAACTAGTTACCTTCACTAATGTTAAAGCTAAAAGTTTGGGCACAAGTTTGGTTTTATTTTCTACATTCTAGGACGATACTGGATTTTTCCAAAACTCTGAAATAACAAATATGGCATTAGGTAATTAAGTAACAACAACAATTATTTTTATATTATTTTAAGACACTGAGGTCAGCTGTTCTGCAATCGTTCATAGTATTATAGTATCAAGCACCATGATGGAACTGGGCTCTCACGGACCGTATGATGAAAGCAAAACCAAAACTTACCTCTGCTGTGGAGAAGTTCATTTAGAATTACCAGCTTCAGAAATCACAAATTTACAGCATTTCAGATTAGAAGCATTATGAAGGATTTACAGAGCAGAAGTGACAGAGACATCTCAATATCAACTGTTTAAAGGAGATTATTGCATATTTTGGACGCCTTCAGCATTGGTTTACAACATAGAAATAAATAAAAAGCAGGAGTTAGAAGGTGCTAAACTTTTGACTGGTAGTTTAAATTGTAAATCCTTCTGGAAATGACTAAAGCAGTAGATGACAAAGGAACCACAAGACTCAGAGCCAGACTGTTATATGACACATTTTTTCCAGGTGGAAGCAGGCAGGCCTTTATAGCAAGTGTAATGGCAGAGTTGGAGTACACAGCATGCAGCAGCCTGTTTAGCAATACTGTACTTTGCCTGTTTCTATCTCCACAGCAAGGCTGAGGGGTTGGTCTTTAGGAGGCACTTTGAGAGGAAAACAATCCTTTATATTGCTATTCTTTAGATGAGCTGTTTTAATGTCTTACTAAGATTACAAACACATCAATAAAATATTTACAGTATTTACAAATATGTAATACTCAAAAATGTTTTGTTTTACACTAATTTTAAATGCACTTTCAAATTTATAAAATTTATTACAAAATTATAGCTTTCAACACTTCAAGCCAAAATTTTAATGAAAGTAAAATTGGAAAAAAAAAAAAAGTGAAAATAGGTCTTGGACTGTATTGCTCAAGCATAGAGTTTTGTTCTTTGCATTTTGTCCCTTAATCCTAGGGGTCACCACACTGTGTCGTTTGACCCGCAAGTTCTGGCACAGCTTTTCTGCTGAATTGCTCCATTTATATCAGGGCCTGGGATTGTCACCGCATGCAGTGGCTGGGTTGAGTGGGGCATAGGGTTAACAGTCTTGCCCAAGCTCCCAGCAGTGATGATATGGCAGTGACAGGGCTAAACCCCTGACCTTTCAATCCCTAACCCAGATCCTCAATCACGTGAGGCGCCAGTGATTCTGGCAACAAATGTACAGTATATAGAGAATAACATTGCCTGATTTTTCAATATTTTAACACAACATTGTGAATAAACATTTTCAAAATTCAAACCAAACTAAAATTTTTATTTTATTAATATTTACAAATATTTCATTTCATTGATTGTTTGCTCACTAATGTCTACAGTATGTCAAACAACCAGTTGTAAATCATTAAATACATTCACACACATCTGATCTACATTTAGACGCATACATGACACCACATGAAAGGCAAAGCTCACAAAAAGTTAACAAGAAACACAATCATGCCTTAAAGGTGAAGAAGAGCCTGCAGTACAGAGCGTATGCTAAGCTTTTACATAATGAAGTTTAAAGTCTGCTACAACAGACACACTAACTCTTACTCCTGGATATAGGGTGCCATTACTTTTGTTCTGTTTCAATAGTTCCTCTTAATAGTCTTAATTTATATATTTCTTTGTGGATTGCTTTCTTATAGGTAATTTATATGGATTTTATGAAATGTAAAAAAAATTATGCTGATCAATCAAAGTTTGCATTATTGATTCTCCTTATACTCTAATATACTGTACATGAACATGTTCGAGCAAAGTGTTCCTGGATCAAGTGATGGTTTAATCATTTTTCACAGCTGAATAGATTTTTATGACCTCCCCATATCTTATGTAAAACTCCTATAAACAGTGTATGGATAAATTCCTTCATATCCAGTTTAATAAATAAAACCCAGAGGTTATATTTTATGATAAACAAATAAACATCTATAAAATGATGTTAACTATTTTGTTAAAGAGTACACCGCGTAATAGTCTATTGTAAGCTAGCCTGCTAGAAAACACGAATCTCACAGGTAAACTCGGATGTTTTCATATGCTCCAGTCCGAAAGCTGATGAATCTGTAACATGGCAAGAATCAAGGCCACAACAACAAATGCCCTTTTGTTGAGACTCTCACGGCTCCTGAATGAAAATCAGATTTCCTGCATTTCCTTGCCTTCGTGAGCCAGCGCAGAGATTAGGGCAATACTGTGAGTGTGCACATGGATATTTCTACTGTTCCCCAGAGATGACGTGCGTTATCACATGATAAGAGTGTGGCAGTCAGTATACAGAGCTCTGGATCGTTCCTATCACACACTGGGACAGACGCAAGGAAGATCAGGCGCTTTTTTTTTGCTAGCCTCAGGAAAAGAAGTCCATAATATTTGAACAGCACTTAGAGTGCGGTATAATAGGATTAGAGCACAATAAGACGATAGAGTAACCCTGCCGCTCACACAGGATTAATCCTCCTGGGGTTATGATAACATAAAATAGAAATAGAAAACATGCAAAGCTGTAACATAAGTAGCAGAACACAAATACTAAGTAATGCTTGCAGTAATCCAGCTGTGATACAGAAGCATGGCATGTTCCTTCAAGCCATCCTTTAGCACATACTGTACTATACAGGATCATAAAAAAAAAAAATAAGAGACAGGTATTTAATTAATTTTGGTCAGCCATTAATAATTCTCATATTATGACCATAATAATAATTGGCCAAATATTAGCATGCATGCAGGAGAGCTTACTGGTGTTGAAATACAATTTAATTACCACTTGGACATTACCTGGGGCGCTGTATTCACACTAGCAAACAGCACATGTATGACACAGTAAGGAAGTCTTTTTCAATTCTATTTAACCTACATGTAACAGAGACTTCTTATTAAGGAGACATTACCAAGAAAAATACACCTGACATAATTGGTGCGTTTAGTGAGTGCATAGTTCAGTTAAAGTTCCACTTTTGTCACATAGACATTACTTGCTTAGTCACATATCCCAGCTTCTTCTTAGTAGGCTGGGCTCAAAGCACAGGCTCAGCCCCTGGAGCAGATAGGGTTAAGGGCCTTGTTCAAGGGCCCAACAGCAGTAACCTGGAGGAGCTGGGGTTCGAATAGCCAACCTTCCGATCGATAACTCAGAACCTTAACACTCTGAGCCACCACCTAGTATGTTAGGCTTGCATTTAGTTTGCTTTGCTAATCTGTTCAAAAAGCCTAGTAAAAACATCTACATATACATCAATCACTCACTCATCATCTATGCCACTGTATCCTGTATACAGGGTCACTGGGGTCCTGAAGCCTGTCCCAGCAGACTTAGCGCACAAGGCAGGGTGCCAAACCATCACAGGGCACACAAACAGACAGACACTCACACTACGGGCAATTTGGGACGCCAGTTAGAGTAATCTGCATGTCTTTGGATTGTGGGAGGAAACCCACCATGCACGGGAAGAACATACAAACTCCATGCACACAGAGATGGAAATCGAACCTGGATTGAACCCGGATCCTGGAGGTGCAAGGCGACAGTGCTAAGCTCCAAGCCACCATGCCACCAAAAAATAAAATACCAAAAAACAAACAATTTTTACCTACTTAATAAGTGCATTTTAGTTATTTAATTGGATACCTTTATCTATTAAGAAAAGAATGGTAGCAATCAATACACACTCACAAGAGCCGATCTATAAATGACGTGTTTTGTCACTTGCTAATGTTAACTCCAAGAAGCATTCCTGATGAGGTGTAAACCAGTCATAACCTACAATTACTTTGTTTCCATGACGACACACTCTAAACCAGGTAATTTAATCCACCTTTATTTCTGCTCAGATCACATTTTGGGTGAGTCTTAACGTGGAGAAATAGAGGTTTTTAGCTGCCCTTTTATAAATAGTGGTTGTTCATTGAGGAGACAAGATTAAGACCTGATGCCTCCTGGGATGATAAATGATCACAATTACAGAGACAGTCACTGGACCCAGTAAATAATGAGCTGGACTTTTTGAAGAGACTGTCTGTCCATAGAGAAGCTTGGAGTTAAGGCTGGGAGAGAGAGCATGACGCAAGCCAAATCACAAAGTTGAATCATACTTCTTTCTAATTCATTTATATACAAAAACAACATGGAGTAATCACTTGGCCAACATGGTGGCTGAGTGATTAGCACTGTCGCCATGAACCTTCAGGGTTTGCACGTTTCATGTTTTTACTCTGTTTCAACCACAATTAAAATGGTTGCCTGTACATTGCAAAAGGGTGGTGGTCCACTGCAATGTCTCTTTCCCTTATACCTAGAGACATTGTTGCACTAGTAATCGATGTCTATCTCATTGAGAAATGTTTGTCATTGATGAAACAAGAACCTATTATTGATCAGGATGTTATTATTATTTATTATAATAACTAAAAACTTTTTCCCATCATGTGACTACCATGATGTCAATCACAACAGTGGACGGTGGAAGTACTTATAGTCAACAGTAGACTACTACGTATTTTTGTAGATGATTGAGTTCAAGGTGTATTTTTATTTATCAATATTACCGGATGATTACTTGATTATCAAGTTACTTGTCACACAGATAAAAGACCTAGTATGTGATAGCTTCTGTTGTGCTGATTATTTGTTTATGCAATACGTTGAATTACGTTGGACATAAAAGTTTGTGAAAATGGATGAAGAAGGTAATAAATATATTAATTTGCAGAAGTTTTTACCATAATGTGATTACCTCATATGGTGTACAAATATGAGATTTACAACACCCTGGTTCCCAAGAGGACCCATCACATTATAAGGGACAATACACATTCTCAACACACTTCTGCAGTCTGGAAGACGTTACAGAGGTGTGACGTCCCCGACAAAAAGATTTGCAAATACTTTTTTATCTACCAGCCATTAGACTTCTGAATAGCTACACGTTAAAATCCTTAAATACCTTAATATATGTTTTTTTTTATCTGTTTTTGTGTATATCTTTAGGTGTTTTGGCAAAATAAGAATTTCACTATCATGTTTAAACTGGTGTTTTTATTGTGCACATGACAATAAATTCAAATTCCTCCTATATTTGGTGTCATTTGTTAGCATTAGCATTAGCTCATTCAGTTATTCTGTTGCAAATGAAACAATTATATGGAATATGCTGTGTTTCACACTTCGTAAAATGATGTACAGGTACCGTTAACTTATACTGACTTTTATGCTTTCTAATTAATAGCTAACTAAGTGTTCCAGGGTTGAATCTCAAATAGTGTCAAATGGAAAGCTAGTCTGCTATGTAAGGTGTAAGTTAGAATCCCTTGTTCCACACACCAAGTAGTGCCCTTGGTCAGGAGTTAGAGAATGGTTTGGGATTAAAAGGTTAAAAGGTATTTAGCTTTGTGTTAAAAGGTAGTTAGCTTTGTAACTCACATTATCCATGGAACACAACACAGACAGTTCAGAGGTAATTTGGAACTACAAAAGAGACACGTTTACTACGGAGACAAAGTGTTGTTTAAGACATAATGTTCTCAGATGAGTTTTCTTTCCTGAAAGGTACCTTTTGCCATCCAGCAGTGGACACGATAGATGTCTTCATATCAGGTGCAAAAGGTCTATACAAAAAAATAGCAGTCAAGTCTATAGTTACAATTTTAAGTTCAAAGTGGACATATATAAAATAAGTACAAAACAACCCATGTCATACTGTTTGAGTAAAATAATCAATGACAGGGTGATGTGATGAAGTGAGAACCGTAACCACCTCCAATCAGATTTAATCATTCAGTAGTGCTGTTATATTCTATACTAGTCTATATTAAGTGTGATGGGTTATACAGGACAGCAGTAGTTAACATATTTATTAAAAAAACAAAACAAAAAAAAAACATACAATGTTCTAGCTCTTTTATGCAAATAAAAAAATCTGGATGGAAACCCCTGAGATATTAAAAATATCCATTTTACTCTTAGTTGATATGGAAAGGTTAATCAGTAAACAAGATATGAGTGATGGAGATGGAGTAATGATGAGATGGGGCACATGATTTAATGCTATATTCTAAACATTAAACAAAGGTTTTGAAGCAGTACAGACACAGTACCAGGATTAAACTGAAAAAATTGGGTAAACATTGCACCAAGAATCTCATGGAAGTATTTAAAAATAGCTCCATTCCTGATTGTAGTGCCCTTACAGTATTCATAGTGTCCTGGAGGACTCCCCTTACACTGTTCACTAATGAAAGACTTCCTGCTGATAAGTTACTGAAAAATGAGAAGATGAGTCTTCGCATTGAATTTTCAATATATAGTGCAGCATTTGCATGGACTTTCGGTTTTTGTAAGCCCTAATGCACCAATTCATCACCCATCTTAGGCTCCATGTAATGGAATGTGACATTAAGACTGGAGGAGAAGAAGGAAACCTAATTAGTCTCCCCACTCAGCACAGAGGCAGTAAAAAATGTGTTGTTCCGATCCTTAATTGATTTAAATGTGCATGTTGGGGGCCACTACACAAACCAAGCAGAAGGAATGAACACTTTGGAATGAAAAACATCATATTTTTGGAGTCTTGACCAGACATGAGGCGTGTGCTAGTGTGCATGCTTAAGATGAATATTCATCATATGTCTCACACAACCTCAATTGTTTTTATCCTAGCCAGGAAAAGTTATTAGTCATTTTAAAAGTCATTAGAAAAGTTAAAAGTCATTTTTACCCCATATAAAATATTTAAAATAGGTATGGCTTTGTGGCAACATAATATGTAACACTGTTGGCTTCACATCGAATTACTCACTGTGTAGCCTGTTGCATGTTCGCCTGGGTTTCCTCCAAATGATTTGTTTCTATCCTACCTCCAAGAATCTCTCAGTAGGTGGATTAAAGATTTGAGTTTCCCTCTAGCCATGAATTTACATATGCATGTTGCCGTGCAATGAACTGGCTTTCCATCCTGCATGTATTCTACCCAGGCTCTGAATCCACCAAAAAATTTGACAAGACCTTAAAGACAGAAAGGTTCGATGCAGCAGTGGAACCCCCTGTTTCTTGCACAATAGAAACCCTTAAATGATCAAATGACACTTGAAAGCACCAATGAAGAACTCATACAGAACAGTGGAGTTGATAATATTTCTACTCTGCTAAATATTGTAGCAAATGAAAGTATTTAACAATTTGAATAGTATTTACAAATATTTGTAAAGAATTGTTTAAAATAAAGATGAAGGCTTCAACTGCAGCCCTGACCAGAATTAAAGATAAATGAATAAATGAAAGAAGCCTTTTAATCTGTAATATTTCACAGACTTTTTCCTGTGGTTCCTTTTCAGTTCATATTATGTTATTAAGGATAATTAATGGTGTTAATCTTCCTAAAAATCCAACATTTAAAGGAAACATGACGTTGTAGGATTTGCCATAAAAATATTTCGCAATCTCTCTGATCCACAAACCAAAAAATGGATAAGGATGAGTTAAGTGATAACATCCTAATCTTGCATCCAAACACGCTACTATTTTGATTTACGATTTGTAGTTTTGGATTGTCACGAAATGTTCAATTTAAAAACTACAAGGCATAAAAACATTTGCATTCTATACCTGTGAGAGACTCGGGAATATTAAGGAGTGCTCTGCGAGATGGTGTTATGGTCTGGTCACCACACAAGAATCCATTTCAGTGTTTGATGATGGAATTTACTGAACCCTCGGGGCATGACACTCTCCAAAGCTTCCTGGCCGGATGAGTTTTGCACTCCTCTGAGACAGACTTCATTTACTAAGTGCTGCATGTACGCACCGGAACAGGTAAATAAAGCTGATATGTAATGGCATTGACCCTCTCGGGGGTGGGGAGTGGTAGTGGAAGATGAATGGTGCTCTGTGTGCAGGACTGAGACCTGAGATGTCTATGAGGACAATGAAGCTTTTCCACCACTGCACAAGTCACAAGACATTGACTAAAGGGTAAATGATTAGCTCAAATTAGCATAATTAAATCTAGGCTAAAAAAAGCGCTGGTGGTCTAATTTAACTAACATTAAATGGTACCTCCTGCACTCTGAGCAGAGAACCTGGATGGATCTAAGCAGAATCCTTAATTAGAAAGGGTTTAAAGTGAAACATTTACTTTCTTTCATGGTAAGGGATAATCATTTTCCATCACATAACTCCAAATACAGTGGCATGGTGGCACAGGCATAGCGACTTTGCCACATCTGGGTTTGATACTGAGCCTGGCCACCGGCTGTGCAGAGTTTACCATGCTCTTCCTGTGTTTGTGTCCAAAAACATGTTCTTAGGTGGATTGGCTATGCTAAATTGCCTCTAGGTGTAATTAGCTGTGTGGCTGGTTCTCTGCCATGGACTGGCATTTTGTCCAGGGTGAATTCTCCTTTGTGTACCCAGTGCTGCCAGATCGGCTCAGGATCCATCATGACCCTGATCAGAATACAGTCAGAACAAGTGCAGAAGATGAATTAATGAATTTGTCATTTTCATTTGTTTCTTACGGGACTCTTATGTAGGTGCTATGTAGACTCCTAAAACGAATTAAAATTAGATTTTTGTTAGAAATGCAACTATGTTTCATAATATTTTTTTGCATTCTTTATTGTCATATCAATACGAATATATGAATATGATATTTTAAAAACACTGGACATGTTTGAAACTTTTTAAAGTGTTTTTACTGTGTTATGGAAATGTTTTAAACTTTAAAGTGTTTTTCTTGTATTGCTTGAAATAAATGCTGGAAATGAGCAAATTGATCTGTTTGTTTACATTTAGGCCACCCAGTTGAAACCTGTAAGAAGTCTATGTTGAATCCCAAAATAGAGTTTTTTTTCCCAAATTAAAAATAATTATCCAATTATAGCAATTAACCAAATGAATCCTTAAATAACTCTTATTAAGATTGTAGTTGCTGCTGCATCTTTTATACAGAAAAAAAGTAACTTTGCAGTAAAACATTTTAAATATAGAATAATTATTAACTATCAATATTAGGAGTAAGCTAAATTATTGCTCACTAGAAATATTTTACTATTATATTATTATATTTTGTAACAGAATTAATTGATGTGAGATTATTATATAAAGATTATTAAGTTTATAAAAATATATTAAAAAATTTAACCTTAAAATTCTTAATTTAGTTTATTTGTATGAATATATCTTTGTTTAAATCAATGTGTGAAATTGGAAAATTTTATGTAGAAATGGGTGTAATAATGTTAGGTTTGTTTAATTAAGAAAATCGCACATTTGCGCATATACAAATAGAAATTCAATTCAATAAACAATAGACATTGTCGCAAAGCAGCTTTAAAGAATCAAACAAAATAAGTAATAAAAAATAAATAAAATAAATGAAAGCGAGTGGCCTAGTTGTTCATTTACAAATCTTTAAACTGAGGACTGTCAAGGTCGTCCTCAGGGAGGGGACAAAATGGCACAATTAGAAGGCTAGTTCCTGACCGGGACCAAAGTGCATCCTGTCGGTCATCTTGTACGATTAGCATGTGAATGGTACGTTTGTGTTGTTGTGTACGACAGAGCTCCTGCTACCTGAGACACTCTAATTAGCGATGAATTAAAGGGGGGTGGTTAAAGAGAGGGCCTTTGTACGGACATCTGGTTCCTTCCTCACCCCCTGTGTTGGGGGAGGAGTGACAGTGACACACCAAACAAAACATGGCCGAGAGTCCGCACATCCTGGAAGGTCAGGAGGATGTGGAAAGTTTATACAGGAAGTGTACACAGGTTGTTTACAACCGGGGTTGAAAATAATACGATTCTTAGATCTACTTAAGAATTGCTTAGTTTTTTTGTTGAGTTCACAAAATGTGTACTGTAACCACACATCATACTAATTCTAAACAAATAAAAATTTTTTTGTCACATACACAAACATACACAGTAAGACATGAAATGGGATTTTTATGCAGAGCTTTTTGGTGATCATTAAAAGCACACAAAACCATTTATCATGGCTGGGGAGGCTCCTGGGAATATCATGTGCTTAATCCCGTCCATAATAAATTGTTTTAGTTTTGTAAAACATAAATTTTCCTAAATTCCAACATTTTTTTGCCAATTTGTTTTATTTTGAGCTTAAATTGGATCAAATATATATAGCAGATACACCAAAAATGTATTTGTTTTTTGTGTCCAATAGAGAAAATGTATAAAATTAAGGACAGCATGATACATTTTCTCTTCATTTTTTTATACCGATATCTGAGTATCAGCTAATATCAATACCCATCTGATGCTACTAATCTTTATTATTATTATTATTTTTTATTATTTCAACTGAAGTATACTGAATATACATATAAAATCAATCCTAACAAGAAAAAGTTTTATAATTCTTGATATGTTGAAGTTTTATGTAAGGAAATCAAGATAGTAAAAGTAGTCTGTTGTTGAGTATTTTACTAGAAAAGAACAATACTGTGTGAGTGGTATATTCATTATGTGGTACTTTCAATCAAATAATTGTAAAAGATAATGTTCAATTCATCCCTTGATGTATTAGTTACTCTACTAAAAAAGTTACATTTGTCATAAGTACACTACACCTAAAAGATATCACTTTCTTTTTTATTTATTTAACCCAACTTGATTTCGGAATGCATTTTTGCTTGAAATGAATTTTCAACTCCTGTACTCCTGTTCTGGGTGACAAACTTTATAGTTGTGAGTGCAGAGCAGGAAAACCTCTAAAGACTACGACATATGTACTTATGCACTTATACTTAAACTCTGATGTCAAAATTGTGTGTGTGTGTGTGTGTGTGTGTGTGTGTGTGTGTGTGTGTGTGTGTGTGTGTGTGTGTGTGTGTACTTGCGTGGGCAGATGGAAAAAAAAACAAGCTTTGAAAAAGAGGTTAAGTGTGCCAGATTACAACATAATGAGGCTCAATCGTAGTGACATAAATTACAATGATACAGAGAAGCATATATAATATGGCAATACAGTACACAGGCCTCTGACTGAGTTAATATTAAATACTAGACTTTGGGAAAATGTGACATCAGTGATTTTGACGATGGCTGTTGGTGCCAGGTGGGCTGGTTTGAGTGTTTCGGGAAGTGCTGACCTCCTGGGATTTTCACACACAGCACTCCCTAGAGGTGACATCGAATGGTGTGAAAAACAAACTTCATCTACTGAGTGGCAGGTCTACTGGCAGAAACGCCACATTAATTAGTATGATCAGAGAAGACTGGTGAGACTGGTTTGATCTGAAGTCTACAATAATTCAAATATGCTTTACGAAATGGTGAACAGAAAACCATCTTTGAACCCGTGACATCATATTCTACCCCTGTCAGCCGGTAACAAACCGTAACAAACGTATGTTACCGGCTGACAGGTAACAAACGTATGTTATGCATTGATGAATGTGGTTTCAACAGCCAAAATCTATGCACACAGCTCAGAACCAGCTGAGCGTGGTGTGAATGCTACAGTCTATATTTACATTTAGGCATTCGGCAGATGGTCTTATCCAGAGCGACTTACAAAAAATGCTTTGAAGTTTCTGTCATTGGATAGATACTTACACTGGGTTACTAGGTTACTAACTACAGTAAGTGCCATCAGTCAAACTCAGTTGGGAAGGTTTTTATTTTATTTGTATTTTTTTTAATATTACTATTCCTGCAGACCATGTGCATCCCCTTATGGCTATAATTCACTCGTTCTTTTAATTCAAACATTCAACATCATAATGCACCATGTCATCAGGTACAAGTTGTCTCAATCTGGCTCCATGAAAAGGACCAGATGTGAATGCAACAGGGAATCTCTGGAATGTGGTATAAGAAGAGATAATAATAGAACAATTATAAAGCTTGTTTTGAAACAGGATTTGTACTCTTATATGTTTTCTATAATAATTCCATTTAAAATATAAATATTCATATAATAGTTATGTGATAATGAAATATATACCATCCATACATGAACCTCTGTCATCCAACTAGAGACAGCGGAGGCCAATTGTTACCACTGGCCAAATTATTCCCATTTGTACAACAAGGACCTCCGGTCAGCATTCACCCACACTACGGGCAATTTGGAAATTCCAATTAGCCTAATTTACATGTTTTTGAACAGTCTGAGAAAACCGGAGAACCAGAAGGAAACCCACCTACTGTAGCACGGAGAGAACATGCAAGCCAGGACCTGTATGTGCAAGTCGACAAGCCACTGTGCTCCATATATACATTTATCATAATAATTATATTACATGTAGTTCTTTGAAGGAGGATGCAGAAATATGTCTAATATTGACGACATAAATGTAATATTCGAGGAGAGCTTGGGTGTTTTCCCAGGAATAAAAATCTGTTGTTTTCAGGATTCAGTGTGAACATCTTGGTGAGGGATGAGAGGTGCATGACAACAACCCAGTACACAGACGGCAGCCGTCCGCCATCCGCCATCCCGCCGCCCACCCAGCGTTGCTAAGCAGTTATAGTTGCTATGATGAGGGAGAGAAAGGGAGAGAAAGAGAGAGAGTTGACTGTGTACATTTGGGAGAGAAAATCTGGGTGCAATTCTGTTTTTGATGTCTGTATAAGTGAAATACTTAAGCGTTGTTTTTTTTTTTTTTTGCAAAATGTTGCAAAAGATAAAGAGTATCATAAATAGTCTAACGAGCAGGATGGATTGACATCCCTTTGATTGAGCCTTTACTAAATTAGCTCTTTGGCCTAATGGCAAGATTATTTTCACACTTTTTTCTATCATTTTCTATCACCAGACTTAGGTGTGAATATTGTGCATCCTATTTTTGAAATGCAATGTTAGTGTGGGTTTCACTTCCGCTGAACATTGGCTCAACTTGTCGCAGTACTTCCCGTTTCTATTTTCATGATGCTGGCGAAAGGGTTGTTGTGGTTATCGACACATTGTAAGACTAAAGCCCTGTAATTAGCTCACCTTTGCTTCTCACAAGCACACACACAAGTATAATGTACAAAATGCTAGTCTTGTTCCAGCTAGAGTAAAATTAAAAAACTTTTATGAGCTTCTTGTTTCCAGGAATTGCTGCATGGTAACATGTCATGCCTGTCTAAAACTACTACTTGAGTGATGGTAACACTGAAATGGAATTTCAAGCAAAGAGGCAAAGATAGCACCGATCACTGATCAAAATGAATTGCACAATAAGTTGTCCTACTTTTTAATTAACTGATTTTTAATTAATAGGTTGTAACTGCTGTTAGTCAAATTGTTCCATAGCGATGGGTCGTTCATGAATGATTAGTTCTTTTTGAATGAGTCTTTAACTTGACTCAGAAAACTAGTAGTCTCAGAGAGTGATTCGTTCATTTTCTACTAAGCATCACTAAACCTCCATGGGTTATGTACAGGAAACAGAAATGAGTAGTTACCTTTGAGTGTTTGGTCCGAATCCTTCGTTCTTTTGTCACGTGACTCCCATAGATGCTATGCAGTGCAATAGATTCAAAAGAACGAACGACTCGGACTAGAAGACTCATGAAAAGAACCGTTCAATTTTGTTTTCTGTGTAATGCACTGCATAGCGTCTATGAGAGTCACGTGACAAAAGAACAAACGTGAATGTAGACTGGGGGTGCTGGGGGTCACACTAGGTTATGCTGGGGGTCTGTTTATTAAAAATGTAACATTTTCTTTTATTTCAGATCAAAAGAAATAAGCAAAATGACAAAAAAAAAGATTAGACGAGATTCAAAGTACCGAGTCACTAAAATGATCCAAACTTCCCATCACTACTCTCCATCACAAGTGACGGTCTCTCACTGTGCTACAAAATGTTTATGGAGTAGAGCAATGTGAGAAGGGGAAACCAACACTCAAGACAAACCACACAATGGGAGACCATCAACTGCAACAAAAAAGATTTTCACTCTTTTCAGGATGCGAGAGTTGGGTTTAATGCGTTGCTTGTGATGGAGCGAGATGGTGATTAGTACCGTTATTTAGAGGACGAGTTACTTCACGAACATGTGCAATTTCAATGATATGCGTTAGTTAATACAAAAATTATTCCCGCTTTTGCATTACTTTAGCCCTCATGATAACATACTAGTCTTGTCCTAGAGTCCAAAAAACAGAACAGGTCTGGAAATTTCCCTAGTGTTTCCAATCCCACCCACCAATCCCTGCCTGCAAGGCATACAGCCAGTGGTATTCACCACATCCCTCCTGCAGCTTCAGCTGCTTCCCCACACCAGGGTGCCGAGTGCCAACCACGACCCGAGCATCCGCTTTAAGCCTCAAAACAACAACACACCACTAGTGCAAGCTATGCCTCAGGAGGTCCAGCCTTCAAACCCGGCTCACTCAGGGTCCACCCATTGAGCTGACCTTGAGTCCCTTCAAACAGCTGCTGCATCTGGAGTGTCGTATCACTGTACTGCAAGTTAAGACCTTAAATGCGGAATGTAAACTATATCAGTCTGACTTCATAACTGCATAACTGACTGCATAACTAGCATGCTGCCTTGTCTAGCAACTTTACAAAAACGTTTTTACATTTTTTTTCACTGTAGCAGACTAGATTTTTCTGCCCCTATTTTGCAACTACAAAAATTAAGTGATGTGATACTGCTCTTGTTACCGGGCTGGTGGATGAAGCCTCTTCCAGGAATACAAAGGAGTTCAAAATGCAGGACTTTTTTTCTTCCTAATAAACAAATGTTACCTGTCTGAAAATTTCTCACATAACATGACTTTGATGGCAAGTGTGCACAGGTGCATTCCAATACACAAGTACGTTATACGCCAAAATGTACAGTACTGAGACTCGCGCATCTCGGAGGGTCATTTGTGTTTGTTAATGGGACATGTCTCCAGTCGCACATATTCCCAGTAGTAAAAAGAAAAAAGTATAAAACACTTTGAAAAAGGTGCCAGAACACATTCCTTCCCATACCCTCTCCGTTCCTCCGATCTTATACCACTTGACGCCTATTTGTGGGGAAAGTTAAAGGAGAGTGTGTTCAACTGTGAAGATCCACCAAGAACTGTTCCTGCATTACACGAGCAAATCGTCTCCTTTGCAGGACTCTGAAGCAACCTTTGTTCTGAGAATCCTGGTTGAGAATCTGCATGAACGATATGAACACTGTCTAGAGCGAGGCGCTGCATGCACACTTTGAACACGTACATTATGCATACCGTGGTAAATCAACACACTAATAGTATGTTTGTTAGTTTCTTTCAGAAGTGCATACTGTATATACAGTTAATTTGTTGTAGTGAAGCAAAGAGTTATTTATTTATTTATTTATTTATTTATTTATAGCTGTTTCTTTAAGAAACAGCAATAGTGATGCAGAGCACAGCAATTTGTTTAATAGTGGATGCTGATCTTTTTGAGATCATTGTTACCATGACACCCAGACCCCATGGTTTCTTATCACATACAGCACAAGATATAGTATGTGTCATATTTTCAGGATGTGTGTTTAGCAGGTGCATACATTTCAGGATAAAAAGGATGTGTATTTAGCACTCAGATAAATGAGCCTTAATGTGCCTTCCATACTGGGTATGTGAGGATGCTGTCTGCTGCATCCTTTAGCGCTGTAAAGTAGGTCACTCCATCGTCATCGGATGATGTCAGCAGCTTTATATATAGTACATAAAAGCTACCCTGGTCAACTGAGATTGGATAAAAGAGCAATCACCTAAGCAGGAAATGGAGAGAGTATTACAAAATGTTTATGTCAAATTTTCAGAATCTTCACTTCAGCCAAATTCTTCTTGTAGCTAAAGTGAATATTACCTGGTGCAGCTTATT
Source organism: Clarias macrocephalus (assembly GCA_011419295.1). Lineage (NCBI taxonomy): Eukaryota > Metazoa > Chordata > Actinopteri > Siluriformes > Clariidae > Clarias > Clarias macrocephalus. The sequence goes on from JAAGKR010000109.1 coordinate 112,428, forward strand.
TATATCTGTGCATATCATACAGATGTTTTCATTCAATATAATAATGGGCTGATTAAAATGGGATTATTTTATCAGTCGTGTTAGAATGTCTGGTTGACGGTTCAGTCGGCGGCTGTAGCAGGCCACTGGCTAGCGCGTTGGCGTTATTCTCTCAAAGCAATTACTGAACATCCTGTGTTAGCAGCACAAACAGTGCACGGCAAACATCAATAGAGCTCTCTCTGATCCTTATGTTTGGCTAATGACAGATAACAGAGCTGCCAGCCAGATGAACTGACTCCAGCAACGAGAGCGAGAGAGAGAGAGAGAGAGAGAGAGAGAGAGAGAGAGAGAGAGAGAGATGTTACATCATGTCTATTTGGCAATTCAACCAGATTCTCACCCACATGCTGATCACTCTGTTACTGTACATATACCTTGTGCAGTTCTCACCTGCCCTGCTATGATGAGTATATGTTTATTTATTTATTTATTCTATCTATCTATCTATCTATCTATCTATCTATCTATCTATCTATCTATCTATCTATCTATCTATCTATTGTCAATTGGGACATATATTTTGGAGAAACTTTTGCCACAAAACAACTTATTGCCAATTAGAGTTCTCTGAACTTTACCTGGAACACTACAATTACAGCATACTACAATCTCAGCATGCATTTTATTGTGTGCTGTGTGACAGATTTTGTCTATTCTATATTCTATATCTATTTGATCTTTACTTTACTTTTTTACCGACATTGACTTTTAGAAAGAGACTTTTAGACTTTTAACTTATTTTTAAAAATTTACTTTTAAAAAAAGCCCTAGTAAGAAATCTATACTGTACTCGAAGTAGACTCTCCAGGTCACATCACAGCTTCAGGTTCTATTAGTCGAGAATGCAGGTGTGCTTGATTCATCAGCAGTGTGTTAAGGCTAATTTCGAGTGTTTTCAAATCCAATTTCTGATCTCTAATTTCTCTTAAACCAATCCCCGGTCACCGCTGTCCCCAAAATCCAATTACTAATCAACACTGTCGCCAAAACCAATCTCCGATCACCATTGTTCAACAACACCAATCACTGATTGCCACCGTCCCCAAAACCAATCACTGATTGCCACCGTCCCCAAAACCAATCACTGATTGCCACCGTCCCCAAAACCAATCACTGATTGCCACCGTCCCCAAAACCAATCACTGATTGCCACCGTCCCCAAAACCAAATATTAACCAACACTGTCCCCAAAACCAATTGTCGACATTGTCTCCAAAACCAATCACTGACCACCAATGTCCCAAAAATAAGCACTGATCTCCACAGTCCCCAAACCAATCACCAATGACCATTGTCCCCAAAACCAATCACTGATCATCAGTATCACCATACCAATTGGTGTTCACCCCCACAAAAAAAACAACGATCACCAATCACCACTGACCGCTGAAAACAATTACTGATCCCCAACATCCAAAGAAACCAATCACTGATCATCAGTTTCCCATAAAAACAATCACTGATCACTCTTGTCCCAAAATGTAATCACGGATCACCATTGTTTGTGCACCTGCACACTTATTTGTTCTTTTTTTTAATGGAAAGTTTTTCAATTTCCTTTGAGTCTATGTGTTTCCAAATTGCTTTTATAATTCCTATGTTTTTTTCTGCATTTCCTGTTGAAAATTATAGCTATTAGAACTTTGTTCTGCTGTATAATAACTATGTTAAAATGTTGTATTTTTATTATTGCTTCTAGCAACTGTCTGAGCATGCATTACCTACTTAATTCTGAAAGGAGCTGCCAGTAGTGGCCTGAAATTCTGAGGAGAGACCTCAGAGGAAAAAAACAAGGAGACACTGTAAATCTGTATATCTGTGCTGTTCTCTGGATTTAAAAAAACCCTGACACATTAGTAAGATGAGCAAGTTGCCGAGTGCAGGCTCAGCTATCACACACTGCATCAGAACAATGACCTCGTGTCTTTAGCTGTAAGCAGAAAGGAAATGAAAAAAGGCAGTGGCAAGTCATCGCTTTGCTTGGGTACAGCTGAGGTATGACCAGGTCTGGACAGGCATAGACAGCAGCTGAGATCATACTTTTTCTATGGCACATGTTGGAGGATATTAATTAATAAAATATTTTAGGTCACTTGTCCTCCCTCAGGATGTAGGAAGGAAGTCGGGAAGAAATGGGTGGGGGGTGGGGGATTAGCGTACTTGCAGATAAAACTGTTCCGGTTACAAAGGGGATGTTGATGTACTGCAGGATCTGTCCCTAAGTGAGCGGGTTAGTGTTTCCTTTTTTTCCTTAATTTCTTTCTTTTTTTAATTAATAGATTTTAGAATACTATTATTGTAGTATATATACATATATACACACTGTATATGTATGTTACAGCCAGATCCCAAGACATCCCAAGCAGACCACACAGGATCTCCAACCAGAAATGGGGCACCAGGATGAGTCAGACAGGTCCGGAGGGCAGAGAGAGAGAGAGAGAGAGAGAGAGAAAGTGAAAAAATAAGGAGAGAGAACAGTTCGGTATGGTCACAGTCACATAAGGTATAAGGTATATTTAGTACACAGTGCAAGCAGGGACTCCAGCAGCATAACTAAAAGGAAGAGCCAGAAGAATACACAGACATGAGGATTTTCTGGGAAGTAAAGCAACCAGTTACTTCGCTGTCAACAAACCTGAGTGATCAACTGATCAATGACAGTGGGGACGTCAGCATCCAAACATACTAGTTCACCATAAAACTCTACGTCCATGAGTCCCCCAGATCTGCTCCTTTACCTGATACAAAACTATTCACTAAATGTTTGGCTAATTAAAGGCTTTACAGAGCACACACCAATATCATAAGTAGCAGACACCAATATCAACTTAATATTAACTGTTCAAAGAAGATTATTGCAAATTTGGGTTTCTTCAGCATTGTTTCACAAAGAACAAAGAAATAAAAAACAGGAAAGACAATGGATTTAAAGGTGTGTCCAAACTTTTGACTTTTTTTATTTGGTTTAATTTTCCTAGCAATGAATTCCCGCCTCGGGTTTGTGCATGAGGTTTTCATGTTCTCCTTATAAGTGCAAAGACATGCTTATTAGGCAAATTGGCATTCCCAAATTGGCCATAGTGTGTGTGTGTGTGTGTGTGTGTGTGTGTGTGTGTGTGTGTGTGTGTGTGTGTGTGTGTGTGTGTGTGTGTGCGTATGTGTGCGTATGTGTGTGTGTGCGTGTGTGTGTGTGTGTGTGTGTGTGTGTGTGTGTGGATGTGATAGAAGGCATTCCCAAATTGGGCATAGTTTGTGTGTGTGTGTGTGTGTGTGTGGATGTGATAGATTGGCATGATGGAATTTTCCTAGGATATGCTTCAGGCCACCATGACAGGATAAGTGGTATAGAAAATGAATGAATGAATGAATGAATGAATAATAATTAGGATAGCTAGATATATTTAACGTGGGTCCAGATACTATCAGGCATCGCAATTTCTGCCAAGAAGACATGTGAAGAGGTTTATACACCACCTCACTTCCCCTTTTGTATTGTTTATATTTCTCCAAGTGGACTCATTCCATCTTGGGGTGTGGGCAGCCAGCAAGTTAGGTTTATATTTGGTTTCTACCCAGTATTTGACATGAATTTGTGTTTAATTTGTGCATTGTCTTCTAGTGTGTTTAAACAATTAGATGTTGGATTAATGATGACGAAGTGCAATAAGTGCAGTAAGAAGAACTGCATTAGTAACAGAGGAACCACATTGTTGTGTATTTCCTTGAGGCAGTGATTTTAATAGTTACAGCACTGGACTTCTACACCAAGCAAAACCACTGCAAAGGAGACCACATGAAAAGATCATTTTTGTTTCCATTTATTTGAACAGTTGGTTGGAGTTAAGTTTCCTCCGCCTCAGTCATTTAATAGGGCAGAAATTGTAGAGTAGTACCACCTGTTTGTGGGTAGCCTGGGACTGATTTTGGAGAAGCTGCATGACACAAATTCTAATCTCACTCTACCCAGATGAATACTGTGTTCATATTGTGCATATGTGGTGTTTTGTTTTGAATGGCAATGTTGAATTGAGTAATTTTGAATCAGTTCAAAATTTGTTTGAAACATTTGATTAATAAAGAAAATAAATACTTAAATATGTGTCTTGTGATTTTTTTATATGTGTAGTCTGCAGGTAATGTTTATTAGTTATCTTTATTTATCATATATATTTTTATATAAGAATAAAACACTGTACTTCATATAATCTATGATACATAACTAGTACCTATAAGTTCACTTATAGTATACCCATCTGGTAAGGTCAACCATGATAGCTATATCAGCTTGGGGCGCAGAGTAGTCAACAATGGATGTTGTGATCGACTTACTCATAGCTGAGCCATCTGTCAAACCTCCTGGCTTTGACCTGACTTGACTCTTGTGGTATATACTGAACCATTTCAGGACTAGTCAGGCTCACTGCGCAGTGAACCTGGTCTGTTGGGTCCAGGCCTCTGACCCAACCTGCAGCTATGGTGCTATGCAGACAATGCAGAACACTGCAAAGAACAGCATACTAACTGCTTTCCCAGAAGACCAGGCTCTATATTGTGCCAGTGAAAATGGTATTCTCTGGGTGAACACCCACAGAAAACTCTGAAGAAGAAGACTTACCTTATAGTTAAAAGTATACTTTAATAAACTAAGAAGTTGGCCAATTTAGTCAAGAGAAGTATTAAAATGGAACATTCACAACTATCCCTGGACAACTGATATTTGTATACTTACAACATGAAGTTTACTTAAGTTTACCAAAAAAGATTAACATTAAGTATACCTATTTTTAAAGAACTAACTGCCTGCTGACTCATATCTGCAACTGACAAACATGGGGTGTGAGTATGCCCCATGCACAGGAAGGAGGAACACTCACCTGCCCACAGAAGCTTCCAGAATGATTATACTCTCCATAGGAAATGGGAGGAGGTGTTTTCTCTGCTAGTGTGAGGCTCAATCTTGAACCTGAAAAAATATCAGAAAAAATAGAACAAATCTTCCCTGGAAGAACCTGTGCTAGTAGGAAACAACAGGATGTCACAAATAACTTCACAGGCAGCTTGACAATTAGTAAACAATTTTACGGATTGACGAAAGTGGATGAGATTAGTTATGCTGTAGTAGTTAGTCCTGCTGGAGTCCCTGCTTGCATTCTGCACTAATGTACATTCACCTTATACAACTTCTGGTTGGAGATCTTGTCACATGGATACCTCATGTGGTCTGCTTAGGATGCGTGTGGCGACTGGGGGCAGTTCCACTTTACCATCAAGATGGTCCTGGCCTAAGCTGATGCAGACAGCTGTTCTCTGTGGACTGCAATCACACATTGGTTTCAGGACTGGAATTTCCTACAGTCTACCTGAATCTCCAATAACAAACTGGACTTCATATTAACTTAAAGACATTGTAACAAAGACGGACTCCACAAGATGGTAAGTAACAAGATGAGTGATTTTATTTCAGTTCAGAGAACACAAAGTATATTGCTAGTAGTTAGTGGCACAGAATGAATATGTATCAACAGAGGAGCTAGAATAAACACGTTTCTCCTTACGGCGAGAAGAAGGAGAGTCGAGATGCCCAAACTGACGAGACCAGGAGATGAGTAATACCACACACCATGGCGATACCGCGACAGGAGCCCGGAGAGGATGACTGTAGCACCTTCTGGGAACAAGAGCATAGGTAAGCCAATGTTTTAAATATAATCTTCTTACCTGGCGTAGGAAGTTGAGTCCACTTTCCTAAATACGAGCCCGGACACTGACTAAGGCACGGTGTGTGATCTTTATGGGTTGCTGCTGATTGGAGACAGGTGATGGTGATTAGAACTCCGGAGATAAAGGGCGCGGTGTCTGACTGAGTTCAGAGCCTGGCCTGACTGTGACATTACCCCCTCCTCCACGACCCGCTCCTGAGGGTCGACCTCTCAGACGCCGTGGTGGTCTACCCCGTCCTTTGGGTGCTGGACGATCGGGATGAATGTTGTGAAACTCCTCCAATAGTGTGGGGTCAAGGATGTCGTCACGAGGCACCCAGGATCTTTCCTCAGGACTGTATCCTTCCCAGTATACCAGATACTCTAGACAACCACCTCGGAGTCGGGAATTCAGGATGTCCCTGACCTGGTAGATGGTGCCTTTGTCCGTGATGATCGGAGGAGGAGTTGCTTCTTCTTCAGGGCCAGGCTCTGTGGGGGAAATGACAGGATCATGATATGGTTTTAATAGAGATACGTGAAAGGTTGGGTGAATACAGTAGTGTGAGGGCAGTTGTAATTTGTACGTTACCGGATTGATTTGTTCCAAGATCTCGAAGGGACTGATATACCTGGGGTTAAGCTTTTTGCAGGACTGTCGCAGGTGCATGTCTCTACCTGGGTGGTAGATAGGAGCAGTGGACCTATAAAGATCAGCGTTGGTTTTGTGCCTACGCAGAGCTCTCTGCAGATGGTGATGTGCCTCTTCCCAGATTCTCTCACTTTCCCTGAACCAGTAGTCGACAGCCGGGAGATCAGACGGTTCCCCCTTCCAGGGGAATAACGGTGGTTGGTAACCCAGGATACACTGAAAGGGAGGGAGGTCAGTGGTAGGCTGGCGAAGGGAGTTCTGGGCATACTCAGCCCAGCCCAGGAACTGGTTCCAGGAGTCCTGGGTACTGTGACAGAAAGTACAGAGAAATCAGCTGATCTCCTGAATCTTCCGCTCCATCTGCCCATTTGTTTGAGGATGGTATCCTGAGGATAGACTTAAGGTTACCCCTAGTAGACGAAAGAACGCTCGCCAGACTCTGGATATAAACTGGGGACCTCGATCTGAGACGATATCCTGTAGTATCAGAAAATACAGTTGAAGAGTAGTTCGGCTGTTTCCATAGTAGTTGGTAGGCCCCTAAGAGGGATCAGTCGACATCGTTCAAAAATCTGTCTACTATTACCAGAATACAGGTTCGTCCTCCTGACTTGGGCAGATCCGTGAGGAAGTCTACCCGCAGATGTGACCAGGGGCGTTGAGGAATGGGCAGAGGCATGAACTTTCCGGCTGGTAAGTGTCGTTTTTTTTTGACATGGCACATTCTGGGCATCCATTGACATACCTCCTCACGTCTCTCTCCATATTGGGCCACCAGAAGCGAGCTTGTACTAGTGAGAGTGTTCTGTCGATCCCAGGGTGTCCAGAGCCCAGAGAGCAGTGAACTGAGTGCGGTGCGGTGGACAGTCTGGGGGAGTGGCTGGAGCAGGCTCCGAAATGGATGAAGGGGGTTGCCATTGAATGGGATTGACAAAGATCTCCTCAGAAAGGATTGACACGGGTTCCTCTGCGGAGCCACTGGGTGCATGTAATCTTGAGAGGGCATCTGCTTTGGTGTTTGTATGCAGCAGATAGGATATTTTGAAATTAAAGCGGGTAAAGAACATAGCCCACTTTGCCTGTCGCGGATGGAGCCTTTTTGCTTCCTTCAAGTATTGTAAATTTTTGTGATCCGTCAGTACTAGAAATGGGTGCCAATGCCAATGCCAATGCCAATGTCTCCATTCTTCCAATGCCATCTTAATGGCTAGTAACTCACGGTCTCCAATATCATAATTTTTCTCAGCTGCACTGAACTTTCTCAAGAAGAAGGCGCATGGGTGGAGTGTGTTTGGTTCTCCCTGTTGTTGAGATAGAATGGCACCCACTCCAGTCATTGAAGCATCCACTTCCATTACAAAAGGGCTTTCAGGATTGGGATGAACGAGAACAGGTGCCGACACGAAGGCTTGCTTTAACAGTTGAAACGCGGAGGTAGCTTCAGAGTTCAATTGCAGTGATTTTGGTTTTCCACGGAGTAGAGAGATTAACAACGCCAATCTCAAACGCGCAGCGCCAAACTTTTATCAGCATATCACCTGCCCGACCAGGGGCGAAAGGACACTGGACCATTGCTACACTACAATCAAGGACGGCTACAAGGCACAATCTCATCCCCCATTTGGGAAATCCTACCATGCTGCCATCTTCCTCATGCCAAAATATAAACAAAGGCTTAAACGGGAAGTTCCGGTTCAGAGGGAGGTCGCGAGCTGGACGGACCAATCGATGGCTGCGCTTCAGGACGCACTCGATGACGCAGACCGGGACATGTTCAGAAACAGCTCTGATGATGTCAACGTTTTTTATGGAAGCGGTTGTGAGTTTCATCGGGAAACTAACGGATGATACCGTACAAAAAACGACCATCAGAACATTTCCCAATCAGAAGCCGTGGGTGGATAAAACCATCCGCGACGCTCTGAGATCTCGCACCGCTGCCTACAATGCCTTGTACAGGTCCATGTCCCCCGACTACTTGCGTCGGGGGACATGGACCTGTACAAGGCTGCATCATATAAAGTCCGGAAGGCGGTGAAGGAGGCGAAGCAGCACTACGAAAGGAAACTAGAGTCACAACTCCAACAGAGTGACTCTAGGAGCCTGTGGCAGGGACTAAGAACAATAACGGACTACAAAGCACCAACATCCGGTATGACGAATCGCATTCGTCATACCGGATGTTGGTGCTTTGTAGTCCGTTATTCTGGCATGACTCTGGCAGACGAGCTGAACACATTCTATGCTTGCTTTGAGACTGCAGCTAAAGATGCTAGCAATGCTAATGCTAATGCTAGCGGCGCTAAGGGCTGCAGACAGGAAGACACTGCCAGCACCGGAAAAATCATCTCCAAGCATGACGTGAGGAGAGCCTTTAGGAGAGTGAACACCAGAAAGGCAGCAGGACCAGACGGCATCTCAGGTAGAGTCCTCAGAGCCTGCGCATCTGGTAGGATTTTTTCATCGGGATAGTCTTGAGTCTGAGGTGTCGACATAAGGCCCCAGAGATGAAGTTGCCCGCTGATCCCGAGTCGAGGAGAACTGCCACATGAAACCTTAACATGAGATGCAGTAAGGCTTACAGTTGTAGTAAGGGGCTGTAATTTTTCTATATTGTTTGAAATTGCACTCACCACGGGTCGAGGAGGACGAATGGGGCACTCGCCCCTGAGATGCCCCACGCTGCCGCAGTACAGGCAGAGACCTTGGGTTAGCCGTCTCTGTCTCTCAGCTGATGTGATCCATCTCCTATCCAGTTCATCCTATCCATAGGTTCTTCGAAATTGATTCGGCCCATTGTAGTGCCTGTTCAGACATAAGAGAAATTATATAGGCTATCTTGGCCTGATCTGTGGGGAATAAGGCAGGCTGCATGGCGAACGTTAGGGAGCACTGTAGTAAAAAACCCCTGCAATTCCCCGCCGAACCAGAGAAGGGTGCTGGTCGCACCATAGGACTGGAAATTGGGAGCGCCGAGGTAGCGTTGGATGTGCCGGTGGAGTCCTGTAATGGCGTCTGTGTTGTATTGTTAGCAATGCTTGGCGAAGTTGATTTGCTAGCTCGAGAACTGGGTTTGGCTTACTCATCCTTAGATGTATTGTTCGGTCCGGGCTTCTGTAACAAAGACGGACTCCACAAGATGGTAAGTAACAAGATAAGTGATTTTATTTCAGTTCAGAGAACACGAAGTATATTGCTAGTGGTTAGTGGCATGGAATGAATATGTATCAACAGAGGATCTAGAATAAACAGCAGGTTTCACGTTTCTCCTTACGGCAAGAAGAAGGAAAGTCGAGACGCCCAAACTGACCAAAATGCCCAAAATGAGTAATACCACCCAACACTGCGATACCGCGACAGGAGCCCGGAGAGGATGACTGTAGCACCTTCTGGGAACAAGAGCATTGGTAAGTCAATGTTTTAAATATAATCTTCTTATGTGGCGTAGGAAGTTGAGTCCACTTTCGTAAATACGAGCCCGGACACTGACTGAGGCACGGTGTGTGGTTTTTATGGGTTGCTGCTGACTGGAGACAGGTGATGGTGATTAGGACTCCGGAGATAAAGGGCGCGGTGTCTGACTGAGTTCAGAGCCTGGGCTGACTGTGACAGACATCAAATGTTATATTGAACTTCCAGCCGCCTAACACACAGTATGACTGCAGATCAATCCCTGCTATCCATTATCACCCAAATAGAGATGGGTTCCCTGTTGAGTCTGGTTCCTGTCAAGGTTTCTTCCTATTGCCATCTCAGGGAGTTCTCCCTTGCCACCGTCGCCTTTGGCTTGCTCATCAGGGACAATCTAATCAGTTTGATTCATAAACATTTTTCACATTTCAAACAAATTTCCATCATTTTCTTTTGATTTTGTAAAGCTGCTTTGCAACAATGACAATTGTTAAAAGCACTATACAAATAAAATGGAATAAAATTTAATAGATTGGAGCCTAGTTAGACAACACCAGGTCATCTTCTAATTCTTATTTATTTTCAGGGGGAAAAAATCATGCTAGAACTACAGATGTATGCAGGGACACTGATTGAAACAGTATTGGAAAATGAAACTCACTCAAAAGTGTAACTCTCAGAAAGGCCACCCAGAGTTACTATGTGATCAGAAAGCTTACTTTTAGCTGCATGTGATCCTAGTACCAGTAGATTTAAGCAGAATGAAGTAAATTAGCATCCAGCCTCTTATGTCCTTCACACATTGCTCAATGAGACATAAAGTATAACTGTGTGTCATCAGCATAATAGTGGAAACAAATACCATGCTTACAAATTATGTCCCAGAGCAGGAGAAAATATCAGTGGGCCTAAAAACGAACCCTGTGGAACACCAAACCTCATTTGAGATCATTCATAATAGTCAGCATTTAAACAATATACAAACGATCATTCAAGTAAGGTCTGAGCCAGGAGAGGCGGTTCCCTTAATTCCTACTACATTTTTAATATATGATGGAGAATAGTATGATTAATGGTATCAAAAGCTGCTCTAAGTAAAAGAGTCGCAACCCTGATCAGAGGCCAGTATAAGGTAACTTTTTAGTACTTTAAAAACGCTGCCTCTGTACTGTGATGACACCTATACCCTTTCTGATACATTTTGTGTATGTTATTCCTATGTAGATATGAACATAACTGCTGTGCCAATACCTTTTATAGGATCTTAGAGATAAAGGGGTTTTATATCAGCCTGTAGCTGGACAGCTGTCAGGGGTCATGGTCAGGTTTCCTATTTTTAAAGAACTTCTTATTTAAAATATTTTAGAACATACCCACCGTAGAGTGAAGAGTTAACTATTTTTACAGGGGGTTCCTTTATTTCTGGTACTATTTGTTTGAGAAAATGTGTATGTATAGGATTTAATACACAGGTTAATGATTTTGTGGAAAAGATGAGTGAAATGAGTACAATCGAAGGGGAGTAAAATATTTCCAAATGAAATGCTTTGGGATGAATTGGAATAACCACAAATTCCCACAGCTTCATTCCACTCAAAAACTCAGTATTAATACCCATGGAATGGAATGCCATGATCAATACTCAGACATCAATATATTCTCGTCATATTGTTTATCATCACACATTTGTCTCACATGACATGGAGTGATGCGGCATTCATTAATATATTTTTGAAAAAGTTACATGTCTTTTCATGTAATTCCTGTGGTATAATAAGAATATAAACCTGGTTAAATACCTTTATATGACAATAAAGCAAATTTGTGGCATATAACTTAATCATGGTGATGTGTTATTAATTATTTTCCTATAAAAATATTTTTATGTCACACATTATTTTATTTCTTACTTAATACACATTTACCATTTTTTCCCAATGGGAAAGGCTTTTGAAGATTATTTTCTGTATGTGGTATGATAACTTGATATGATACATCCTATAAACAATTCACTTGAAACATTTATTTGGACATAGGGTTAAGATATTCAGAACTAACTACTTAAATGACTGTAAAAAAATACATCAAACCTCATATTTTACACACCATTTGTATGACATTCAGCCTGACCTTTTCATGCACCGTGACCAGATTTAAGTGTGTGGAGAAGAATTATCAGTGAGAAGGAGACTGATGTGAAAGAATGGCCTGCTTTCAGAGTAATTGATTTTGCAGCTCCAGACACTGCTGCTTCACCGATTATCACAGCTTGAACAATTCTTTTCTACACCAGAGGTAAATGAAATATCCAAAAGATGTATTACTCATCTGGAAAGTCATTTCTGATGCCAGTAGGCTATCTAGAAAACAACAGAACTCCAAGACATGATCTAGAATAGATGTGTGATTGGTAGACAAGGTGGGAGCTCATCAAACTAGACCTTGTGATCAACTCTATAAGATAATGGTATGAAGCCATTTCTCTGTATTCACCTGAACATGATCACATCTGTAGAGAATGCCGATGGACCTAAATGTGTTTTGAGGAAGATGAATGGCCTGTCAACTGGAGAAAACAAGCACATCATTATAAATGACGGGGAGATTGATTACATTGGTGAAGGGATGACAGTTGCAGAGCAGCAGGAACTTCCTGCTTAGACAGGTATCGGTGCAGGAGTGAAGTAAAGAACTGCATGCATGGTTACCTGCACAAATGAGTGAAGCCACTGTACATCAGAGACTAGACAAGGACAAAAAATAAACACAACAAAGAAGACAAATATGCTGGAGAGCAGACTAATTTCGAAGACTTTGATGAAACTTTTTATGTTGTTCAAACAAAAGTTTATGTGGATGAGTTAGTGAAAGCATGCTAACTTTAAAGAGAGAATATCATAGAACTTCATAGATAAATGTTAAGAAATTGTGGAGATGATGATTATCTGGGAGGAGATTTAAAAGCAAACATAAAAATGGTCCTATAACATCATCAGATACCAGGTAATACTTTCTGATATAAGGCTAGTGAATGCTTCTGTGCTAATGAATAGACAATATGACATCTGAATACCAGAACATAAGAACTTAAGTACTTCATTACAAGAGCACACAACGGCAGGATGGCAACCCCAGGGGGTGACAATAATAGCTCTACCTCAGTGTCTTGTTCTTTACTATGAGGCCCTATAAGTCTTTAAAAATAAGCAAGCCTAATGCAGTGGAGACGAAATGTGTACTTCTGAAGTGAAAACAAAATCAAAGATCACTCTTCTGCACTGCATGACTACACCTCTTAGCTAATAAATGCAGCCAGCTAAGAACAAGTGTGAAGAACATGTGTGCACTTTAGCTGGTCACTATTTCATGTAGGATAAGGCACAGAACTAAACAAATGTTCCATGATGTCTATGATTACTAGTAGAGACAAAATCACAAATCAACATGTTTTTGCCATATGTTCACTTAATTTAAAACGATGATTTATAAAAATGCCACAATTGTGCAACCTGTAGCTGCATAGCACATAGTCCATATTTTTAAACCAACATTAGAAAACCACAATCTCACCAATGCACAATGCCCCACTGTTCTACTGTCCCACTGTTTCATGTTGCATGTAAGAGAAATGGCCTCACAATTACAGCTGAAAGACTGCTACAGTAAAAAAAAAAAAAATCAGGTTTTGTATTTAAAAAAAGCTAAGAAGCAAATGTATCTTTTTCCTCTTTTTTGTTGCTTTTAACAGAACAACCACCACACTAACATAACCAACAAGTGAATTAAATAATATTGATTAATTATATAGCAGTAAACTGGTGACAGGATCATGGACACACAAGGCTCATCTATGCACAGGGAGACTAAAGACCAGCCTGTCTTGTCCAATCCAACAGAAAAGCCAATGTAGCACAAATCCTGAAAAAGTCAAATTCCCCAGATCTCAAGGCAGCACGGACAAACAAGTCCAACCCACCCAGGAGTCCCCTCCCTGCAACTTGACGCCCCACTGCCAGAAACCACAGTACACCCCTAGAGGGTCATCCGCCGGTGACTGGAGCTGGACAAGGGGAACCTACACAAAACTGGACATAGTGTTTATGCTATGGCTGCTCAGTGTATGTCCAGTTTTTTCAACAACAAAACAGTCTTTTGCACGGAGGATTTTATATTTTGTATGTCATTGGTAATATATCAAGCTGCATTGTTTGTTCTTATTACCTTCCAGAAAGATTTAATACAGTACCATTTGTGGGAATTACTTTTTTAAAGTTGTTATAATAGAAGTGATAATAGGAATGCAATTGTTGTAGGAATATTTCATACATTTAAATGGAACTATAAACAAATAAAAAAAAATCTTATTTTTTAATAAATTAAAAGTACAGTATAATTATTGACAGCATGCTGTGGTGGAAGAGGAATTAAACAATTCTGGGTATTAGCACATTTGTAATTTGTACTATTTGTAAAAAAAAAAAAGTAGTCAATTTCAGGTTAGTAACAGTATCTCCACTTCATCACACTGCCCTGTTGTTAATTATATAGTGTGAAGAGGGATGCCAGAATGTTAAAAACAAGTGAATTGCAATGTACAGTACTATGAATGGGAAAATCTTAAATAAATATTTACTGTTATATTATCTATTTCTAATTCTTCTATTACTTTTGTTGCTTTTGTTAGATTTTTCATCTTAGATCTTTGTTGCATTGTAAATGCAGTCGCTTAGCCTATAACTATAGACATAACTTAAAACATTTAAACAAATAATAATAAAATATATTATTTTTTAATGCTCATAATGGCTGATTAGTGTATAGGAATTTCCATTTTTTAACTTATTCTTGTTTTTTTTTCCTCCCTAATTTTTAACAAATATGCTTCATTTATCAACTTAGAATGGTGTTTATTGCACGCTGAAGTGACACACATCCTATGCACCAATCAGCCATTATAATAAAATCACCTGCCAAATATTGTGTAGGCCCATACTGTATCACCAAAACAACTCTGAACCATCAAGGTATGTACTCCACATGCCTCTGAAGGTGTGTTCTGTTATCTGGCACTGAGGTGAGCAGCAGATCCTTTAAGTCCTGTAAGTTTCAAGATTTGGCATTGATGGACCTGACTTGTTAATCCAGCACACTTTACAGATGGTTGATCAAAGTATCACTGTGTCAAAGTAACATTCACATGAATGCCAGGACCCAGGGTTTTTCAGCATCATCCTATCTTTGCAGACATGCCTCCTTCCCATAGTGCATCCTGGTGGCTTGGCCATCCACATGATGTAAACTAAATATAATCCATGAACCTAGACCACCATATTTCATTGTCCAGTTTGATGTTTACATGTCCACTGTAGGAGCTTGGACAGCAGTGGACAGGAGTTAGCATCGGTACTCTGAACAGTCTGTGACTATGCAATCACATACACAGCAAGCTGTGATGCGCACTGGGTTCTGACACCTTTCTATCATAATCAGAAATAACTTTCTCAGGAAATTGAGCTATTGTAGCTCTTCTGGAGGGTTTGGCCAAGCAGGCTAGCTTTGGATCCTGAGCCTTGGATGCCCTTGAGTCAGTCACCAGTTGACAGATTCTCCTTCCTTGCACTATTTTGGTAGGTACCACTGCATACCAAGAACACCCCAGAAGACCTATTGTTTTTGGAGATGCTCTAACCTACAGTAGCTTTTTACCTATCACAATGTGCCAGTCTTTTTTTAAATTCTTTTTTATTTTTCCTCCTTCCGGCCCATCACCTTCAAGAACTGACTCCTTTCTAATATATATTTCACCCCTTGGTATGTGTCAATATGTGGAGGTAATCAATGTTGTTCATTTCACGTCTCAATGCTTTTAATGTTATAGCTGATCAGTGTATGTGGATATATCTGTACTGTACATAACAGAGAGACAGCAAGGAGGGAGACTATGCTATCTTTTTCCCTTTCTGTGACTCATGTGTGAGTCATCCCCCTCTCCAGAGCATCACTGGAGGAGCTTCCCTATGCGCACACACACACACACACACACACACACACACACACACACACACACACACACACACACACACACACACAGGATCAAAAGCTCTTTGGTGTATTGACAGGTGAACAGATGCAACCCCCCACCTCACCAAAAGTAAGTCCAAAAATACGCAGCCTCCACAT
>JAAGKR010000109.1:129476-255389 GCA_011419295.1 Clarias macrocephalus
ACACACACACACACACACACACACACACACACACACACACACACACACACACACACACACACACACACACACACACACACACACACACACACACACACGCACACACAGGATCAAAAGCTCTTTGGTGTATTGACAGGTGAACAGATGCAACCCCCCACCTCACCAAAAGTAAGTCCAAAAATACGCAGCCTCCACATTCACAACGTGACATGCCTTCAGAATTCACACACAAATGCGTGTAGGTATTCTCCTTCCATAGTCAGTTATGAATGGGGAATCCCTATTGGCAAGGCCATAGTCAGGTGACTGGCTGCCATAGCAACAGGCGCCTTCTGCCTGGGAGCGGAGATTGTGCATGACACTCATTCATAGAAAAAGTGAATTGGAAGGCAAACCAACAGACAGAGAGAGAGAGAGAGAGAGAGAGAGAGAGAGACAGACAGACAGACAGACAGACAGGCAGACAGAAGATATTTGCTGTTCAGGTGGTTAAAATCACGACAGATTGTTGCTAGGTAACCAGCAAATCTAGACTCTGGTCTTGAAATCTAGCTAATGACTAAAGGCAGCCATTTAGCTAGTTAATACATGGTTATGTATTCTATTCTAAGGAAAGTATACGGACATAATGATTGTGGAACTGACATAATTCTCAGGTGCAGAATTGTTGGAAAGTTGCTAAATACTACAATTTCATTGAAGTCACACTAGGGATCATATGTGATCATGTTACGAAATCACAATCTGTACACGCAAACACATCTGTATATTAATGTAACCATGGCAACAGTAGTAAATATGGTTCACATCTTACAATGCTGTGAAGTCGACGTGAATTGAGTATAAAATATAACTCTGAACACCTTGAGTAATAAATGAGATCAGATGCTTATATTGTGTGCACCATGCATTTTGCATTCACAAAAAAGATAATGTATACCAAAAATTGTGATTTCATTTGTATAATCTGGAAATTACGCCATGAATGACTTCTTAAGCCACATAAAGTTTAAACTTATTTTCTGGTGCTCTCTCTCTCTCTCCTAATTCCCAATATGAGAAGTAATCTCTAAATAAAGTTGAATGTTGCTAACTGTGGTAACAACAAACTCAGTCATTTAACCTCAAGGCTGAGGAGCACTTTCTCTATTATGCCGAATGAGTAACTAATAAAGTTTATTCATGGCCTTATGACTCATCGGGTGAGTGTAAGTGCTGCTCATAACTACAACTGAAACAGGTAAAAATGAGAATAGATTTAAAAATATTGTAATTTCTGGTCACAATGTTGCAGTTCATTAAACATATAATTACAAATGTCATCTGCTTAACAGCTGGGCAGAGACCCACTACACGGATATGCTTCACATTTCAACATCTTTACATTCCAGAAAATTCCAAATTTGGAATCTTTGTAATGGTCTGCCTATGCATTCTATATTTCGTACTTCTTTTTTACTTATAGAACTAATTAATCTACAGTACCATGCAAAACTCTTTCCCGAATCGAATTTCCTTCGCATTTCTTCATATTAACTTAAATTGAATTAAATAAAATGTAATTAGTGGGAACAGAAGATTTCCTGCGACAGGCGGAAAGCCAGGCTACAAATTAAAGATCAGATGTTTATGTAATGACCCAGCAGCAACTTCATTTCCCTTCTCGTCTGTTACAACCGCTCAGCATTCACCACCACTGGTAATCACTGCCCTGCTCATCTGCACCTGTTCCTCACTGGTTCCTGCCTTGAAGATCTTTTTTTTTTCATGTTTGAATGATTTATTGGTCATTATTTGGTTTAATAGACAAAAAACATTCCTCTGAAACTGGCCAGTTCAGGGAGTGGACTGAAAATGAGAGACAACAATTCCGTCAGGAAGCCTGGATAACTATTATTCACTATTGCTACATTAAATAAAGATGTGGAAATATAGGTCTGGCAGTATGCAGCACTCTGTAAGTGGTCAAAAAGTGTTGTTCATAATTAATTTGCAATTTCTGTTGTCTGATGATTCATGCCTCTATTTCAGGTCTTAATGGTGTGTTTTAAAATTGATTGCAGTTTCTAAATCAGATGATTTGTCTCTTAGGTAGAAAAGGGAGCCGGTCTCCTGTGAGGGTGAGTCACCAATCCAGCTCAGCCTCCTCCCTTTGCTCTGTTTTCCTTTCTATGATTTAGAGGGAGACACAGAGCAGTCCTCGTTCAGGTTTCCACATGATTGCTCCCTCCCCCACTGGCTCTTGCTGCCTGGTGCGATAATGGAGCAGGTCTAGCGTGAGGCACGGAAATGATTGGGTGAATCATCCTATATTTGAATTTTATTAGCAGACGGTCCAGGCGGGGAACTACTGCTCAATTACAGGAGGAGGCTGTTGATTTCAGCCACAGAATTAGACAGCAGGAATATTATGCAAAAACAGCTAGTATGTGGAAAGTGAACCATGATGAGGTGTGATACATAATTTTTTTTTATAACATTCAGCATAGTAGGAAAATATCAAATGATGGGCCATTTTGATGAAGTCACAAAAAGTCACAGAGACCTACAGTAAGCTGATTATTCTCATTTTTACCCCATTTTATTCTGATTATATCAAAATTATTTGTCAATGATTACATGTTCTTTAAACTAAAATATGTCAGATTCTACATTTTATTCATTCATAGTTAAATTTAATATTGTGCAATGTGAATTAAATAAACTAATTCTTTTAATGACTTTCATTATAGCAATGACAAACATTCATCTCCTCAACAGCCTCTTTTCCCCCTATCTTTCTTTAAGTCAAAATGCAGCTCGTCATGTTACTGAGAAACCAGTAGAGATTGTTATGTAGATTGTTATAAAGGTGTGTCACTGGAGTTTCCTTCCATAAACGTTAAATAATTATCTCCTTCCAGAATCCATACAATCCATGTGAACAGGATGCTCTATATTACACTTTGATTTGAAGCTGAACTACTGCTCGAGCTGCTGTTACAGTAAATTATTCAACGCGTTCTGATCAGTATATTGATAACATGTCACTGGTGTTAAACTAACACGGTTAGTAATAACTCTAAATTTGTCTGACCCGTTTAGCTCAAAGTTCAGTTTAGGGTCTTGTCTAAGATAACATTCAAATTCATAATCCAATTATTAGATACCTGGGCTAGTAATTGGAAGGTTGTGAGTTTAAATCCCAGATCTGTCAAATGCCAGAATTGTCATCTATCCTTTAGCAAAATTACTGCATGGGAGGAAGATAATCAGCCTGTAGCAATTCTGAGGCATTATTGAAGACCAGCTTGCTTTGATAGCAGCCTTCAGCTCGTTTCTATTGTCGGGTCAGATGTTTCCCATCTTCCTCTTGACAATACCACATAGATTGTCTATGGGGTTCAGATCAGGTGAATTGGCTCGCCTATCAAGTACAGAAATATCAAGATTTAAGTTTCAAAGAACTTTATTAATCACAAAGAGAAGTTACCTAAATTAAATTGCTTAATCATGGTCAGCAAAATTTAATTTTTGTTATTCTAGTTATTTTTTGTCCTTAGCTCAGGTAAGAAGCTTGTGATGTTGTCTCAGGTACAGGAGAGGCTTGATACTAGGAATGCAACAGTTCATACAGCATACAGTTCAATTCCATTAAATTCAATTTTATTTATACTGTATATTGTTTGTAAAATTTTTCATTGTCTCAAAGCAGTTTTCATCACTCACTCATCATCTATACCGCTTAATTCTGTATTCAGGGTCACGGGGGGCCTGGAGCCTATCCCAGGAGACTTCGGGCACATGGCAGGGTATACCCTGGACAGGGTGCCAATCCATCGCAGGGCACAGACACACACACATACACTCACTCATTTACACACTACGGGCAGTTTGGGAAAGGCAATTAGCCTAACCTACATGTCTTTGGACTGTGGGAGGAAACCCACCAAGCACGGGGAGAACATGCAAACTCCATGCACACAGAGACGGGAATCGAGCCTGGCCGGGGATTGAACCCGGACCCTGGCGGTGCAAGGCAACAGTGCTAACCACTACACCACCGTGCCACCTCAAAGCAGTTTTACAGAGTGAAAAAAAGGAAATGACAGCAGTTTTCATGAGCTTTAAGCTGTAATCATAGAAGTGAAAACAATAAATGGTTTTGAATATTTCATGTAAGAGTAATTAAATTACAAAAAAAGCTATGATATTTAAAATGTATCAGATGCATTGTATATGTACCAAAAAAAAAAGCCTGAAAATTTACCTTCATTTACCATTAATAAAGATAGATCTACAAAAGTTCTTTTCCCTTTTACATAAGATTTTAAGTGGAGCGCGTTTAGAAAGCTGTCAACCATATCCTTATCATGTTCCATCTCCAGCTTGATTTACTGTAAGTCAAGTTCTATGTGATGATTCTTAACTTGTCTCACTTCTAACTTGGTAGTGTTATTAGCCCCATACGTTCAGAAAAAATAATAATGGTCTTGGGGGAAAAAAATCCTAAGGTTTATCATCAGCCACCATTCTAATATCATCATTTTAGTACGATTAGAAGCATAATAAGATGATGCCAAACAAAGCGCTGAATGTTTGTATATCCCAACTGTATCCCATGATAACAAATGTTGTTGCCTCATGTTCATTGCTATTAAAGGCTTTGTCCCTTTAAAATAAATGCCATGGGCCCTGTGTTCTGACTTTATGCTCTGAAAAGGGTCACCTTCCGCCCATTGCCTGCCCTACATTTCCCCTCATATGTATATTCAGACTAGCTTTTTTCACTCTTTCTTGTTCCAGCTGAGTGGATGAAGGGCAGGGGTGCTCCCTCAGGCTGTTCCGGTTGGCGTCATTTAGAGTTATTTTCACCAGCAGTCCTTTGGTTCCTCTGAGCCCAGTGAAGGATTACAGCGAAGACATGACACAGGCGGCCGGATGCTGATGATGTCATCTCCGTATCATGAATGGAACAGAGTCCAGGAGGAGGATGACGTGTCAGCTTCACCTTATACCTTGCAGGGTTTTACATACACCACTGGCCTTATTTAAATCTCTCAGAGTATTTGCAGTAAACACTGGATTACCCTGCTTTTGGCCTGTGTGATTACAAGGGTATTTTAAGATTATTACTTTTCACAACAAAATCTTGTCTAAAATTCTATAACAGGCTGTGTGATAATGTGCTCTTTGTTAAATTGCGCAGGGAAGATCCTCTAACAACAGACCTGAGATACTTACATCATTAAGTGATGTATTTTAGGCTCATGCACAAAATGGACTGGTATAAACACAGATATGTGTATGCATTGATATAAACACAATTTTTGCTATTTCCACTGCTGGAATTTTATTCTGTTCTTCTGTTGACTTTTAGATGAGCACTGTAGCAGCACTCATATTCTTTAATCTTATTTTTAAAAATGCACTGATTTAAGACATTAAATCAACCACCAGTTAGCACATCACTTCATGCATTATAAGACTACAAATCTCAACTCGTTCGTGGTAACAAAATGGGTCCAAAAATCATAAACCCTAAAGCGAAATGTGTAGGGTAAGAGGCAATTTCATATAACAAACTGTTTTTGTAATTCCTATGAACTTCCAACATACACGGATTAGCAGTAATATTAACACCACATAAGATTAACACATTAACAGTTATTATCAATTAAATGCCAGTAAACTGGTGACAGGATGATAGGAACCCAAGGCTCATCTATGGCTGTCGGGACCCTCGACCATCTTGTCTGTTCCCACGGACAAGCCAATGCACCACAACTCACTGAAAAAAGACAATGCTGGACATAATAGAAAGGCACAAGAACATCCACAGTGCACTAGACCCAGCAAGCAAAGGGTTCAAGGTCACCAATCGGGCTTCCAGACTCCCCAGATTCCAATCTGATTTAGCACTCATGGAATGCGCCAGACAACCAAATCTGATCCATGTCTGCCCCACACTGCAGCCCACAGAAGAACATCCAAGGAACCATCAGCCAACATCCGGCTGACAGACACCACAAGGGGAACCTAAACAATTTAGGGGAATGCCTAAAAAATGTTTTGCTTTGTAATTTTATGTCTGATCTGTATATATCACCTACACAGCTACATCATGAAATAATCCAATGACATCAACATAAGCTCCAAAGTAGAACGTAGAACCTCTGATTGGTTAGTTAATTGCTGGCTAATCTGAATTGTGCAAAATCCTGCAGAAGACATTAAAACGCCCCTATCCAAAATGTATTTGATTTAGGAATAATACACTCACTCACCCTAGTCTATACTGCAGTCTATACTGCTTAATCCTGTATAAAGAGTTGCGGGGGAGCTTGAGTCTATCCCAGGAAACTTGTGGCACAAGGCGGGGTACATCCTGGATAGGGTTCCAATCCATCGCAGACCACACACATATACACACTCACACACTCATTCAGACACTATGGGAAATTTGGGGATGCCAATTAGTATAATCTGCATTATACTAATTGGAAACCCATCAAGCATGGGGAGAACATGCAAACTCCATGCACTCTGAGCCAGGAATCAAACCTACCCGGGAATTGAACCCGGATCCTGGAAGTTTAAGGCAACAGTGCTAACCACTAAGCCACCATGCCAGGAATAATACAACATTTTTATATTTAATACATGTGCCAAAATTCATGCTTATCAGTGGGTTGTTGTTAGCAACTCTGACATCAGATTTGAAGACTGTAAAAGACAAGTGGTATGCAAAGTTAAGCCTTTATTTGTCAATAGTAAAAATTCTTTCTTTGTATAACCTCATGTATCTGGGGTCAGAGTGCAGGGTAAACCATTATACAGTACCCCAGGAGCAGACAGGGTTAAGGGCCTTGCTTAAGGGCCCAACAGTGGCAACCTGGTAGAGCTGGGGCTCGAACCGCCAACCATCCAAACTGTTACTTGGTGCCTTAGCCCTCTGACCTACCACTGCTCTGAAGCATACAAAGGACAGCACCACAGTTATGCCCATTATGCTTATACTGTATTCTAAGTGGTTAAGACACGTAATAGTACCATACAGATATTGCTTGTACTTTAGGGAACACCTTTTGGCTGTTAGTGCAAAGTAAGGTCAGGTCACAGATTATTATTATACAGCGGTCAGAGAGAGAGAGAGAGAGAGAGAGAGAGAGAGAGAGAGAGAGAGAGAGAGAGCATGTGAGAAAGAGTGAGAGAGAGAGTGAAATGACTATTTAAATTATAATGTGGAAATGTGACTTAATAACAGACATTATTTTACATGAAGCAGCAGGGAGTCTGTACAGTCTCACTTCCAGACATCCATCATAAACAACCAGCAGCATAATTCTGTGCTATCGGTGCTAACAATAGGGCCCGGTGGAGCTCTTACCTCAGTGTTTGTCAGAGCATTAACCCGCTAATGTGTCATTAAGTGGCTGTAGCTTCCTGTTTACTGAGAAATGACTCGTCATTCAGTCGTTTGCTTTCTGAAAAAAAAAAAAAAGCAAGAGAAAGAAATAAGGTCAAATCTGCTGCTTATATTGCATTGTTAAGTATTAATACTCCATAATTCAGCTAATGAATAGCAAATTGAAGATTTTTCTTCTCTTTTAGTACTGCTTTTTACCAGGAGTAATATCTATTCAGAAACATCTCAAAAGTAAGTAATTAAGTAAGAAATTTCAACGTTACCATTCTAACTGGCAAAGACAGAAATCATTGTCAGTATAATGGTATCAACTTGTACTTCATTTTTTTCTTGGGGTGAACATCTTTTGCACCTATAATATATCCGTTTCATTGGGTAATGGGCATGCAGTGCACCTAAAAAACAGCTTTAAAAGGTTAATTATGTACCTTATTAAACTTACACTATATTCGCATTTCTAAATAAAAGATACATTGAGTTTGAAACATTTTTAAACTCCTTCCGTTTTTGCTCATTTATCAAGTAAGATAAATAAAATGTATATTACATTTTAATACCCTATAATACCAAATTTTGTATTCTATTTTGGCAAATTAAAAAATGGATTTTTGTCACAATGGTGGAATTGTGGCTTAATGCTTAGTGTGTGATCTCAAAGTTCCAGGCTTAGATCTGGATCCTGCCTCTTGTCTGAGTGTAAGCATGTTTGGTAGGTTTACTACAGGTTCCCTGGTTTCCTTACACAGTCATGCAGTGTAGGCTAATTGAAGTTACCCAATTGCCTGCAGTGCATGGTTGCATGTGTGTTTTTGTGCTCTGCGATAAGTTGTCATCTCATCTATGGTGTCCCCTGCTTTGTGCCCTGAATTCTCGGGGAGAGGCTCCACCCTTATGACCATACGAGGTAGACCGTTCAAATAGCCTGCATTATTGGTATATAATTAGGCCTTGGTGTCAGAGGACAGGTTTACAAGGCAGAGCACAAAGCTCTAGATGTCCTCCACAAAAAGGACAGCCATCACAGAAATACGCTATCAATTTCGACTTTATGGTAGAGAGGATAAACAGAATCACTTTTAAATAAAAGAGTCTCTGGACTCAGAGAACTTGTTGTTATTCTGACAGAAGCTCCCATCAAGGGGTTGCCATCTGATCCACATACAATTTGGCACAGGTTTTATGCCAGATGCCCTTCCTGACACAACCCTTCCATTCTATCTGGGCTTCAATTCCTTGCATCCTTAGTGCAATCAAAACCCAGATTTCAATCCAATACAACACCTGTGGAGAGGCCTGTAGATGCTCACCTCAAATCTGAATTAACTTGAGAGAATCTGGTGAAGAATGAGAGAAATTGCCCAAATGCTGATTTGCAATATATCTTTATTTCTGAGGGTGTCGTCTATGATCTTATAAAGCAAAGATTCATATGTGATCATTTGAAGCTCTTCCTAATTTTTTTTTTTACTGGTCAAAGGAATCACAGCCCTATTTCAGTTCTGTTCGCCCACAAGCCTGAGCCATGTGCAAATCTATATATCTAATAGTGCACTGATATGCACTGATATATAGATAGTGAATAGTTTTCTATAGTGTAAATTATTCAACAACTGTCTTTAGTTTTCCATCGTAACTATCTTTGGAATAAACATATTTTTCTTTTCTTCTCTCATTGAAATGTCTTGAGGCTGTCATCCCTGGTCATTGCCAAAAAAAAAAAAACCCTGAAAAGACTGAAAAACAACGATTCCAGAAAAGGTCTGATCAAACTATTGACTCTTTCAGCGGTTGAACATTAACTCAGCGAGGAAGGCTGGTGAAATGCCCAGCCTGGGAGATTGATCATTTCACAATGGCAGTTGTGGAAACTTGATTTGCTATCTGACTGAAAACAGCCTGAATTTTTGACCTGTCTCAAGTTAATGTTCTACTCGGCAGCTTTGGATACAGGACATTCAAAATGCCTAGACATGCTCCGAACTTCCACCCACACAGTCAGGGAACATTAACCCTCCCGTAGTGTTCGCTAGTCATCTTATTTTAACTTTTAACATTTAGTGTATAATCTACATTCCAGTGATAACTGATATAAACAAGAGCCATGGAAATGCTAATGCTTTATAATTAAGGGTTATAAAGAAGGAACAAACATTCTTCCACGTTATGATAAAGTAAGGAATAAAACACTCAGTGTAGAAGTGTACTAGAAAAATTATAATCAAAACGGGTTGCATCATGAAGCAGCGTTATCCACACAGCTCATGCTGAAATGCTTTTTTCCTTCTAATACTACGGCAATCTCAAAATGCTCATAATATTGAATTAATTACAGAATAACAGAATAAATGTGTTTATAGTGAAATTTAACATTGTCAAACATCAGCAGGACGTGTTAGTTTGTGTGGTTATACACTCACCAGATTCATTTTTTTTCTCTTTTGGGGTTAATAATACAAAAGAAGCATAACATTTCATTTGTAAAACATAAACTCCTTACAACACAATACTTGAAGACTTCCCCATGCCTTACTTAAAGGTATAGCTCTATGTCTAACTGTTAAGGTTAGATGAAACTGTTTTCACTATCAGAATATAACATTAATAACAACAGAATAGATCTCTATATCGACAATTTTACATGTCCTTATAATGTCCTTATGAGCATCATAGATACAAGCCGCATTGAATAAATTGTTACTAGATTATATATTAGAAAGAGAATATTAATATAATCTATGATTTGCTGTTACACAAAATAAATCAGCACTTTTGGATCAATCACAATGAAGAATTCAACAATGCCATGGTGTAAACATATTTATTTTACCTTATTTCTCTCAGGGTCTAAACATTTTTAAACAAGCAGCATACATACAGTACATAGACATATGTACTGGAACAGCACTTTAAATGTTGTTTAATATGGTCAAGAGATCCACTTCTAATCATAGCCCATAAATCTTCATGTGTACTGAAGATTGAACAGAGAAAATGACCCTCAAGCTTAATTCATGAATTTGCAATGTCTCCCCCCATTTCCTTATCTCTGCAAGTATCTGTTGAAATCAAACATTGGAACAGCTCCATCCAGGCCAAGCCACTGCACTCCCACTCCCTTGTGTAAGAGTGTGTACTGTAATCTGTTTTTATTCTGCATGGGTCAGCATACATGTATGTCAAGACACTCACCACGCATGTGCTGGGAGTCGATCAATAATAACAGCCTGGGCTTGAGGAATGCAAACCATTCCACTCAGCCACCTCATTTCCATAGCAGAGGGCCTAGTGGACAAATACAGGATGACCCAGCATCTATTTCGCTTGCTTTTCTTCTTCTTAATTAATGTCTAAATGCGTGTTTTAAAAGGATTGTCTCTGAGAGGCCCTGGGAGAGACATAGTAAGGGCTGCGCAATAAATAGTTTGTTAATCACCATTGCAAAGCAGGTTCAGCATAAATAAATAAATAAATAAATAAATAAACAGGCTCATCAAATGGACTGCTAATAAAGTCACAGAGATTTCCTCGGGGAGGAACTGTGAGGAACTGGGGCGTCACTGATATACACCTTAAGTCCCTATCTGACACGAAAATATCAGATGAGCATTAAAACTAGTGTTGGTAACTAAGTGTTGGATTTAAAAACTGGCTAGAGGTGCTGGATGACATCATAGACTAATTAGTATTTTCACTGCGTTATCCTGATACTGTGCGTATGAAAACAAATGTTACTGAAGATATAGTATTTTCTAATCCCACAGCAATGGAGACTGCAATGGAGACTACACAGAATGCAGGCAGGAAAATATTACTATTGGAATAACTTGCTTTTCGTTTACTTGCTGCTACTGTTATATCTTATAAATCCTTATTGAACGCAGGACATATTATTAATAATTATAGACTATTGTTTATTTAAAAAAATTATTTATTGCTAAATAAAGTTGTTAAAGGGGTTTAAAAAGTTGCCAAACCTAGGAAAAGAATATACTTCTCAAGTCTTATAACAATGAAACAGTGTAGCAAATATACAGTACTGCGAGTCCAAAAAAATTGTTACATACCCTATTATTTCATTTCATTCAACCGCTGCTAGCTTTGATTATGGTGCACAATGTGGTGGCCAATTCATGTGTGAAAATGATTCCTTATGCTCCCAGAACCACTCTTTCATTTAAAAAGTGCAATATGGAATATGGAATATGCCTGTGCTATCAGGGAAGAAAAACTCTACTGATGTGCTGCTCTGGTCATTGAGTACATTGAGTACTTTATTTTCCTCCCACATAACATTGCTGAGTAGATCCGAGTTACTTATGCAATCCCAGATCATAACACTGCCTACAGTGCTTGTACAGTGGCCTCTATGCATGACACATTGCATGGCAGGTCACACTGTGATATTCTTTGTGACGATATTGTAATATTGTCAATTTTAACTTATAATATTATATTATAGCTGTGATTTCTACTGTCTGTTTTTTTTATGTCGTAATGCACCAAGTGTTTCAGTGATTTCCAGTCACAGTCATACATGATTCTTTTTCTGACCACATTTCTTCTTGATGATGATGATGATGATGATGATGATTTAGCACCATTTTTTCAAGTTTTAATATTTTAAAGTTCTTAACCCAATTCCAGTAATTTTAACATTTCTTTGCTTGATGCAGGCCAATAATTTGATTCTTATGAAATGGTGCCTTTTTTTGGCCAGGGAACTAAATTTGATGACAATTTGTATGAAACCTCTAACATAACGTTCTATGGCTGTGTTTACAATATTTGTGGTTGAAACTTGAAACTTAACAATTTAAATTTTCACAGTGGACATTTAATTATTTATTGGAAAGGTTCGGTGTTTTTAAAGATTATTGTTCCTCATTTTAAGACTTCTTTAACACTTTTTACATTTACAAAAAATATGTTGTCCAGAGCTTTTGGTCACTCACTGTAACAGTAACAATGCTTTTATCAGTATCAGCTAGCCAGCCTGCTTTCTATATACGATTCATTGTTATCATTAACAATTTATAGAAATAAAGTTTAAATAAAGCCTGTTTTTGCTGTTGACTGGTTCAGAATAAAATATTTCTATCAACATTCAGAATCACACTTAAAATAATTATTATACAACAGTTAGTTCCGGCCCAGTAGTCTGGACAAAAGGTATCCCATAGTAGTGATAATAGACGCTAACAGCACTGGGGTGTTTAACTATATGTATCACTCCATGTCCCAGGTGTTCTAATAATTACAATAATTTCTAGTAATTACACTAACTGTTGGTCACAGCATGGGTGAAAGTATGTCTGTATGGTCTGGCATACTGAGGTATGTGTAACTGCCTGCCAAAAACCACATCACGCCTCTGAATCATCCGTGTTCTTTTATTTTTGGCTACAAATCTAACTACCTAATAACACAAGGCTGAATTCCAAATCTCTTTCCAACCTCTGATCAAGAGATACGTGGAGTGTGTGGCAATGGATTGTACACTCTAGTGCACTAGCTTTCCTTTTAACATTATTTTGGGAGTTAACCCTGAAACTCGAAGTAAACAAAGCTGATATTGTAAAGTGCAGTAAGTGGAAGTATAAAGAGAAATGAAAAGATTTGCAGGACAGGACCACCTCCATGGTTTATCCTGCTTACTCGTTGGCTGCATAGTACCGGTATGAATTTAAAAGTATGTTTTAACTGTGGGACACTAACCGTCAGTTTCCAGTTCCGTCAGACATGATTACTTAGTTCCACCAGGCACTGAAGGATATGTGTTTCATAATCTGTTAATAATAAGTGGTGTTTGTGGAACTGTGCTGTGCTGTACTGAAATACTCATGCCTGTAACCACATCACAACCATGCTGATATTAATCACAACAGCACCCTCTCTTGCGTGTTATTGCTTCATTATTAACACTATGCTATGCTGCCTAAGCTGTGTGAAATTAATTAATGCTTCCTTGCTGGCTTCTAATACCCGTACCCAATGCGCTTTTTTTTTTTCATTACAGCATGAGTAGTGGAATCAATGGCAGCAAAATTGGTGGCCTACATAAACTGTTATGTAAACAGCAGTTAGGCCACACAGAGATGAAAGTAATAACAGTCATTTTCCATAGCCATTTTATTATAAGCCACAAGGGATGGCATAGAACATGAGTGTCTGGAATAAGGGAGAGAATAATACACATCAGACTACCAAAAGAAAAAAAAAAGAAAAGTAACAATAACTAGCATTGGACTGCAGACTACATGGCTGCCATCTCTTTTCATTTGCACCATTACATAAGTGTCCAAAGTGGCCCTGACATTTTGCTTCTCACTGCATTCTCTATTTTCAGGTTTACATGATTCTCTCTCTGACTTTATCAGTACTCCTACACAAACTTCATGATATATGTTTTTAATTCTCAATAAAACCTATATCATATATCTGAGCCTGTTTATTAAAGACGTTAAATGTGATGAGGAATAGGACTGTAGGATTGCCTCATCTAGTGGTGATAAACGGTAAGTATGATCCAGTTCTCCTCTTTAAAATGTACACATAACTGAGCTATTTAGACATGGGATTGAATAAATAAAAATAAATGAGTAAACAAATATTCTCTAAATGACTAAACATTACTTTCAATTAAATGCCAAATAAAAAATATTTCCAATGCTTTATAAAACGTCCAATGCTTGACTGCTCAATGCAAACAGACATTAAATACCAAAGTTCCTTTTATAAAAAAAATAATGATAATTGATTAATACTGTAATTAATTATTTATTGAATATTTCAGGTGACCCAGTGGCTTAGTGGTTAGCAGTGTTGCCTTACACCTCCAAGTTCTGGATTCGTTTTCCGCCTCGGGTTTGTGTGCAGTGAATAATACTCCTGGTTCTTTGCACAGTCCTAAAACATGCAGGTTAGGCTAATTAGTGTTCCCAAAATTGGCCAAAAAAGTGTGTAAATAATTGTGTGTCAGAGTGTGTATGTGTATGTTCTGCGAAGGATTGGCACCCAATTTAGGGTGTATCCGTCTTGTGCCCTAAGTTTCCTGGGATAGGCTTTCACACGCTTATAGGCTGGACAGGCAACTTTGGTCATAAAAATAAAAAAGCCTATCCTGTTACAATGAGAAATGAAGGAGGCATTTATACATAGAATATGTATATATTGAGGATCTGGATTTCTCAATAAGTATAAAAACACAGATTCACTAATGCAATGTGTCTATTCTATTTAATGTTATAAAACGTGTAAACAGGTTTTATAAAAAAAAAAAAACATAATAAAAATCATCTGATCCTAATTTTTTTTGTTCTTTTTTATACAAAATGAAGCTAAAAAGAAAAAAAAAACATGTGGCCATGGTTTTTTATGACTTTAGCAGTCTTTTAAATCATAATGGAGGAATCTTTACCTATTCTTCTTGATTGATTGATTTATTTGATTGAAATGTTTCTGCTTTCTTAAGGTCATACCACAGCATTTCAGTTGAAATGACACCTCTGAATGTATTTGTCAGACATTCTGATGTAGATTTACTGGTGTGTGGTGTGTGTGGTGTGGTTGATTGTTATCCTGTTGCATGACCCAATTTCAACTGACAGATTGCCTTACATTTGCCTCTAGAATACTCTGGCATATAAGGTTCTTGACAGATAAGATCTTTATGCTGGAATGCTCCACAAGAATTCTTCCCACAACAATTTAATGGTTGCAGTGGTGTCACAGGGTACATTTAAACAAATATAAGTAAACAAAAGTTTTGTTATTAGCTGCAAACAGAAAAAAACAGCACTGTAAATAATGTAGGAAACAAATACAAAACATCTCTCACCCTCTCAACATCAGCACTGGTTCTCCACAGGGTTGTGTTCTTTCTCACTGACGCTTCTCCCTGTACACAAACAGTGGCAACTCCAGTCATAAGTCATTTAAGCTCTTGAAGTTTATGGATGACATCACCCTGATTAGGCTCATCTTTCATCTACAGGTGAAAGATTGCCCTTTGGTGACCTGGTCCAAACGAAACAACTTGGAGCTCATGACCTTAAAACAATGAAGAGTTAATAAACTTTGGGAGGAACCAACCCCATCACTCTCTGTGGCTCCCCAGTCAGTATTGTGACATCCTTGTATTGTGGAGTGGCACCATCATCATCATGGACCTCAAGTGGGAGCTTAACACCAGCTCCCTAACAATGAAGGCACGGCAGAGTGTGTACTTCCTATGTACGAATTTGTGTGAGTAATAAGTGTGTACTTATCAACCTGCTACAGTCAATATTTGTGCTTCTCAACACCAGCCTCATTAAGTTCATCTGGCATGCTGCATTATCAGGCAAACTCATTCACTCTACTGATTAAGTGATTGCCTGCCAGTCTGCCATCGATCCAAGACCTACACAACCTGCAGGGCACTTGCGAGTTGGAAAGACTGTCGGACTGTCGGATCATCCGGAGATCGCCGGTTCGAATCCCGTGTGATGCTGTAACTGTAACTTCTCGCAGCTGGAGGTCTAGAGAGAGCTGATTGGCCAAGCTCTCTCAGAGGGGAGGGATGAGAGGTACTTAGTGCTCCCACATTAATCACATCAATCAGGGGCGTCTGTGAGCTCACGCAAGCGGAAGGAACGGATAGCGCTGTCCTCCGAGTGTGTTATGCCGCCCCCAATGGTGCGTGAGCGAGCAGTTCAAAAAGATGCGGTCAGCTGGCGTCATGTGGTTCGGAGGAAACACGTGATAGTCTTCGCCCTCCCGGCTGAGTGGTAGCCTTAATGTGGGAGCCCCCTAGTGACGGGGAGGAATTGGACACGACTAAATTAGGGAGAAAATCGGGAAAAAAAAAAAAAAAGGAAAACTTACAAATGAGCTTATAAAAAAATGGGTTTATATACTGCCTGGCCAAAAAGTCTCAACTTCAGAAGGACTTGCATCAAGCAAAGAAAGCAACTAAGGAGATTGCTGAAATGACTGGAATTGGATTTAGAACTGTCAATAAAGTCAGCTGATTACCTGAATGTACTGAATGACAAGGTTCTCACATCAGTGGAGTTTTTCTTTTCTGATGTCATGGACATTTTTCAGGACTCACATTGTTAAATGCCCATCTGGGAACATGAGGAATCGTTTTCATATCCACATTGGCATGCAGAAATCAAACCTAAAGGTGGACAAAGAAAATAATTACTCATAAACTTTTTTAGGCCTGGCAGTGTATCATTAGGCTATTTATAAAGCAGATGATAAAAATGAGTAACTCTGTTTTAAATCCATAAAATGTAAATATACATTTCAGTCTGTCTGAGTATCCTTTTCCCAGGCAAATCACACTTTGAGTCTTTGTAGCAATAAGAAAAAGACTTTACTTGAGTACAAGGCACAAGGTTTTAATCTAAGAAATAATGCGCAGTACTGAGAAATGAACAAACAGCCCACTAATAGGCTTACAACACACGGTCAAACAAACAAACACCGGGAATAACAACAGCATCATTTATTCTTAGTCAGAGTGAGATCGATTAAGCTAAAAAGCTTAACTCCATGCATTAGGCTGAAATCATGAAGCATGCTGAACATAGTTTTATAGCCACATGACTTCTATCACTGTCAGAGCAGTCTTACTGCATCTGAAAACAAAAAAAAAAACATCTGTAACAACTTTGGTTATTTAATTATTTCTTTATATAATATACTTAATTAAGAAAACCAGTAATAATAAAATCAGGTAGTGTGATGTCGCCTTGCACTGCCAGGGTCCGTGTTTGATCCCCGGCCAGGCTCAATTCCCGTCTCTGTGTGCATGGAGTTTGCATGTTCTCCCCGTGCTTGGTGGGTTTCCTCCAGGTACTCCGGTAGGTTAGGCTACCTGGAGGAGTACCTGGAGAAGGCAAAGACATGTAGGTTAGGCTAATTGGCGTTCCCAAATTGCCCGTAGTGTGTGAATGAGTGAGTGTATGTCATTCGTTATTGTAATTACATCACCAACAGGCTATTTATTTTAGTGCTGACCTCTGGGCTGTCTTAGGACAGAGCTAAATTCTGGTAAATAAGAATATAAGCCTATAACAAAGACATCAGCAATCCACTGCATGGCAATATTGTTCTTAGACTCCACCCACATATGCAGGGCAAGGGGGATCAGAGTTGGGAACCATCTTAAAAATATCTTAAAGCACTTATTTTTTTCTGCTTATTATCCCATTCACCCACTCATCGTCTATACCGCTTTATTCATACAGGATGTTGGGGGCCTAGAGCCTATCCCAGGGGACCTAGGGCATGAAACAGGCTATACGCTGGACAGGGTTCCAATCCATCACAGGGCGCACACATACAATCACACTTATTTACACACTGGAACACCAATTAATCTAATCTGTCCTTGGACTGTGGGAGGAAACATGAGTACCCAGAGGAAAACCCCCCAAGCACGAGGAGAACATGCAAACTCCATGCACACAGACCCAAGGCAAGAATCGAACCCATGAACCAGTGGAATGCTAACTGCCATTTGGCCACTATGCCAATGTGCCACCTCTGTTTATTACTATTAGTAGTAGTAGTGGAGTTCTTATCATACACTGAACAGCCTTAACATTATAGCCACATGCATATTGAGCAGGGCCCACCTTGTAACACCAAAACAGTGCTGACTTCTTCAAAGACCACTCAACCTCTGAATGTGTGTTATGGTATCTGCCATCCAGATGTTAGTAGCAGATCCTTTAAGTCCTGTAAGTTGCAACATAGGGCTTTTATGGATCTTTGTCCAGCACACCACACAGATGTTCGATCACATTGACATCTGGGAAATTTTGAGTCAGAGCCAACACCTTGAAATCTGCCATGTTCTTCAAACCATTTTTGAACAATTTATGCAGTGTGTCTTTCAGACCAGTGTCTCTTTCAACAGGAGAATTGTATACTCTGGTGTCATCTCTTTCCCAGGTAAGTGATGCATGCAATATGATTCATAATCAGACAAGCCCACCTTCCTCCATTGCTCCATGGCCCAGCTCTGAATCTCACAAGCTTGTTGTAGGTGCTGTCGGCAATGGACAGGGGATAGCATGGGCACTCTGGTGGGTCTGCAGCTATGCAGCCTCACATGCAGCAAACTGTGTGTTCTGACTCCTTTCCATTATATTTCTCAGCAATTTGTTCTACAGTAGCTCTTCTGTAGGATAGGACCAGATGGACTTTCCATCCTTTATCACATGCATCAGTAAGCCTTGGCTGCCCATGACCCATGCCATTTCATTGGTTGTCCTTGGTTGTTTGGAGCATTTTGCTGGGTACTAACTACAGCATATCGGTACATCCCACAAGATTTTGAAGATGCTCTGAAACAGTCATTTTGGCATCACAATTTCACTCATGTGAGAGTTATTCATACCAGTGTGCCTACCTTTTGGTCCTGCTTTCAACTGAACTGAATGTTGAGATGCCTAATCTATCTCACCCCTTTCCTGTAAAAAGTAAAAAACTGTAAAAAAAAAAAAAAAAAAAAAAGATAGTCAATGTTATTCAATTCAGCTGTCAGTGCTTTTAATTGTATGGCTGATCTGTGACATAAAATATCCTTAAATATTTAACACTAGGGTAAGTACCCGTTGTTGACAGGGAAAGAGTTTTTTGAGTTACAAGGTTAAAGCTAAAAATAAGCTGATCAGCTTCAGTGTAATCAGTGATTTTATTATTTCTGGTTGAAGCCCACATACATGTCTGGCTGTCTTTTTGTACGCCAGTACTCTCTGCTTGACTTATTAATAAAAAAAAATTGTAAGGTTGAGAAACTTATACCTTTTTTATGCAAAGTTGTACTTTTTTCATCATCAGCCAAATACACTCCTAGTTTGGTAATCGGAGAGTGAATCACAGATGAGAAATTGAAAAAGTAGATTGGATAAAGATTAAGGTTTGTCTTAAAATGGCTCCAGCATGTTAAAACTCACTTATACAATTTCAGCATTGTTATTTCAGAGATTGAAATATTAAGTGATCGCAGTAAAATTATTCAGTTTAGCTTTGCTAATTAATATCTATTGGTACTTACATTGAGCAAATAACTTATTAGTAGCTTATTTTAAAGTAGATTATTAAATCTGCCACATAACTGTTCATGACATCTCTTTTACTCAACATTTTGATTTCACTTATAGTGCAGGTTAAACTTCAGGCAGAGATCAAAGTACTGCAAACTTTTCAATTTCAGTAAATTCTGACCAGTGGACGATTTAAGACATAGACACAGACATCAACTGCCAGACACCTAACACACAGTATGACTGCAGATCAATCCCTGCTATCTGTTATCACCCAAATGAGGATGGGTTCCTGTCCTGCGATGGACTGGCAACCTGTCCAATGTGTACCCCGTCTTGTACCCTAAGTCTCCTGAGATAGGCTTCAGGCCCCGACCTACCCTAAATACTGGGCAAAGCGGTATAGACGATAAGTGAGTGAGTGAGTAAGTGAGGATAGGTTCCCTGTTGAATTTGGTTCCTCTCAATGTTTCTTCCTATTGACATCTCAGGGTTTTTTCTTGCCACTGTCGCCCTCAGCTTGCTCACTAGGGACTATAGTTAATCATTTTGATTCACTCACATTCACATTTCCTACAAACTTCCAGAATTTCTTTTGATTGTGTAAAGCTGCTTTGTGACAATGACAATTGTTAAAAGAACTATACAAATAACATCGAATTGAATTGTGACGCATTTGCAGTTGTCAAGACTCGAGCAGTCGATTTAAGACGCACCCACAGTTTGACGCATGTGCAGTACGCTGTTAAAACTTAAACGGTTTACTTCTGAGCACTTCACTGCTCATAACGTCATTTCTGATAAGCATTTTAATTTTGAGACGCAGGTCCACCTTCAAACATATACCTACCGAATTACTGTCAAAGTTTCATTAAATTCTGTCCAGTCCGTGTTGCGTGAAGCTGTGACAAAACCTGGCAGACACACAGACTTGTTTCGGATCCTCCAATGTATGAGACGTAAAGATACCACTGAAAGAGCAGATTAAAACAATTATATAGATTTGTAATTAATATTATTTCCATTCACTGGGAGGCGCTGTTGCTCCAGCACCCATATGACTTGCTTTTTCTGAGCGGTTGAACGTGTAAACAGGCAAAACGGGAGCGCGCGCGTGTGTGCGCGCGCGTGCGCGAGCGCTCACCTTACGATACACACCTTCACCAAGCGCTCGTTCACCTAACTCCTCTCCTC
Source organism: Clarias macrocephalus (assembly GCA_011419295.1). NCBI lineage: Eukaryota > Metazoa > Chordata > Actinopteri > Siluriformes > Clariidae > Clarias > Clarias macrocephalus. The sequence continues at coordinate 150,126 of JAAGKR010000109.1, forward strand.
TGACTCTATGGATTAGGAGGTTTTCGACAAGTGAATGTCAGGAGGAGATTTAAAAAAATGCTGAGTTGCCCTGCTGAGGTGCACAGCGCCGGGGTGAGTAAAGTTCGGAGTGTTTAAGGCACTTTTACTTATTTTCGTTCTGCGAACCATAACAGGATGCTGATGCCCGAGTCCGCTGCAGAAGTGTCTGTAATTGTGCGACAGAATTGAAGCAGTTAACACGTTTTATTATTATTATTTTTTTTTGAAATATGCTAAGTTTCATTTTAATATAGCTTACTGTTCAAAGCGAATGCGACATTGTATTATCCATTGCTCAAGGGTGATCTAATATTTTAACAGTACAAAACATCTTCTACATTATTGCTCTTCCTTTGTAAACATGCACGCAGTCATCTTTCCCACATATGATGAACGACTTGTCTTATACCCGGCGTTATGCATGCAGATATCTTAATATCAATGCTCTATGGAGACTTTTGCAACACCCTGGAGCATTATACAGTACAAAGTCATATATAAATAAAACATATGTTTGTATATTTTGAGTATGAACTTGTATGTAGATGTTGTAATGCACAAATATGGTGTTTAATAGCTTTGCCAATATTTCATATTTCAAATAGGATGAAACAGTAAATTCATGTGTATGGCGTTTTTCAGGTTTCAGTTTTATCAGCTCTGTATCATTCTATACATATGCAGTAGGCTGCTGGTTACAGAACAGAACTTTTCAAAGCAGTTGAAACAGGTGCATGAACTTACAGTCAAGTTTGAGAAGTTTTTTTTTTTAAATGTTTGCTGCTGAATCTATTCAACAATTCAGTCTTAAATCTGACAATAAAACAGAAATTAACCCTGAATAATATTAAAATACATAAAAATATATAAAACCCAAAAACCCAGATTAACCCCGGTTATTGAATAAATGTTCTGATCAAAGGTTTTGCTTACATGACCACTCTTTGTTTTAATATTATCAATACATTAGTTTGATGTAAATGTGTGAATGAAGCCTGTTCCTGTTATTAAGTGAACCACATTCAGAAAGCGATCTTCTCACAGAAACCAACAAATTACACCTTTTTTTTTACATGCTTCACTTATCAGGATTAGATTGTGTGATCTTGTAAATACATCCTTACTGTAGACATGATAATGTATTACAAATGCATAACATAAATCTGCGATTTGCAGCTGCTCTACTGTCAGAGCAAGAAATTAATTAAGACCATCTGAGTGATCAGAATCCAGAATTTAACAGTGCTGTCGTCTAACTTAAACATTAATTCTTGCTGTATGGAACACAGCACGATTTAACCCATTGCAGTGTTTTTAACTAATCTTTATTTACAGTATTACTGGCTTTGCAGTTTGTCCACATGGTCTAGTTTTCACAGTAATAGGTTTTTGGTTCACTTTTTTTTAACACCTGTTGTTTTCTAGGAACTGTTGTTCTTTAACAAAGACTTTAACAAGCCTCTACAGTTTAACCTGTTATAATTCTGTGACCTACTGGAGTAAACGCTAAGCTCAGTTTGTGTTTGGTGCCTAATCAATCCTCCTTTATTGTATGTAAGAGGTTGTTTCTGAATTTTTCCTCCTTTTGTGTTTGAATTTCTATTTATGGCACGATAAACACATCGACTGAAAGCAATAATTCAACCAAATGTGAAGTGTACACACTGTCTCCTTTATCCCAAATGTAGTCGATCAGCTGAGACATGTTTGGTATGTGAAGTTTACTTCTGTAGTTTTGCAGTGGAGTCATCATGCTAATAAGGGAAGGTTATGGCTACTATGTTTAAGCATTTGCAAATCGAAATGCATGTCTAAATCATCTGTTGCTGATGTGGTTTTTGACGCTGTATGACACACTGTGGCACACAGCCACATCCAGTGGTGTAGCCAGGAATTCATTTTAGTCGCGGAATGTGAAAATATACTCTGCATAAATTACTGCATGATCTGTACAGTTATATGGATAAGTGTGACACGCTCAAGAATTTTTGTTGGATCCCAAATAGTATGAACGGTGGATTGAACAGTTCTTAAAGTATTATAAAATATATATTATTGCATATTATTAGCATTGAGATAAAATACCTTTACAATAGTTTCAATATAAATTATTAAAATAAAATGGTAATTAAATTTTTTCCTCCTGCTGTAGGGGCCTTCATTGTTTCACAGCCACCTAGATATATCTCAATATCAGAGTGTAGCTACCTGGCTAATCTTTCACATTAAATGCATGACCTTAAGTGGTCAATCTTCTTTGCACCATAGGAGCTTGTACAAAATTAACTGCAATTAAACAAATTAAGGGACATGTTCATTTGATGTTTCTGGCGGGGGCGGGGGGGGGGGGGGGTTGTGGGGGTTAAATTTAATAGTAAAAGATGACCTATTAATACTAGTATAGTGCAAGTTATCTGTAGTCATGTAACATGTAGACTGCTGTCACACTTATATTTTTCTAATCGTTTCTTAAAAGTCGTTAAGATTACAAAATTACTCCAGCTTGATATGTGAAATCAATTTTGGACATAAATATGTCTTGTGTATTCATGTGCATATGACACACAAAAAAGCATCTTTTATGAATTTAAAATTAAAATGGACAATTGGGCAGGGCACACAAGCACGCACAGTCATGCACTAAGTCACACAATACACTAAATCTTGAAATCTCAATTAGCCTAATCTGCATGTCTTAGGACTGTGAGAGGAAACCAGAGTACCTGAGGAAACACATCGAGCACGGGAAGAGCATAAACTCAAAGGCAGGACTTTGTGTGGCCAGAGTGCTAACAACTGTATGTTAATGTTCATAATCTTTGTTTGTCTTCATGATTGACTGCTTGCAGATGCCCACACAACCCATACAACCACCCACACATGCAACTTTTTTTGTTTCGTCCTATGGAATCCCAGTTCTGATGCACAACTTTAACGCAATGGACTTAATTCACTCATGATCAAATGTTCTTGATAGTTGTCTCATCATTTGCACATGTTGTGTCCGTAATGCAGCTCAGTCAAGGTTGACTAGAGCAACTGGAATGAGTTTGTTTAAAGTTTGCTAAATCCTTGTATGATTTACTTATTAAATGTAAATGCAGCTTAAATGCAGCCTTCAGTTTATCTGGTGAAAAATGGGGCTGTGTGGGAAGGTGTTAAAATTAATAATCACAGCATTTGTCACTGGGAGAATTTTTCCTCATGTGTTTGCATCACATTAATCTGTTCTGGTCGTGCTGAGGAGACAGTTACAGAAAACGCTCATGTCCGTCCATATTGAGGTGAGAAAGAAAATATGATTATCAGTCATGGAAATCTTTTTTATTTTTAATAGTATTTATTTTTACCGCTTTCGCCCGTGCTTCAATGAGTTATTACAGCCTGACATTAAACTCGATCCTTTTAATTGGTTCCATGGATGGAATTGTTATTTGTCACGTTGACTTATTTCCCCACACAGCCGTTTATTCTGGAGTCAGGTTTTTGGCGGCGGGTCCATGTCCTGGAGCAAGAACCATGCCAAGATGTTTCAGACGATTACTGCATCTCGATCTGCCACTGATGAGTAACTGAGCTGACACCCTGCCCTCTTGCTAAATTATTGATATGTTTTTGCAGTTCATGGAGAGACGTGTTCATACTAGCTTGTCACCTTGCCAACTAAATAATGCAGAAGTAATGAATAGATTACTGTAAAAGTGTGAAGGATTTGTGTTTACTCTACGGTAATAAGCAAAGATCTTATGTGTTAGACTAAACATCCAGTTTAAACAACATTTGAAAGTTTAAGCTACTCATATGCGTGATGGATATGACAAAGGTTAAGTGTTATCCTGATACATTATGGTATATAATATTTAATAACAAGTCATTAAATAGAGTTATTGTTGGGAAAATTCATTATTTTCCGAAAGATGTTTTATTTCTCTTATATCACGGCAATTTTCAACATTTTAAAACATATTCATTAAAGAATGAAACGTCATTCTTTTATCCAATTGTAGTCCTTACTAATGTTATGGAATGTCCACAAAACAGGTTAGTTCCTGTTGAGTATCATTCTCTAATTATCTTGAAAATAAGGGCAGGAAACCTCTCAGTCCTTAAGTCATTTGAGTGTATGAAAACATAAAGTTAAAGCTAAAGATATTGCTATTCAGATCACAGAATTTTTTTTTATTGTAAGTATCTTTATACTTCCAAGGTGAGTGTGTTTCTATTTTAAAATCTGCTCTAGGGCTGTGTGATTCGATCAAAAAAATCACTTTCTGATTATTTTGACCCATATTGAGACTGCTTCCTTATTTAACCTGCCATATGTAACCATTAAATTTTATATTTAATATAAATAAAGCATCCTGTATCTGGACAGCGTGTCTGTCAGCAATGCCTTATAGTAGGATATAGCTGTACCACTGAAATTGTAACAAGGATATAAGAAGTTAAATTAAAAGTCTGTCACAGTTGTATGCTATAAGATTAAATGTTTAAATAAAGATTAGATATTTATTATGTTTTGGAATAATCCTATAGTAGCCAGTACTAAGTACAGACAACAACATTCAGTCATACTGGATACCGAACTTCAGTACTTTTATGTCATCTTTTAAGTGAAATGCTTTGATACAAATTTCAAATACCTAGAGAGTAAATCTCTCCTCAGTCAGGGGTCACGGTGTGTGTTGTAATTTAAGCTGGAGTGCATCTTGTAGTAACTGTAAAAAAGTGATCGATAGTATGGATGATTTATCATTCTGGATGATTTTCTCGGCCTGAGATTAAATATATACGAAAATGTTGTAGTTATCCAGACCGACCCAATGAAATTAATACAATTTCTGAATGTGTGTGCATGCATACATTTAACTTTTTCATTTCATTTGTCTTACCACTGTGATAGTCTTAGTTTGTGTTATTTAAGTTTTTTTAATTTATTTAATTTAATTTTTTTGTACTTATTGTTGTTTGTAAGGGGACTGTGAGTAAGCAATTTTAATTCTCTATATGTATGTACTGTACATGTAGCAGAATCGACAATAAAGTTGACTTTGACTTTGACTAACTGCAGACAATTGCTTCATGTTTCACTGCAGGAACAAACCACAGCTACTTTTCTTTCATCATTCATGTCTGCAAAACATTACATAACTTCCTTCCAAACGGCATGAGATTAGGATTTTATAGGTAAAGCAAACAAAAATTCGTGTCCAATGTGTACATGGTTGTTTACTAAATTTAACATCAAAATTACAACAAATCAAAAGCAACAATGGTAGCTGTCTAGTAAAATGAAAGTTCCTTTTGATTCTGGCTCATACATTTTTAGTTACTGACATTAACAGACACTGTTGCGCATATACTGCATAAACAGGCTCATTTCTCCTGCGATGGATTGGCACCCTGTTCTGGGTGTACATTGCCTTGTGCCCAGAGTCCCCTGGGATAGGCTCCAGGTTTTATAGGATAAGCAGTACAAACAGTGAGTGATTGTGTGAGTGAGTGAATGAAAATACATTGTATGTATGCAAAGAAGGTGAAAAAAATATATATATATATGTATGATGTTGTATTTTTCTTCTTAAAATCAATCTCAAAAAATTGGTATCGCAGAAGGGAACTGAAGTTCAGAAATCGGTATCAGTATCAGTATTGCTATAACTATCAAAAATTCTTAATTATTCAATAATCATTTAACTATTTTAAAAATTTACATAAACAAACTCGCACTGGCCATATCTCAGGAACTGGACATGATACAGTAAGAAACTTGGTATCAAAATGCAGCTCATTGAACCTGAAAATATACATAACCCAGATCACCCAAAATGCAACATAATACTCTGTAGCTTGTACCATTTCTCATTATAACAGGAGAAATGCTGGGCAGTGTAAACCCACAGAGTTGCTACACAGTATCAGTTGCTACTAACACCCAAAAGTGACAAACTGCAGAAGTGTAAACACAGCTCGTGCTAAAAGCATGCTAAGTTTGCTAAGTTTACTGTTTGAAATTATTGCTTAGCAAAAGCAAACCCTTGAGAACTTTAGAATCTAAATATCAATATATTTTTCATGGAAAATTCTTAATATCCCAATTTTCCCAACATGTTAAAGTCTGATTTTGATGTTACACTTAGTCTAACCCAGTTGTTTTGTTCTTTTGTATCCCTGTGTTTTTGACACCTGCACTCTTTTCTTTCCCCTTTTTCTTGCCAGGTGAAAGTAAAGGCATGATTATGTTTTTTTGCGCGCTGTGATGGATGTGTGCCCATTTGCACTTCAGCCTCATGCAGGAAAGAAAGGCCCAGGAAATAGTCTCACTTGGAACTGGCTGCTTGTCTCCAAATGCATTTCCAGGGACTATTGATCCAGTTCCAACACCCCCCTCCCCCCCACATTTCTTTTAGGACGACAATTGTTTCCTATGCTGTTAAACCATGCTTGACCCTTTTGTCAAGCCTTTTGCTGGCTCACAGCACTGGGGTTAGTTTCTGAGCATGGGTAAAAGTCTGTGCTAAGTTTCACATGTTCTTCTCATGTCCATATACAGTAGGTTTTTTTGCGTAATCTTTCAAAAAAGCATCCATCTGTTGATTAGTTTTTTTTTTAAATAACCCAAAGTATATATGTTTGAGGAAAAAGGTTTTTAATCTGAAAAAAGTACTCAAAGACCTTTTTTTTTTAAAGATGTCAGTGTTGTTGTTTTTCGAGGACCAACATACAATTCTGTTAGATGCATATGGGTTAGCCATTGGTTATCTATATTGCCTGGGCCAAAAAAGTTGCACACTGTAAGATCTCACCTTTAACCTTGATTATTGTGTGAAATGTGGTGACCAATTAATGTTTGAAAATTATTCTTCTTGTTCCCAGAACCACTGTTTCACAGTTTGAGTCATGCCATCAGTCAAGAAAAACTCTATTGATGTGATATGCTAGACATCTAATACATTAAAACTAGCCTGAATAGACTCCATAGGTATAAATAGACTTCATTTTATTGCTACATAACATTGCTGAGACTAGAGCTAACCAACTGAAGCAACCCCTGATCATAACTTCCCCCAGAGGCTTGTACAGTGGCCACAACGCATTATAGATGCTTCGCTTCATGTGCTTCCCTTTTTACTCTGATGTGCCCATCACTCTGGGATAGGGTCTGCACTCATGACCTTTTCCCATTGCTTCAAACTCCAATCATTATATCTGTAGCAGACTGAAGGTTTTTTATGATTAGTTTCACTAACAAGTTCTTATGGCCTCACATCTGTTTAGTTCCAATCCTGTTTTTATCACTTTGTGTGAAGACGCTCTTACTTTCATTATTAAACATTAAACATAGCTTCGGCTTATAACCTCAGTCAGGTGACGTCCCCGAATAAGGTGCACCTGCAGGTTATAAATAGGAGTGAACCGGAAACATTCTCAGGTCAATATTGTCTGAAGGACGTCCAGGCACGCCAGCAGTGTGTCATTGAAGCGCAGCATCTTGTTTCCCCTTTATCAGGGAACAGAGTTACAGCTAAGTAACCCAAGACATTCCCTTTCAAAAGCTACACTCGTTGCTGCGTGAAAACGCTATGGGAACATGAATACCAACGCTGCCGCACTGTAAGTGTCTGGACCCCCAGGTTGTGTAGTGTGTGCGCACAATAGCCAAGGAGATCTGTGGGATGCTGACTCAAGGATCCGCGAGCCTGGAGTAGCATTGACATCCTGCACCCAAACGTGTGCAGAGAGGACCAGCCTGCCGCATCACACACCTGCTGCAGGGGGACGCCTCTTGCCAGAGCAATTGATGAGGCAATCCCCCTGGTCGAATGAGCCCTGATTCCCAGAGGCGAAGTGTGACCACGCGCCTCATAGGCTAGGGCAATAGCATCTCTCACCCAGTGTGCCAGTGGCGGCCATCGCCACCACCCCCCCCCGGTTGCGACCCCCATGGCAAATGTAAAGTTGCTCTGACTTATGCCACTGGCCAGTGTGGTGGAGGTAAATCTGAAGAGCAAAGTCTAGGCAGGTTCAAGCCGCGAAGATCCAAAATCGATCTCTCTTGGGAACCAAGAAGGACCGACTGTAGTAGCCCGACTCTCTGTCTGGGAGGAGAAACATGTTCTATGGCCCCTTTGCCCAGCAGAGTCTGTAATTCCTGGGCTAGCAGATGTGCTCGTGCCGGTTTCACGGAAGTGGAGACCACGCCGTTGAAACGCGGAGGAGAATGTGCAAACTGAATCCTGTAGCCTGTGGCTACAGTTTTTTGTACCCAAGGAGATAGGCCTGGCAGTAGTTTCCACGCCGCCAGCTTCTCCGAAAGGGGCACGATTTTTGACACTTCGGCTGGATGGAGGGGTGTTAGATGTTTGGTATCTTGAAGTGTGACAGGAGATGACCGAACACCCAACATTTAATTGGAGACCGACGCTCCCCGAAACACCAATGGTGGTGGGGATTGAACACCGGCCTCCTGGGAGTGCCAGGGAGGAGACCCTATTCTGTGAAGGAAATCCAGGCGCCCCTCCCCGGGGGGGGGGGGAGACACCCCAATGGCCCTGTCTGCACGAGCCTCAGGACTTCCTCTTTGCAGAGAGGAAGCTCCTCAGGTCCGGTCTTTTTGAGGCAGATTTAGAAGAGTGGCGAGCCCCACCCCAGTCTTTACGAGGGGGTGCGCGGTCAGTCACGCTCTCCTTCTGCACCTCACGCCTAATAGGGGCCAATAGACGGTCCCGACTCTTGAGCAAAGGCCTCTTCGTATAATTTCGCCTCCCGAAACCTAGTGCCAATGGAATTAACAGCGTCGCCAAAGAGGCCGGAAGGCTGAACCTCACGGCCATCAAGGATAAGGATCGTGCTGTCCTCCTTGATGGCCGTGAGGTTCAGCCACAGATGCCTCTCCGTGGATACCATGGAAGCTATCTAACAGCCAATAGCACGAACCGTCTGCTTGGTTGAATGGAGAGACAGATCTGTGGCTTGGCGCAGCTCTGCAAACGCCCTCTCATCAATAGCCCTGCCAGTGCTCAGGTCCTTCAGCAGGTCAGTCTGCAAAACCGCCATGGTGGGCAGTGAAGCACCAGCCTGACCCGCTGCCTGAAAAGCTTTCCCCACCAAAGCAGATGTCAATCTACACGGCTTGGAGGGGAGTGTAGGCTTTTTCAGGGAGGATGATGTCCCAGTAGAGAGATAAGCGTCTCTTCTATCTGGGGCATTATCATATAACCGCGCACTTTCGCATCAACGATATTCGAATAAGTCGAAGTCGATGGCACAAAAACACGCGATGCGTACGGCTTGCTCCATGGAAGAGTTAACTCGTCATGGAGATCACCAAAGAAGTGGAGAGAGACGTTGAGGCTCCTCCCCCTGGCCACCCGACAGAAACCTGTCGTCTAATTTTGAGCGCTTGGGGGGAATCTTGCTTCTACGGCCAGTCGATATGCAACTGCTCGACTGCACGCGTTATAACTTCCAATAATTCCTCAAACGCTCTGTCAACACTGGAGGAGTGTTGTGAGGAGGCTACTTCCATAGAAGCGAGAGAGAAAGACTTCCAATCCTTCATAAGAAGCGCTGGAGCGCGCTTGAGAAGCGGAAGCTAAAACTTCCTGATCCAGAGAGAGCGCAACAGGAAGGGGGAATTCGGTCTCGTGCGCGTCTGCCAGATCAGCACGCAAGCTCCAGGAATGCACCGCGGCTCCTGGTTTCTCTTTAAAGAAAGCGTGAAGCACCTTAATAGGGAGAAGATCGCAATACTCACATTCTCCCTGAAGCCCGAGGTGAGCGTTTTCTTCCCTCAAGCACTCAAAACAAAATTTGTGGCAATTGCCCTCCGAAAGAGATCTAGCACACGGAGGCATGCATCTCTTAATCAACTCTGCCATATCGGTGAGTTAATGCTGTTATTTTTTTCTTTTCCTTTCGTTATCCGCTTGCACACACACGCAAACACAAAGCGGTCCTGAAGACAAAAGGATCTGAGGATGTTTCCGGTTCACTCCTATTTATAACCTGCAGGTGCGCCTTATTCGGTGACGTCACTTAACTGAGGTTATAAGCCGAAGTGTTCGGCATTTTTGACATACACAGGCTTCACAACCGGAGAACAAAGAGATGTTCCCATATCGTTTTCACGCAGCATCGAGTGTAGCTTTTGAAAAGGAACACTCTTTTTTCCTGACCACATTCTTCCAGTGAACTTACATTTTGAGTGCTGTCCTTCCAGCCTAAAAAATTTACTCTTTTGAAACGACAACTTTTTGCCAGTGAGTGTAGTTAACTCTTATCTTAAACATAATCAAAGGGGGAAACCAACAGTATATTCTTATTCTATATTGTCCGAACTTCTTTTTAAAAATAGAGACCAGTGAGGGAAACGGACTATTATTGTGCTGTTGTTGCACAGCATTAAATGGAATTTTAAATGCATATACAGTATGATGTTCTTTAATGAAAAAAAAATGTAAATCTTGACATATTGCAGTGGTAAATACTAAATAAAACATTTCGGGACATGCTGTTGCACAAAAGAAAAAAAAACCTCCATCCAGCTATTGATACTGCTTGACTAAAAAAAAAAATCACACTCTATTTCATTGCACCGCCTTTTGCTTTGATTACAGCCGTGGCAAGCTTATTCAATGTCACAACATTTATTTCCATCCAGACTCTCCATGATCTTGTATTGATGATGGGATTCACTATTAAACATAGCCATGAGTTGTACTGTTTTTTTTATTATTCTATTTCATTACGATTTTTTAAGTGATCTAGGTGGCACTGTGGCTTAGTGGTTAGCACTGTAACCTTGGAAATTCAGGGTCTGGGTTTGATTCCTGCCTCTGAGTTCACATGTTCTTGCTGTCCTTGGTGGGTTTCCTCCAGGTACTCCGGGTTTCTCCCTTAGTCCAGAGACATGCAGATTAGGCTAATTGGCATTCACCAAATTATTTGTATTGTGTGAGTGCATGTATTCTGTTATCACCCAAATGAGGATGGGTTCCCTGTTGCTCTCAAGGTTTCTTCCTACTGCCATCTCAGGGAGTTTTTCCTTGAATTCAGGGACAATCTTATAATTTTGATTCACATTCACATTTCATACGGACTACAATAATTTCATGTCATACAATCATTTCATGTCATCCTCACTCAGGGGGTTTCTTCTAGGTTCTCTAGTTTCTTCTCATAGTCCAAAGCCATGCAGAGTAGATTGGCATTTCCAAATTGCCTATAGTGTGTGAATGAGTGTGTGAGTGAGTGTATGTCTGTGTGACTGCGATGGATTGGCACCCTGTCCAGCGTGTATCCCGCCTTTTCTAGCCTAATCTGCAGGACTTTGGGGAATGAACCGGAGAACCTGGGGGAACCCATCAATCACGGGGAGAACATGCAAACTCCATGTACACAGAGACGGGAATCGAGCCTGGCCGGGAATCGAACCCGGACTCTAGAGGTGCTCGGCGACGGTGCTAGTGGGCAATTCTGTGTCTATTAAATTAAACCATGCATTGTAACCAAATATTGTGTGGTGTAACCACCGTCTATCTATATTACATTGACTCTTTCTTTTTTAGATTTAGATTTTTTTATGTTAATATTTCTTTATTGGCTATTTCCAAATAGCCAATGTTCAGTGTCTATATTATACCTTTTCTCAACATCCATTTATCATGGTATAATGTTTGGTTTCATGCAACAGAAACAGCCATAATTCATTTTTATATGTACATTTTTCTTACTTTTTTTAGCCATAGAAATTAATACTCAACAGATGGCTATTTTGCAGTTTTCATTTCATTTCAATTTTTTCATATATAAACTGTGTGGACTGGTGCTGAAAAAGACTTGTATACATGGTACATCAAGCACTATATAACACTGCAAATATGATTTCTTCTCATCATTTCTCTATATGACCCCTTATAGTTCGTCACAATCAGAGCCTTCTGTAAAGTAATCCATCTGCCATTGTCACACAGTCACACCTAACACCCTAGTGCTCCCACTACTCAGTAAATTTACTGTCTGTAAATTATAAAACTATAAAATTACAATAAAAGGATACTATGGGCTTGTATACTGGTATCTGGTAGGCCCAGATAATCTAAATCCTAAATCTCCTAATCTTAAAAACAATATTCAGTCACCCGCTCATTGTCTATACATACTGTAATACAGCCCTGGACATGGCTAGCAAACCAGCAAGACGCAGACAGATGAAGAGATGCATTGCAAGGCTAGGTTAGCAAGACAGACTAGAAAGGGAGATGCAATGTAAACAGGCATATCAAATTAAACTTATTAAACATTGCAAACATGAAGAGAAAACACACCTTGACCTGACAGCTTTTAAACCTATAGGGTCATCTGGCTCTGGTCATAACTGCAATAATTGCTGTATTTAAATTCTAAATTAAGCATCTACATTGTATGACTGAAACCTTAATATGAAATGAACTGTATTTGAATGGATACTAACATGTCACATAGTTGGATATCAAATCTTACAGTAAGTGAAGATAAAATGTCTCATAGATGCTATCTGCATTACAGTGAATCATTTAGTAAGCTCTAATGCTCTATGGATGGGGCAGAGACATCAGAGAAAATAGAAATATGACCATTCAGAAGAACTTCGATTTGTAGTGCTGGTTCGGTACTTTGGTACTCTGTAAATATTCACAGCTGTGCAAACTCTGATCTGATTTGAAGTTTGAAACAAAGTAGGAGCAATAGTGAAGAAGCAGTATATTTCTGATAATGGGTTGAATTTCACAGCTGGGCAAACACTTGACTCTCATCCCTGTTTACTGAGCCGAACCTCACTCTGTTACCGCATTGCAGACTGCTTAATGATGAAGTGCTTTTCTTCTGTACTCAGCCTTTCAGGACCTCTCAATCATCCCTGCACATCTATAGAAGTGGAAATAGAGAGAGAGAGAGAGAGAGAGTGTGTGTGTGTGTGTGTGTGTGTGTGTGTGTGTGTGTCTTCCATAGATCATAAACAACAATGTTCTGCTTATTGTAATATATTTTATATTTGTATTGTGGCATGTTTTTTGTATATGACCTTCATTTGACCCTGGTAAAAACTTTACTGCTGACATGTATTTGAGCATTTTCCATTTGTTTTTAGAATAAGACTATAATAGTACAGTATGTACTTATAATATACTTTTTAAAGAAATTAACTTCATAAAAGCCTCCTACCTTTCTTTTGTAAGAGAATATAAAAGAATGGAGACAATTAAAAAAAAATTAAGTTTTCAAGTTTGAGATAGCTTGTGCTTTCTCATGACATTACTGCATGACTCTGATATTCCTTTTTTTCTTAAAATCATATTATATTTTTTAATATCTTAATAATTAAATATTCAGGATTAACAATACATTATATCCTGAGGTCCGGTATTATTATTATCATTACTATTATTACGTGATGTCCTAGTGGGCAGCATGGTGGTGTAGTGGTTAGCACTGTCACCTTGCACCTCCAGGACAACTCCATACAGACAGACCAGAGGCGAGACTTAAACCCCCAACCATGAAGGTGCGACACAAAACCACTAAGTCAGCATGCCACCCAAAATTGGAAACTGATGGATTTTTTTTTTTGTGTGTCTGTGTGTGTATGCGTTTTTCATTTACATCAGCATATTTTGTTGTCTTTACGATATAATATACCATAGCACATCGACCCTGGATTCTGATTGGTCAGAAGTCAGAAAGTCTTGATTAATTCTTTTCCTATAGTGGGATAACTAGCAGTAGTGCAACAAAAGACCACAGTTTTATAGTAATGCTGCAGTAATGTTGCTCTAACATTGTGGTGGGCCCTCTTTCACAGTGTGTTGGGCCCTTTGTGTAAAAGTAATATGTGTAATAATAATAGTAATATGCAAATTACAGAATGGTATTTGAAAAAGAAAACCATAGAGTAATTTAGAATATCCTCTTTTCCCTTAGTTGAACATTTCGTTAATGAGATTCATTGCTTTGGAAAGGTCAGTGGTATTGCATTATACAAAAAAAGTAAGGCTGGGTTTCCTAGCTGCTTAGTCTCCTGGATGTCCCACAACACAACCAAATAAAAGTAAGGTGTGCGTTTGTTTATAAATAGAAAAATGCTAAAGAAAAAAATGCTGTTACAAGAAACTAATCAACTTCAGGTTGTCCACACTATCTCCCTTCCATCATACCACTCAGCTGGTCATTATTTACTTTCTCATAATACTCTATTCTTGTGTGTGATGTTTAACAAGTTGTAAGTTGTGACACCATCTAAACTACAGATTAAAAGGCTACCTGTTCGTTCCTTTTTGGCTATCATGTGATTGTTACATAAAAACGCCTACCACTTAAGAGCACTTAGATTCTTGTGCTGATAGCATGATGAACTACACATGTGTAGTTGTGTATGTGTGTGTTTAAGTAGGTCAAAACTTGACACTGTACAAAGTGAATGGTATTCAGCTAATACAGCGTGGTTCTTGTTTGATTTTCTTGATTTTTCATCCATGCTTTATCTATAGACATTTCGTTTTATAATAAAGCCATGTATTTCCCAGCACTGTTGAATTCTCACATCTGATTGGTCAGAAGGTGTTGATTCCTTGTCTATAGCAGAAGCACTGTCACTAGTGTACAAACTATAGTTTTTATGTGAAGACCACCATGATTGCCACTCCTGTCAGGTAAGAACAGGAAACTGAGGCTACAATTCACATGGGCTCACCAAAAGTGGACAATAAAAAACTCTTGCCTGGTTTGATGAGTCATGATTTCTTCTGCAACATTAGGATGGTAGAGTCAGAATTTGGCATAAACAACATGAAGTATGGATCTTTCATTCCTTGTATCAGTTCAGGCTGATGTAATGGTGTAGGGGAAATTTTCTTGGCACACATTCCACCCCTTTGTGTCCACAGTATACTGTGCCATGTCACAAAGCTACTGTAAAATCATCTCAAACTGGTTTCTTGACTTTCAGTGTATGAGTTGACTGTACCCAAATGGCTTCATCACAGAATCACAGATGAGAAAATAGGAAAGTAAACTAATCACAGTTAAAATATTCAATTTAGCTTTTCTAATTAATATTTATTGGTGCAGTTGTTTGACTTGATGTAAATTTTTTTGTGTATCAGTGTAATATTCATTCATTCTCAGTAAACGCTTTATCTTGGTCAAGGTTATGGTGGACTCTATCGTAGGTTATAGGTTATTGTGAATCTGTCAGTTGGTAATGGTTGATGTATGCCTGCATATCATAAAGTAAAAACCTGCAAAAATAAAAAGATCTTAATTTAGGAGTGAAGGTGTTAAAGAAGAACAATGAAATTATCTCAGCAGCACACACTGTCAATGTTTGAATGTGTGACTTGTTTCTTCTGAAGTTTGGATCTCAAAGCTATTATACAATTCGGTCCCAGTGCTCTCACTTTGGAAACCATGCTGCAAGAGCATGATTGAGTTTTTTGATGTGAGAAATTGCACTTACTATGTGTATTTGCAGAGGCGCTGCAATGTTTAGTGTGGAGGAATCCCGTTGGACTGTCTCCATGCAGATGACCAGTGATGGCCACGACGGCCGACCCCACAGAAGAGTAAGAAGCTGCACATTATGCTACTTTTTACATTCTTTAAAAAATACTCTTATTTATTTTTTATAAATGCATGTGCATGTGTTGATTACGCTGCTTTAATTGCTTGCAGATCAGTTGATGAAGTGGTCAGTGAGCACATTTTTAACCCCCTGGAAAGGATCCTTTTGACCTTCTTCCTGGGATCTGTTATCATTATGACCGTCCTTGGTAATTTGCTGGTGATGGTGGCTCTATCAAGGGACAGGCAACTGAGGTGAGGGGACTTCCTGTCAGTGATGCGACTCTCAAATGATGAATGAACCAATTTGCATTGATTTACCACCCATCTTCATGTGTCTTTCCATGAAAAAACAGTCATGATAGAGCTGGTGAAGTGCTGCAACGCCTTTAGCTTATATTATGGGCCTTGTATTGATGCCGTTTAATAATTAATTTTATTGCACATCCTAAATACTTGCAGTGTGGTTAAGGTTGTTAATCGACAAATGACAAAACCATGAACTACTCAATACCACCTTTATTACTAACAGCCGTCCAGGTCCCACACAAAAAAAAAACCCATAATAATCCATATATCATCCGTAACCCCAGAACATTTCCTTATACCCCTGCCCCTTTTCACAGTAAGAGGCCTCATTTATTAATAAATTATAACATACATAAATTAAAACATACATATCTTTTATACAAGCAGTTATATGGAACTTAACAAAGGTCAGAACAGTTCATGTGTGAAAATGATTCCTCATGCTTCCAAAAGCACTCTTGTACAATTTGAACCCAATTAATATTGACATTGCAATGTTGGAATATGGCCATGCCATCAGTGAAAAACAATGCATTAATTTTATAATCTCGTCATTCCGTACATTCAAGTCATCAGCTGACTTTATTTTCATATAACTGAGCTGAGAATAGGCTTGACTTATTAAAGAAACCCATTTAACACAATTAAAGTTGATGCTGTTGATAACATGAATTTCTGCAGAATTTTTTTTTTTACCAGAACGAAAGTAGACATTAATAATGAATAAATAAATGTAAAATTTATTGGCTGTGTTAACATGATTTGCATGTTCATCAAATCTTGTAGGCATCTTTTTGGACAATTTATTTAAAAAGTTATATTAAAAAATAAAAAGTTTATTGTTTTTTAATTTTAAGTGATTGGACATAATGTATGTTTTAAAAAATCAACAAAGAGAAATATACTTTGCTTTCTTCACAAAGGCAGATGAAGAGTATATTGAGACTGAATAGTGTGAACTGAGAGAATATTACATTACTGAAGCTAATGGACAGGAGTACATGGATGGAGTTGTTGATAGGAACAGGATTTGACATTAATTAAGTAAATGGCAAGCAACATTGTTAGCATCTTCCATTACTTCAGTAGCTTAGCTACTCCAGTTGCTAGTATTAATAAAACATGGGCATACTGCAAGCATACAGAATACGGCCAAATGATGTACCAAAACATGATAAACTTGTTCTGAAAAAGTTATTGGCATGTTATTGGCATGAAACACATACCAAATGTGTATGAGTTCACAACTCTTTTTCTCAGGAAGTTAGGCAGATCATGTCTAATCTTACCTTAACAAGTGTGACCTTACATAACAGCCCAGAGAAATAGTATTTGAATAATTTCTGTGCAAAATTGTTGCCTAGGTAACCATCAATCACTTTGGTGCACTAACCAATCTGTGCTTTCATAATGACCTGCCAATCATTTCTGTAAACTAAGATTGGTGGAAATGTTTAATTGAATGTTAAAAATGTAGTTGAGGAGAAGTCCAAAGTATCAAATATGAAAAATACCCAAGTAGTAATACATGAAAAAATAAGTACAATAACCAAGTATTTGTCTTTGTTACTTGCCACAGCCACTGCTGAAAAGACAGTATTCCTTTAAATGTCCACTGTGCTAACATGGAGCCAGCATGAGTTAATCCGCCTTTTATAGTTGTTTCGCAAATCAAACAGATTTGCTGGTGAGGTTTCAACCAAAAAATAGGATACACTGTTAAGACTGATTTAATCTGATTTAACTGATTTGTCTTTTTTATTTTTTTTTTAACCAAACGTTAGGAAGAAGAAGACCAACTACTTCATTGTTTCCCTGGCATTTGCAGACCTCCTGGTGGCTCTTTTAGTAATGCCATTTGCTGCAATAGAACTCACCACAGGCCACTGGAGTTTAGGAGAGACGTTCTGCCTGGTTCGCACTTCACTGGATGTGCTGCTTACCACAGCGTCTATACTGCACCTGTGCTGCATCGCCCTGGACAGGTAAAAGCATCAGGAGCAAATGCAAATGAGGTCTCATCAACTAATCCCAGAGAGATGAAACAAAGCTGTGGCCATCTACTTAGAATAATCATTGTGGGTTGAATTGCACAGCACTTCCTGTTTAGTACACAGCTGCCGTGTTAACCATCCGCATGGTCTTGTAATGAGCAGGGGCCTTTTTATCATAATGGTAGAGAGCCCTCGTTAGAGTAGGTCATTGAAAATCAATGCTGATAACCCACACAATGGTGCAAGGCTGATGTGTCTGTGTTTATTAATCACTCACATCTGATTGGTGCTTTGTAAAATAAGTATGTATGGATGCGCTTAAGATTCGGTCTCAAATGTCAGTGTCGCACAGTATTTATCAGTACTGTTTTTTTTTGTAATTTGAATAAAAGTGTAGTTTGCACTGCAGCATTCACAGATCAATTATAATTTTGCGTAGAATTGTGATATTACTAATTTGTTGCATGATATTTAGAAACATTGAAAGGGCTCTATTAACTGTTGCAGATTTTAATAAGTAGGGAAGAATTAAACATAATAAATTGTGTATTTTATGATGTGTGTGACTCCCAGTTAAGAGCTGCTCCAGACTCAATAATCAGTTTTAAAGTAATAATAATAAAAAAGGAATGATGTAATAATAATAATTATTATTATTATTATTTATTAGGGATTTTGCTGTGTACTGAGATGAAATTTTAAAATGTTTTATATGAAATAAAAAATTAAAAAATATATTTAATCGTAAAATAGCGTAAAAGCGCTGTCTGACGACAACAGGTGATCGTGATTGGATAAAAAACAAACAGGAGTGGAATATTAGTTCAGGAACATGTCATAAAAAATGTGCTATTATTTTTGTCAGTATTCTAACTAATTCTGTTTATGTAGTAATGACAGTTCGGTAAAGTAAAAGGGCATTTTATGTGAAATTGTTCCATCGGATTTTTTGTTTTAAACACACAAAAGGATGTACTGAATATGTGACAGACAGAGTTATGGCATCATAAAATATATAGGCCAGTAGGCTCTGATAGGCAGATGTAGGGCCTGAAACAATCAGTGGTGTGAGTGGTAGCACAGTCTGCATATTAATACGATGTAGGTCTAGATTTTTGTGTGTGAACAATTTTCCTATATAGAAAGTTTACCATATTCATAGTTCACATATTGATCATGATGGGATGAAGACTAATTGCAATGAAAATGTTGATAAGCCTTGCGCTTCCATTTCTACTTTTTCCCTTCTGTAGACACAACATATGCATTATCAGGAAAAGGGGTTAGACCATGCAGCCCAGTTCTGGTATGGCCAGAGGTCATTTTCTGGATGGGATAAATTTAAATAGAAGACTGACATGAAGAAACAAATCAGTTGTATGATAATATTGAGAAATCGAAGGCATGCAGGTTATAACAGAGTCCATAAAACAGTTTTAAATTATACTTAAATGTTCGTGTAATCTGTGAGCTGGGCAAGGAAAGTTTATTATACATACTGTGGATACCCTGAAAATAATGTCACATATGGCATATGTCCACAAGAGCAAGACGACATGGCATGTCTTCGTTTGGCTCTGAGGAGATTATGTGTATTTGTAGTGTTTAACATAAATAATGTAAGTGTTTATGTATTAATATGATGCAATCCTGCATGGCTTTAAAGAGAACAGCTGTGCCTCTCGTACTGCACCTGCCATAAAGCAACAACACTCGTTCTTTATCTCTCTCTCTCTCTCTCTCTCTCTCTCTCTGTCTGACACACACACACGTACAAACACACAGACTCATTTTCAGACGTGCACACTTTTGCACCCTTGCCTTCGACTTCGCAATTTTATTCATCCCACTGTGCCATTCATTCTTCTCTCCCTACCCGATGAGTAATGACTCTTTTTTCGCCTCATGCCTGTCAGGAAAAAAATGCTACAGTATAAAATAGCAATGTGATTCACAAGGGTGGGTGATATCAAGATGAAGAAAAAAACAGCACAAGTTTTGTTTAATAAGTGTTTTAGGGGGTTATGCAAGACACCCCGTTACTCAATGACGTCTATATATCACACACCACTTTTATCTGTCTCATGTTTGGCAGGTACTATGCAATCTGCTGCCAGCCGCTGGTCTACAGAAACAAGATGACACCGGTGAGAGTGTCTCTGATGCTGGGGGGATGTTGGGTTATCCCCTTGTTCATCTCCTTTCTGCCCATCATGCAGAACTGGAACGCCATTGGAATCGAGAACATTGTAAGTGGATAATTGATGTCAGCGTGTGAGCTTTGCTTGTAAAATTTTTCATCGGATTAATTGACTTGCCAACAGCGCAACTGAAATACTATGCTGCAAAAGCACCCTGCAAGTTTCCATAAAGATAGATATTTTTAGTATAACCTGCCAAAGGAGAGGAGGAGCTCATTTGACTAATGTGTGGCTACTGCAGTCCTGAGTTGAACATTACCGCTGTGACCTGTGTTTTACATACGCCATCTATGATCAGGGTCCATTAGAGAGCAGCTGGCAGCAGTCGCCCTGAGAGAATTCATTCAGTTTTTATTTTGCATGTGCTGTCGACCTAAAGCCAACAAAAACAATTCTGTATATTCTGTATACATTATATTAGCTCATTCTGTTAACACAACATTATTAATTAATCAGTTGAAAAGTGGGAATGATGTGTATTGCTTTAAAGTGTTAAGTGCTGTTTAGTGATAGTTCAAAATGAGTGAATGGTACATCTTCTTTTTATGGATTTATAGTTACATGTTATTTATTTATTTATTTTTTTTATAGTTTATTGTTTTATGCAATCAAATGAAGTGATTTTACCTTTTTTTCTCTTTTGAACTTAATAAATTTGCAAATTTTAAAGCTGTCTGTCCTGTGACTGGGCTAAAAGTTACTGACAATGGAGGCTCCATGTTTATTTAAACTCTCTCCTGTTATTAAAAAAAAAAAAATCATTCAGATCTGATGTCATCAACATCTTTGGACAGAATCAGAATCCAGGAATCAAAGGCATTGGGGCATAAGTGAAAAAATATTATACTACAATTCATGTACATCTTTTCATATGAACAAGGCCGTTCATATGCAAAAAGGATGGAACATGAAATGGAAAGGGATCATTTGATCATGAATTATGAATTTATTAATGTGTAGAAGAAAAACTGTAAGAGCTGACAAAATAAGCTTTTTTTTAGATGGGCCAGTGTTTAAATAGATTGTAAAATAGATACAGATGTAGACACTAAAAAACAAAGTGTTCTGGACAAAGTGGGTGAGAAAAAGCGAAAGTAACCATGCACTGTATGACTTAACGGGGAACAACAGAAATAAATCACTTAACTGCTAAGTATTTTTAATATCCATTGAACTACATGTTCACAAAACGCTCACTGTACTGGTGATTCCCACTAAATTTGAGGAAATCACTGTCATGTTGCCACGTTGCCAGCCGCTACTTGAATGTGCTATTTTTTTGTTTTGCTTTTTTTCCTACTCCAGATCGAAGAAAGGAAACTCAGCCATGGCTCAAACAGAACATCCTGCATATTCATGGTGAACCGACCCTACGCCCTCGTCTGCTCAGCCGTGGCCTTCTATGTGCCTCTGGGCCTGATGATCCTTGCTTACCAGCGCATCTATGTCACGGCTATGGAGCACGCGCGGCAGATTCGGATGTTGCGGCGTGCCGGATCCACACCCATTTCCACTTACTACAGTCACGAACACCCCGGCTCCAGCCGCATGAAGATCGAGACCAAGGCGGCCAAGACGCTAGCAGTCATTATGGGCTGCTTCTGCTTGTGCTGGGCGCCGTTCTTCGTCACTAATGTGCTGGACCCCTTCATCCAATACAGTGTGCCATGGCAGATGTGGACCACATGGCTGTGGCTGGGATACATTAACTCGGGTTTAAATCCATTCCTCTATGCCTTTCTAAACCGGGCTTTTCGCAGAGCCTTCCTCATGATCCTGTGCTGTGGGGACATGCGCTATGCCCGCCAGGGGAGCTTTAGCCCAAGCAGAGCTTGCTCAGCATCTGTGAACGGAACATCTATAGCACTCAGGTACAGTAATTCTTCTCCTGAACATGCTATTTTTCCTGAAATGAAAGATTACGTAGTATATGAAAGCTTTATCTTTTATGGTTCTCTGGGGCGATGTTTATGGGTCAAGTGCCGACAGACTCTGTGTTTTGTATTGCACAGTAACCGTTTTGTTCTGAGGCTCATTTCAGCATCGCCAGTGGCGCAGAAATGAATGTCCTTTTATCTCAGCCTTCTTCCACTGTTTGTCAATTTCCTTCTGCTGAATCTGTAGAGTATGTGGGATTGACATGGAGAAGAGTTTTAACATGTTTATTTGCACTGTTAATAAAAAAACTGTTTAACCCAAACTCCACTTAAAGGTAATGGACGTCTACTGTAGGCTGCCTTCACATTTGGTGTTTGTTGAAAGAAAACTTGCTGGTGATCGTGCCTTTTATTATGGTTTGCAAAAAGAGCTGCTCACTGTAACCATTACAACATTTTCATCATTCCTAGCTAGTATCAACTAACTAATTAAAAACCACCTAGTGCAGTAAAAATGTGTAAATATATTAAAATTGTAACATTGGACCTATATCAGTGTTACAATGAGACAGACATACAATACAAATACTGTAGATTTGATACAGATTAGGACGAAAAACATTGGATTCTGTATTACTGTACATCATTCTCCATCATTACTTAAATGCTTAGTAAAGACGTGGTAAAAAGATTACAAAAGAACTCACTACTGTGTTTAATAGATAGTGAAAGGATTGAGAGTAAACAGCTGTGAGGTCATAATAAAAACATTTGTTAGTGAGACTAAACACACACACAAAAAAAAAAAACCTGTATGTGATAGAGACATAAAGATTGATGAAAAAGTTCATGTGGATGAGTCCAGATTGTCTCTATTCCAGAGTTGTGTGGATCAGAGTAAGAAGGAAACAGGTTGTTTTATGTATTTTAATTAAATCAAACAATTACATTAAAATCTCAGACTAATAAAAAATTACACCAGTTTTAAATAAAATAAAATGAAACAACATTAAAACATAATTTGTTTTGCTAGTTAAAAAATGGTAAGCTTTAGTAGACCCTTCAACTAGTTACCTTTTAAAATACATTTTAAAAAAATTCATCTTTACAGGTATGTAGGAGAAAATAATCTGTACATCATTTTTTTTATATATAAAACTAAATATTTAAAATTTTAACTAATTTGAATATTTGTTTCCAAAAACAAAATAATTAAAAAGAAAATGGATAACGGTTTTGTTTTCTTTTTGATTTTGTGCTTTAATAAAAAAGTGGAGAAGCAGTTAATGAGCACTCACTATTCTGAACATTTACCAATGGACCCAAGTAGCATGACGTGGAAGGTTTTAGCTTTAAATTTCTTCCAGTGTTGTGTTTTATTTTACTTTTATTTATCTTTTTTTTTTTTTTATCTGAAGGGCATGGTGATTTTCATTTCATTTGAGGAAGCCAAAGCCTCTGTTATAACCCTCACTGCATGTAAACCACCATGAAAGCAGCTGCATGGGCCTTTGAGGGGCATAGCTTTTACACATTTAGAGTTAATGGTGCCGAAAGCAGAAAAACGAGCATGCAAGTATGCAACCATAACAGCATCATTTTAATTGACTAAGTAACAAATAACTAACTCAGAACATTTCACATTATCTATGTTAAATGTTTTGATAAGAATTTACATACAGAAAATGGGCAAAATATTTCATTTTAAAGCGTTGGTGTGTGCCGGTGCCATGCTATGGAATGGGACCCTATCTGGTGTGTCCTCCATCTGGTGTCCTGAGCTCTATGTTACTGTTTGTAATAACCGTTTGGCCACTGCCAAATCATTGATTTCAACAAGATCTTTGGTGTAAAATAGCATTCTGTAGTGAGTTAAACTACTTTTGGCTGATTTTACTCTACTGATCTTGTATACTTGAAGTCAAAATATGCTGACTTAATAAATTAATACATTTTATTTGCCATGTGTTTGGCAAGGGGTGTAACCGTGAGTTTGATCAGACATTTTAAGTGTAAATTTAGTGATAATAATAATAATATAAATATAGTTGGTGGTGCCTGGCGCATTGCACCTCCAAGGTCCGGGTTTGATTAAGTGTGAGAGCGATTGATTGGGACCGTATCCAAGGTGTACTGCCTTATGCCCTAAGTCTCCTTGGATAAGCTCCAGGCCTCCCGCGACCCTGTATACAGGATAAAGCGGTATAGACAATGAGTGAATAATATAGTTTTTATGTGTTAGTGCATATATTTTTATTTTAATTAATACTTTATAGCATTTCTTGAAACTTAATACATTTAGTCATTTATAAATGTAAACATTGTTGAAAAAAACTATATAACATTTCTATAGATACTCTGAGTTCATGTTTTCTGTTAATTAATTATTTAAAATAATTTGTTTTGTAGAAAGAAAAGCTGTAAATGTGTAAAAGCCTCACCCTTAAAAGCTCTGTGCAGCTGCTTTCATGTTGGTTGAAATGCAGTGTCTCAGAGGCTTACACGGTTGGCTTCCTTAAATTGCATGAAAAATAACAATGCAATTCAGGTTAAACACAACACAATACATGACGAAACAAGTAAAAGCTTCCGGGTCATGCAACATGAAAATAATGAAATCCAGTGGGGAAAAAAAAAAAAAAAATCAAATTTCAACAATTTTTTCAAACAATTTTAAACAATATTTCCATTTTTTATTTGAGCACAAAATCTGAAATCTTTGATATTTGGTTTTATATTAAAAAGCTAATAAATTAATAATTCTCAGTTTAAAAATCACAAACAACAGACTAATACAATCAGGCTAACAGTATATGTTAACAGTATACAAACAGACCCACCTGCGCACCCACACGTTGTGTGTGTATGTGTTTGTTAGTTTGTCCCACACTGTTGTTTTGGTTTGACTATGTCAGAAGGTTTTATCATGTAGATTTTCAGAGATGGTTCATTTCCATTGGAGTGATTTGAATTTTGAATAGATGCAAATGTCATATGGTGAAGATCTATTCAGGACACAGCAGCCATTTCTCAAAGGGGGAAAAGCACGAGATTATTAAAGTAAGGGTTGTTTGCTTTACAAGGGTGGTGCACAGTCCATACTTACTTTTCATTGTTTTTTCTTTTGTACTTGGCTCTGTCATGCTGTTTTGTAGTCATCTCTGTAGTGGCTTTGGAGAAGAGGATTTGGGCAGCGTGCCATCATGGTGGCTGCTGGTGGGTGTGACTGCGGCGGGCTTGTTGTTATAAGATTTTATGTGCTTTGTTTAAAATCGTGCAGACTTTTAAACTGATTGTTTTCCCTTTAATTTGTGCATTTATTTTTTCTTTGTACTGGAATTTTCTCTTCCAAACAAATGAATCTCTTGATTAACAACGTGACCTTTCTTTCTGCTGTGATTAGACAGATTACAGCAGTTGGGCTGCCTTGTGTGATTTGAGAAGCTTTATGTGCCTTCACAGCCGTCGCCTCTTTATGGTTTGTTTTTGGACAATTATTGGTTGTGGGTGCTTTTCTACATTTTATTGTTATTGCAGTTTTATATAGATTTCTCAGGACCTTTCTTGTTGTTGTTTTTTTAAATAAGGTTTTTGCTCTATTGTGGTATTTATTACAGTGGAAATAGTGTAAAGCATAATTCCTTAAAAAGCTTTCCGTATTTGTCATATAATGTTTAAAATTGTACAAATGTGCTGCGAGGCTGATTTGCTTCTGTAATATATTTAATCACTCTCAGGGCAGTATTAATCTGTGTTCGTTTCATCTCTGTACCATGAGGTGGACTTTGTAGGTGTAAAATTACTGACTCTAGTCCATCTGTTGCTCTGTATAATCTGTCAGCTTCCCGTTAATGGAAAGAGACCACCACTGAGCATTTATATATGTGGTGGTTTATTCGACTGTATAACAGACCAAGGTGACCTACAGTACACTGTGTTAATAATCCCATCAAAAATAATACATCTGATCCACCTGCATGCGAACCACACAAACAAGTTGTTCGGTCCTGTTTGTGTCTCTGGGTTCCTGTGCAAGTGTATCAGATGTGTTATTTTTGATGAGATTTTAAACACTGTCCGCACTCATTACAATTCATTATATTCCTACCCTGCTGGTTACCTTTTAGGCATGATATATTGTAAACATACAGTATATTACACAGTACAAAAGATACATATTTCCAAAATGAAAAAAAAATAAATAATAATAACAATATCAAGATATTTAGTACACTAGAGAAATGTACTCATATTTAACAACAATTGAAAAGCACCTGTTTGATCTGTAATTCAAACCTTTAACCACAAAGCCTTCAGATGACACACTAAAGATGGCAAGCCAGTTGAACTTGTTGTGGTGACCATTTATACTTATCATAGCTTTGAGTCACAGATTACAATACTGATGTTTCAAATCCCAGCACAACCAAGTTGCCTTATTTGTTGTCCATGAGGTGAAATTTGATCTTCAATGCTGCTGTAATCTATATTAATTATACTATATACATTAATTCTGTCTTTTTAAGCATCAGGGAAATGAGCAAATGTCCAGAAATACTTAATTGTAGAGGATACCACAGTGCTTTACTGTACATAAATGTTTTACATTGACTTTAATACCTTAATACAGGCGGCATGGTGGCTTCATATCTTGCCTCGGCTCTGTATGTATGGAATTGGAACGTTCTCCCCATGCTTGATAGGGTTCCTCCAGGTATTCTGGCTTCCTCACACAGTCCAAAGACATGTGTTGTAAGTTGATTTGGCCTTTCAAAACTACCTGATTACCCGCAGTGTATGAATGGATGTGTGAGTGCAATGGGCTGACATAGCATTCGGGGTGTCCTTTCTTTTGCTCTTAGTTTTTTGGGATACACCAACCCCCCACCCTCAACCACCCTACACATGGTAAGCGGTGTAGAACATGGATGTATGTATGTTTAAACTCAAGTGTGCTTAACAATAACTTCTTATCAGGTTTGTGGTCGGCCAGAAAAAAAAAAAATCAGATGTAGTTCTTCAGTTAATGTTTACAGGAAGCATAAGAGTGGGAGAAAAAGTGATCTCATTGACTTTGACCAAGGCATGAGACATTGGTGCCAGACAAGATGGTTTGAGTTTCCAGAAACTTCTAATCTCATGGAATTTTCTTGCATAACAGTCTAATGGGATGTAATGCTACGGCATGGTATGAAGAAGAAAAAACAGCCAGTGAGCTTTAGTTTTACCGTGTCTTGTTGATGAGAAAGGTCAGAGGTTTAACCTTGAGATTAATGGGCTACAATAGCAGTAGACTATATCAGGTTCCCCACTTGTCGACTAAGAACAGGAATCTGATGCTACAGTGGGCACAGACTCACGCAAAGTCTACAAATTAAGACTGAAAACAACCACCTGGTCTTTTGGACAAAGGTCATTTAATATTCACCCTTGATACTGTGTAACACTAGAGAAAAGTGTTCTGTGATGACTCTTTGTCTTACTATCTTTATTTTCAGTGTGGTGATTGAAGCTGCTGCAGAGGAGATAGAGGGAAAAAAACTCACATTTCCATTCTGCTTCCTTGTTTAGCCATCAACCCCACTGCTGCCAGACTTCCAACACCCACCTGGAGTGTCAATCACAGTATTTTATATTCCAGTTGAGAACTCCTTTTTCTCCAAAGACTTCTGAAACTGTGAGGTGAAGCAATACAAGGGCTTTTCTCAGGTGCCTTGTGATTAGTAGAAAGCGGTGCACCATCACTTTGGCACAGGTTTACTTCAGCGAGAGGAACTTTGGATGTGGGGGTAGTGTGAAAGCCAGATACAACCAGCATTACTGCTTAGTCTAAGCCGAAGCCTGTGCATGCTGTGAATGCCAAGAATGATTTAGAAAGAAACAGAGCCAAAAAAGTATTATTTTTTTCTTCTTCATCTTGATGCTGGGCAGCTTAACAATATATTAAAGTTCTATAAAATTAACAAACAAAATCAAAAGGTGAAAGCAATTTAACATAGATGAAGCAAAGGAAGTGAAGAAGCATTTTGATTATTGATTATTTTCCTGTAACAGCCACATTCTGTTTTTTTTTCTATCTCTTATTTCACAGCAGTTTGTCTACTATTTCAGTTTTGTATATAATAAATAACAGCACATACTTCATATTTATTCACTTAGACCATAGTTATGTTTAATGTTGTAGAACATCAGTGAAACATCTTCTGGATTCTGATTTGGTGTTCATTGAATGTGTATAACAGTACTGGTTGCAGTTCACAGGTTTACGCACCATAGGAACAAATGTATGTGGACACTTGCTTATGGGACATCCCATTCTACAATCATGTACATTAATGTCAATTTTGGTACCCCTTTTGTACCCTCCACTTTTCTGGCTTTCCACTAGATTTTGGAGTTTGCCTGTGAGGATTTGGTCACTCAGGCACAAAAGCCACCGGTCCTGAAGTGCATTTGACGTTCCAATTCATTACAAAGGTGTTTAATAGGGATCAGGCTACGCTATATAATTTAATAATGCAATTGTTATTATATAGTTATTGTTTCCATAGTAACAGCTTATTTAAAGGATTGTATAGATTATGTGCCACATAATCTAATTCTAGTAACAAACAGAATAAACAGATCGTTGTTGTTTAACAAAGAAAAGCATTGATATGGTGAATAATTCTTGCTCAGGTGAAGTTTTCTGAGAGGAATAATCTGTTTAATATTTGTGGAAGGAGTTTTTAGTGTCAATATGTAACTTTTCCTACAACATTAGATGTAACTATAAATGAATAAAAACGTATTATTGCTGGCCAGTCTGGTATAAAGGTTGCCCGGTGGCACTGTGGCCTTGCAGCTCCAGGGTCGGGGTTTAATTCTCGCCTAGAGTCTGTGTTCATGGAATTTAAATGTTATCCCCGTGCTTGGTGAGTTTTTTCCAGGTTTTACTCCGGTTTCCTACCACAGTCCAAAGACATGCAGGTTAGTGTGATTGGCATTCCCAAATTGCCCGTAGTGTGTGCGTGACAATCGGGCGTCAAGCTGGCAACCAGACCCCTAAAGTAACTGCCATAGAAATTACGACTATATCTCCGGGTTAGGGAGTATCTGTTACCCGATGTGCCAATGAGCATGTGCACGGACCAAAAGAAAAAAAGTGGCATAAGAGAAATACTGTATAGTAGTTCAGGATGTGCTGTTACAAGAAACTACTGTAATCTTGGGGTGGTAACAAGTAACCCAGTTTTAATTGGTGCTGTCCCAGAATAGCACACACCATTTTGTTTTATTCCTATTTAACACGTGATTAAATACCGTAACTTCTTAGCTTAGATAAATACGAGTAAATGAGTCATGCAGAGCAGGTGGGCCAGGGCAGGACACTCATCAACTTCATGCATGGCACCTGAAATAGGGCACAGCGCTAAAGTGTTTTATGGCGCTGTTTGAGATTAGAGATGTTGTTGTTACTGCTCGTCATAAAGATGTCCTCTTGCGTTTCGTCTGGTTAATGGTTCACCCGTGGGAGGGTCGTTCTGATCACACTGCACTCTTGCATAGCAGCTGCATAGTCTTCGACAAAGTTTGTGAACAGGATGTGACCTCAAGCTTTCTGTTTATATACATTGCAACTGTATATATGAGCGCCATAATACCTCGGTATATTTTTAGGACAGCAATTCACTGAGGAGTACGAGACCCACCTGGCTAAAATTAGTTTGTTTTGTGTCATTTGTTTTATTCTTATGTTGTTAGTTAACTGTAAAAATGTACTGCATTCATGTTGATACAATTTTGAATCATTAAAAAATGAAAAAAGTGGTCAATTTCAGGCAGGATTTTCAATGAGGACATAATCTACCACTCAAATGTACATTTACATCTAGAGAAATCGTAATATAGTCAATGGATTAAAAACAATTCATCCATATTTATTCTAGTACCCGTTCGAGCAGACAGTAATCAGTTGACTGAAATTTAACTCAAGAGAGACATGTGCATGATGTTTTTGATTAAATTGAGAACATGTTTTTCATCTTAAGTGGTCATATTTATTAACACATTGTAAATTGCATTTATTACATTTTAATTTAATGCAAATTAAATCATTGTAGATGTCCGAATGTCTAAATTTGAATGCAAATGTGCCACACATATCAACAACAAAGTGCTGTGGTTATCTCTTCTTGCTGCAGCAAGAAGGATTTTGTGTAATGCATGATATAAATAAAGATGAAGTGATTTTACTTCATTCATCAACATCAACATAGAAAAACGTTCTGTAAAAAAAAAAAATATATATATATATATATATATATATATATATATTGAATCAATTAGGAAAAGAAATGCCACATGCAGTGGTGGAAGAAAAAAAGTGAAATTTTATGTTTTAATAACATTCTTAACTTTTTAAAATAATATGATAATAAGTTCTTATTTCATGCAATTAAATTACTGTACAGTAATCAGTGTTTAGTATGACGTCCTTTATTGTGTTATCAGTGTTTAATGTGAAGCCCTGCTGGATCCGGCTTGGCACAGAGTCCAAAAGACATCTGCATTAGTCTGATATCACTTGTTCAATCCATGCATGCTTGATTGCTTCCTGAAGATCATGTACAAACATTTTCCACGGTTTCCTTAACAAAGAGTCCACAGTTCATTTGAGCATTCCCCAGTTTAACCATTTTTGTCCACGGGATCAACCGGGCTTCGAGTCGTGCCACATATTTGTTCCATCCATTAACTCAACCATCTGATTCTAATTAGCACAACTCTTCAGCCAGATAGACTCGAACTAATTAGTGACATCACCTGTTTTGTGGACGGGGAGAAAGATTAATACATGACATATGTTTTCTTAATACTTTTAGTCGCCATTGTGTATGCTGTTCCACTGTGTAAGATGGAGTACCTGCTACTCTAATGTATTATATTGATTTTGTTGTTGTTTATAACTAATTGATAGCAATTTTTTTTGACACGTATGTAATTTATGAATAAGTTGTGTCCTTAAATTGTCACCTGTTAGATGAACATTGAGAAATTAATCATATATATGAGCCTTTTTGTCTTTCTTTACAAACAATAATTTATCTATTATTCATTTACCCTCACACCTGTTTGACGCTGCTTAAATGAATTCAATAAAATATGTATGTCTTTGTATGACCAAACTGTTCATATATGTCGCCTGTGGCTTTGTTTGCGGTTAGATATTGTGTTGAATCTTGTGGTGTGATGTGGTGTGCATAATTACAACGAGCCATTTAGGGAGTCGTTTTTTATTGGTGAGCTGACGTACTGAAAGGAGAAGGAATTCCCATCACTATGCCTGTTGCTTGGTATTCTGACACTGGGAGTGGGTTTGAACAGGAGCACAGGGTTAATGTATCCTGTTAGTTTTACAGCGCACCTTTACAAGCCTTCACTGCAGCTTGATACAGTTCTTAGAGCTTAAACTGATGCCAGCCTCAGCTATGTTTTAGCAACCTGCAATACAAACATTGTTCCGTATAAGGAAGATCTCCAGGCAATGCCAGCTACTTGAAAAAAAAAAAAAAAAAAAAAACGATCATCCACGTAGCAAATTTGAGCATTCAGATAAGAATGGCTTTATCAAATATACACTCTTCTGGGCCTCTGTAAACTGTTCAACACCTGGGTTTGTGTAGAGTAGTACAGTAACATCTGTTGGAATGATGTGCTTATATCTGATTTCTTGTTTTCTTGGACAAATGCGTGGTTTTATCATAAAAGCATAAAAGAGCTTCAGGTCAGCGGTATATCACATGTTTATGTCAGTGGTAAATCACAAGTGTTTTTTAAAATAAGATGCTTTCCAAATAGAAGTCCTTGTCAAGGTTGGGAAAGGTCCGCATGTGAGCACGGATTGCTGATTGAGCAGATTGTTTCCTTTACACACCTTTACAGTAATGAACAGCTGGTCTGAATAATTTTTTTAATGGGTTAGTGATACAAATTATTTCGAGTTCATGTGTGCATTTATGTTCATGTATTCATGTCTGCATAAGTGTAGATGATATAAATAAGTAATAAACAATATATGATGATAGATGATATATTTGTAGATGATATAAATTATAGATGATATAAATAAGTAATAAACATGCTGTTAAAGGAAAATTATCAACGACAGGGTGGTTAATAAAAGCGTCTCAGCTAGAACTGATTGTTCGAAGGAATCTCGCTTAATCCATGGCTAAAATTGTTGTTTCTATTTTTGTCCAGTACTGGGACAGGTCTCTGGAGCAATAAATATTGTAGTTTTACCAGGGTAATGCCATGTCAAATAAAGTCTACTCATCATACTAACTGATAACAATTTTGAGCGAATGCTTAATTTATGATTTGTTTTGACAGCACATGTTTCAGCATGTTTGGGGGAAAAAACACTTAGACCAGATCAGACAGAAACTTGAGTTGTCCCGTAAAATTCCAGTGATTTTTTTTTTCAGTCTTGCTGTATTTTTTAGCCTGACTGTTTATTCAAACTGGCAGTATTATGGAAACCGGGGTCATAAAAACACAGTCGGAAAAAATTACATGTTCCGTTCAAACATTTTACCTTACAAGCCCTCTTTGCACAGACATAGTGTAATTCAATTCAACCCAATTCAGGTCAATTCAGTTTACAAAGTTTAACCTTGAACTTTGTCACAAATATGCTCACAGTAATACAGATAGAAAAATGTAATAAAAATTTGAAATCCGTTTCTAATGAGCAAGCCAAAGGCAACAATGGCAAGGAAAAAACTCCCTTATACAAAATTAAGAAGAAACTTTAACAGGAACCAGACTTAAACAGGAACCCTTCCTTTTCTCAGTAACAACAGACAGTGTGGTTTATCTTCTATAACTGGACACTATAAAAGCAAAAAGTGCTAACTTTATTAACACTGTTAATGTAACATGTTTAATGTATTAACTTAATTATCAACATCCCAGTTTACAAAAAATGTCATGTGAAGACTAGGGTTGGGTATCGTTTGGGGTTTTTTCGATACCGGTGTCAAATCGATACTTTTAAACCGGTACCGGTGCCAAAACGGTGCCTGAACCGATAGTTTGCAAAAGCCACAAAATTATGGTGGATGACTGAAGAATACATTTTTATTGAACAAAAAATTTATGCTTAAAATTGAACAATATATTAAAAGTTTAAGTACTAGCTGGAAAGCCATAATTATAAACAGAATCCATGTTACATTAGTATTTTATAAATCGTTTTACAATTTGTTAGCATGAATGCAAGATTTGCATTTTGCAATTAACTTTACGTTAGTCTACTACTAACCTGCGGAAAGGCTGCTGTCATCATCACAATCGCTGGACTCCTTTTTGCTACGGTTGGTATGACTGGGGCTGGGCTCATCCACACCAATAGTGCCAGCTGTTGTCCGCAAGCTGTCAAACACGGCGCATCCCTCTGCTTTTAAATTTATTCCGTTTGCCCTCAAATGTTTCATTAGATTGAAACATTTAATGGCACGGCGCTGTGTCGGAATCCTTTCTTGTGAAATATAGCCACACTTTCGACCGTTTAGTTTTAGGCATTTTAACTAAAGTTAATTTAGCAAGTTAAGATAGCGGTAGACAACCTGCTGCCGTCAGAGTAATGTGACACAAGATGCATTCACGCGCATCTCTCATTTCCTGATGATTTGGGCTTTAATTTTTTTAATCTAACCTAATACACTTTTAATTTACAAAAATAAAATGGACAGTAGCATTACTGCAACAATGTTTTGGATTTGTATTATCAAAGCTTTCCGAAGTCCTCAAGCGGTTATAATAAATTTTTCCGATAATTTCTGACAGCCCATGAATGCAGTATTTAAATTTTACTAGCGATCATGTGTGTTGATGAATCTAATGCTTATTACAACTGTGTCATCATAGCCTCAAAGAACAAATATATTAATCTGTGGTTCAGGCATTTAAGTGGCACCGAAATTTGTGTTCTGTTTCGGTCCGGTACATACCAGTTTTCGGTACCCAACCCTAGTGAAGATGTAATTTTCCCAAACTGTGGAGGTTTGTAAGAAAAAGTTCTGTTACCTGCTATAGGCTTATTCAAGTCTTATTCGTTATTCAAAGTACTAAAAAACAGCCTGCACCTTATGAACCACACACCACCTGGTTTTGCTGAAACATACAGCAATGTGTCATCGGCACAACAGTGGAAACTAAAATCATGTTTTTAAATGGTATCACACAGAGAAAGTATTATTATTACAATTTAGAGAAAAAAAATTGGGGTGCCTAAAACGGAGCCTTGTGGAACACCAAACCTTACGTTAGTATGATTAGAGAAATCACTATTTACACCAAACTGATAACAATCATTCAAAAAAAAACCTGAGCCAAGAGACGGCCATTCCTTTAACACATAATTTTTTAATTTATTAAAGCATATAGCATCATTAATGGTATCAAACACTACACAAAGTTTAAGCCAAACAAGCAAGGAGACACATGTTAATGCTTTAGCTTAACATTGTTTTTTTTTTTTTTTTACAATGCCAAGGCAGTGACAGGGCAGAAATATATTCAAAAAAATGTGCTAACTGTAACAATATGAACATCACAGTGGCTCTGACACCAGAGATTGTCCTGTGAACAATGGGTGAGAGGTAGGAATACACCTTGAATGAGATTCCAGGTCATAAAAGGGTACCACACATATTTATAAATTCCCACCTAGGGACAATTTATTGTCTGCCTGGTAGCATATTATTTTGTTTTTGGCAGTAGAAGGAAATCACAGAATTTTGGAGGAAACCCACACAGGTGACACAGACTTGTCACCTGTCAGACCCTATACAATAAGCAGAGTTGAGGCTCAAACTGGCAGAAGCTGGGAAAACATGCTTTCTAAGTGCTCACCGCTTTCTTTTGCAGTGAATATCTAATACCAAACAACACCAATTTAATTGCAGTTTAGTTTTTGAGACATTTTACTTAACCGATAAAATGCATTTATACAGTAAATGTGTATATAAATGTACTGTATATATGTGTACTCGTACAATATCTATAACAAAACTTCCAGCTGTTGCAGACAAAGCCATACAGCTTTTTATTCCTGAACTATAGTCTAAAGGACTAAATCTATAACTATAAGACTCAATTTGAGAACCTGTGTGTGTAATTGAAAATCTCTCAGATTTTACAGAGAGGGGTCAGGGATTTGTCATCTGTGTCCATCAATCTGTCAGCTGTAATATGATATGATGGCGTCTGTCCTCATGGTGTTTGGATGGAGTTAGATGTAAAAGAACAGCTCTGCCAAAAATGTCAGGGATAATTATTAGAAGATCTGGCGAAACTGTGATTTGTGTGAAGTGTACTGATAGGTCAGAATTTCTATTTGCTGTTTTGCCACCAGGCTGATTTTTATGCCCTTATGTGTACAACATGTGCACAGAATGGACCACAAAATGAGCGAGTTACATGGGAACTTCAGGTTCAGAAATGGATCTCACATCCTTGGGGATTGGCTTCTATTTAGCACAGATGTTCGGGATGTTTTTACACATTCAAACTATTTGGCCGTCAGTCTGATTTGATCACCATATCAAAATGGGATTTAAAAAGATTTATTTATGCATGATACACAAGGCCCTGCGGATTTTTGGCCACCCATATTTCCTAGTTCTTCTTCACTTGTGGACATCCTAGGCCTTGTGTGCTCAGCACGCTCACGAAAGGGTTTAGCTGCTAAAATATTTTTAAGTCCGACTTTAGTAGTTCAATGGTAAAAATGGTGAGTTCAAGCCCTGGGACTCACTTACATATTAGATAAACTGATAGCCAATGATGTCATTCTGTACATAGCAATGGTGTGAAATAAATGGATTCTATGGAGTCTATGGATTGTAAGCAAACATTTCGAAGGAGAATGTAGCAATGCCAACATCTTTTCCAATATGTGTCAAATTTGTTCATGATCATATTATTATAGGAGAGAGCAACTAACATTTGCTTATGCGTGTACTGCTGCACTGTCAAGTGTTAATCAAAGAGGCATTAGCTCTAACATACAGTACAATAGTTATACTTCTTTCATATATCTACAACATTTAAAAATAGGGTAGAAACTGTTTTTTGAAAATTGCTACATCATTAAATAATGGTGCTATACGTATAGGCATTTACTTTGCCTTGATCAAAGACAACTCATATTAAGCTTCATCATAAAGTATAATGTTTCTGTATTAGTTTCTTAGTCATTGACTTTGAAAATTGGCTTGTCCCTATTTTTCTGGTTGCACAATATGTAGTTTCTAATATTCCGTTTCTAGCTTTGTCTTGTCTCATATAACACCTCTCACAGGTCTCCTGACTTTTATGTGGATTTCACATTTCATGTTTGTTTTTCCCTCAAAAGCCGCTAGCTGAAGTATTCATAATCGGTGCGAAGAAATCCATCATTCTACAGACTTCTAACTGCAATTATAAATACTTATATCTAGTAAATGAGCTGCATCTGAAGATGATGGGCTTTAAACAATTCCTGGATCACGTATTAATAGACAGAAGGTCAAGGATTAAGGGATGACAGTAATTGCTTTCCATTTAAAGGTTAAAGGTGAAGCAGTCACTGAAATGCACTTACTATTATCAATGCATTGGCAATAAAATGTATTGACTGTATGGAAATTTCTGAAAACGAGACTGGCCAAGCTCTAATAAGACTGTTCGTTATCTGTTGTGGTATCAGTTGAATTTCCCCAAAATGCATCAGTTCTAACCTTTTTGCGCTCTACCTTGTGCATACCCTTTATGTTGTGCTATATAAAGTCCTCTTATCATTAAAGCAGAACAACATGAAGGTCAGAGCGGAACGTGTCAACAGGAACAGTCATTATATTCATGCATGAGTGCCTTATTACCACTGGTAGAGTGCACACATAGAGGACTGGGTGCTTACTCACTGTTTCCCTTTACATACATATGCAAGTTTACTAACCTTTGTGTGATCAGACTGCCAACTGTTTCATTTCAGAACTAGAAGTGTTGTTTTTTTGTTACAGAATTTACAGTACAATTATTTTAAACATCTGGAGTTTCTTACATTTCATACCATTAATGCTTTCGAATACTCAGTTGGGCTGTGGGCTGTACATCCATGAATGACAATCCTGGCCAAGGTGGCTCGGTGCCAACTGCAGTCGTTCCCATGAACATTGAGTGAGTGGAACGTCTGATCCTTTAACATTTGATGAATAGCTTTCATCAAGAAAGTCTCTTGCAGAAGAGACACATCTGTCTGTGGGAACTGTACACACAATCATTCATAAACACTCCTTGCACATTATAGGAATTTGCCTGGGAGTTATTGCCACATCCGCCATAAAGTCCTGACCAAGCGATTTCCACATGTTTGGGCCATTAAAGGAGTTCCTGGTAGGCCGGCTTTTCGGATGAGAAGTACTGTAGGCTGTCCAATCATGACTCCGGCAAACTGAGAAAACTTTCTACCTTGATGGTAAAACTAGTGAAGTTTCAGTTTCAAGTTTTATTGTCGTATACACAGTAAAGAAACATGTTCCCCCTGTATAACTAAAATCTTTCTTTGCTGTCCCCAATGTATTCCACGAAGAAAAAGAAAAATAATAAACTAAAATAAGTATAGGTATACAAAAGAATAGAAACTGTAAAAGCAGAATATGAAAATATGTCAAAGTCTGCAGTACGTTTGAATAGGTCCGCAGTGAGTGTGCAATGCTGCAATGGGTGTGCAAATCGTGAAAATGATTGTTTGTGGGATATGTGGGATATATAGCCAATATTTCTATAAATAAGGATAGTTTTTTACTCATAACTATGTTGTTATTCTGCACAATCAAAAGTCCTGGTTTGAACTAAATGTAGAAACAAAATTGGAAAAACAGTGAGAGGTTATTGGACATGGTGGGAGCCATAATCACCACAAGCAATAGCAGCTGTGTTTAAGGGTAAACCATGTGATGTTTACCATGAAAATGACATATAGTGCAGATGAACAGTGTTGTTTGTATCAATAATGTAGAGTCTAGAGCAGCCAGCATACACTAACTGCAGCTCTTAAACTTAATGGCTTTAAAAGCATAGGGATGTACTAATGTTGGCAGCTGGGTGGTTCTGTCTGTCTGTCGGAGCCCGTACCTGTGGGTAGACTAATTGATCCGAGGCCACTCAGTAGTGAAGGATGCGGACTTGGTGCATTCAAGTTCTGCTCTGAAGCAATTATGTGTCTTCAGCTTTTAAAGTTGTGGACATTGTAAGTCATTATTGCATATGGTGGACTGTTTTAATTTCAATCAATAACCTATTTGGTTCAAGTGTAACGAAAAAATATACTTCCCCTCATGTATTATTTAAGATTAAACTGGATCATGGCCTTATTTGAACTTTTAACATTTTGTGTTGTTTAATAAAGCATCCTTTGCCTTGTTATCACTATCTCTAAGTTTTTTATTACACAAATAATTAGGGTTGGAGGCGGCACGGTGGTGTAGTGGTTAGCACTGTCGCCTTGCATCTCCAGGGTCCGGCTTCGATTCTCAGCCAGGCTCGATTCCCGTCTCTGTGTGCATGGAGTTTACAAGGTCTCCCCGTGCTTGGTGGGTTTCCTCCGGGTACTCCGGTTTCCTGCCACAGTCTAAAGACATGTAGGTTAGGTTAATTGGTGTTCCCGAAATTCCCAAAAGTGTATGACTGAGTGTATGTGTGCCCCGCGATGGATTGGCACCCTTTCCAGGGTGTACACCACCTTGTACTTTAAGTCTACTGGGATAGGCTCCAGGCCCCCGCAACCCTGAATGCAGGATAAAGCGGTATAGACGATGAGTGAGTGAGTGAGTAATTAGGGTTGGGTAACAAAACCCGGCCAAAAATGCCCCGACTTATATAACCGTCATGTACTAGAACTGGATCAGAACGCAGATTTCGGGGCCTCATTTCGGTGCCACTTCATTGCCTGAGCAGTCGATTTACATAGTTGTCCTCTGTATGTGAACACGAGTCGGAAATCTCTAACAATACAAATCCCACTACTGTTTGTAGTAATTTGTGTGTCTATCTGATGAGCATGTGAATGCAGTAAATGCACTTGCTCTGATGGCAACAGG
This sequence comes from Clarias macrocephalus, assembly GCA_011419295.1. NCBI lineage: Eukaryota > Metazoa > Chordata > Actinopteri > Siluriformes > Clariidae > Clarias > Clarias macrocephalus. Next base: position 189,257 of record JAAGKR010000109.1, read on the forward strand.
TAGTGTTGGCTCACAAAGCTAAACATGCTTAAATTAAAATGCCCAAAGCTACATGTTCTAAAGTGTGGCTGTATTTCACAACAAAGGATTCTGACACAGTGACATGCAACAAATGTCTTTCAACAATTGTGTGTAAGGAGGGAAACAAGTCAAACCTAATGAAACATCTGAAGACACACAGGGTGAAGTTAAACGCAAAGGGATGCACCGTGTTTAACAGCTTGCGGACATCAGCTGGCAGTGTGGGCATCCCCGGCCCAACTTTTGATATATTGTTCATTTTAAAACTTTTTTAAATAAAAAGCCATTCTTGTATGTTGTCCACCATTTTTTGTGGCTCCTTTTTCTTTTTTAAGTATCTGTTCAGACAGTGTTTAGGCAGTATTGATTTGCCACCAGTATCGTATAAAAACCTGAATGAGACGAACCCTAAAAATGAACATAAAAAGCAATCACAGAGAAGGTCCATAAACACTCGATAGGACAAACGCAAAAGGGCAAAACTGCAACACAGTAATTTCATGAAGTGATATTAGTATGCCAGTCAACCATAACATTAAATCCTCAGACATGTGAAGTAAATAACATTGATTATCGTGTTATAGTGGAATCTGTCAAGGGCTGGGAAATATTTGGCAGCAAGTAAACAGGTATTGGAGTTGATGTGTTGGAAACAGGAAAAATTTCAGTCAAGATTTGAGCCACTTAAAAAGGGCTAAATTGTAATGGCTAGCATCAAAGAATTTCTAAAATTGCCATTTTTGGGGTGTTCCCAGTATACCATGGTTAGTGCCTACCAAAAATGGTCCATGGAACCAAAAAAGGAAGGACAGCCACAGAGTCAAGGAGTCCCAAGGCCTGTATTGATGTAAGTGGGGAGTGAAGGCTAGCCTGGGCAGGCTGATCTCACAGAAGAGCTACTAAGTTTTCCTGAAAAGGTTAATGCTGGCTGTGATAGAAAGGTCTATAGCAACTTGCTGTGTATGGGGCTGCTTAGCCACAGACGAGTCAGAGTGGCAGTACTGACCCCTGTCCACATGATCTTCAAAACTGGAGCAGTGGAAGAAGATGGCCATGTCTGAAGGATCTCATTTTCTTTTACATTTTGAGTTCGGCATTTTTGGTGGACTGTCACATCCCTGGGGAAGAGATGGCATCAGGATGAACTATGGAAGAATATGATCATTTGTGTAGGCTAATATGCTGAGAAACCTTGGGTCCTGCCACTCCAGTGGCTGTTATTTTGACAAATACCAGTTACCTAAACATTGCTGCAGATTAAGTATACCCGTTCATGGCAATGTTATTCTTTAATGTGGTGGTCTCTTTCAGACGGATAATGTGCCCTGCCACACAGCAACCAAAAATGGTTTAGGTTGGTACAAGGAACAACACAAAGAGTTTAAGGTGTCGACTTGACCTCCAAATTGTCCAGATCAAACTCCAATCGAGAATCTGGAAATAAAATCTATGTCCTCTTTAAAATGTTAATGACAGTAATCCAAATTCACAGCTTTATGTGCTGAATTAACAAGTCTGATTACTGTAGAGCCCACCTCATAACTTACATGATTTAAAGGATTTGCTGCTAAAATCTTGGTGCCGGGTACCGTAGCACACATTCAGAGGCCTAGTGGAGTCCATGCACTGATGCATCAGGGCTGTTTTGGGGAAGAAAGCTAAAAAACTCATTTTTTTTCCTTCTACTTTCCTTGGTTGATTTATTTCATATACAGTACATGCAATTCTCATAGTATTTTAGTTACAAATTAAAGGTTTATTTTAACATACTTGTTTTTATATTATTTTTTTTCGATAATTTATCAAATCACTCAGTCACTCACTCATCGTCAGTACTGCTTTATCCTGTATTCAGGGTCGCAGAGCCGATCTGGAGCCTATCCCAGGAGACTTAAGGCATAAGGTGGGGTACATCCTGGATGGGATGGCAATTTGGAAATGCCAATTTTAATCTACATGTCTTTGGACTGTGAGAGGAAACCGGAGTACCCGGAGGAAATCCAACAAGCACGGGGAGAACATGCATGCACTCAGAGATGCCAATTGAACCTGGCTCGCTTATCAACCTGAGACAAATAATAAATGTCATTTTTTTTGTCTTGTAAATGTATCAAATTGGATACTACTTTTGAATGCAAAATGGTAAAACTTTAGTAGTTAAATATTGCAGTTTATCTCGCAATTAAAATATGTGTCTAAAAAACCACAATTCAATTTGCAAAGTTGATCTAATCATGCAGCCCTCTTATATAGAGTTGTGTGTTGATGCAGTGTGTATAAAGAAAGAATCAAGATCAATCTAAGAATAGATTTTCTTCGCACATTTACATCCTACATCCAAGATTTAAACACAATACATGAGGTGCATATATTTCTACTCCTGAGCATGTGGTGATCCTGTGATCGAGGACATCAGATAGAAATTATGGAATAAAGCTGTGAATTTGGATTACTGTCATTAACATCTTAAAGAGGACATAGATAAAAAATATATATAGATTTTTACTGTCAAGTTTAGTTGAAACACTGAGTTTATATTAGCCAACGATTTGAGTCAGAGGAGGGCCTGCCTTTTGGTAAATGCATCTCAAAACACACAGCGTCATGAGAATCTGTTTGGACATATGGGGAGTATTACTGAACACGATGAGCATAATGTACCTCATAAAGAGAGAACAGAGCCATGCTGGATTACTGATCTTATCTGACAAAGTCTTATTATAGTAAAGGCTCAGTGAAATGCCTTCCTGAAATACTTGCTGACCTGATGGTAACTTTCATTTCAGTTTTCATTTCTATGTGACAGCTTAAGCACTTAATCTATAACCTCGAAAATTTTTCCACTGCCATTTGTGGTAATTAGGGAAGATATGCAGGATACACTGTCAATATAGGATGATTTCTAATACCTACTCCAGGAAGTGTTTAGCTTGCATTTGCATTGGTCGCCCAGTGGTAGACTTCCCACCTGCCATTCGGAGAGACCTTGATTTAATTCCCAGCCAATGCCCAAACCCCTTCATTAGATGCAGGGCATTCTTAGTGCCCGTCCCAAGCCTGGATGGAAATGGGAGGGTAAAGTGAGGAAAAGGGCATCTGGCATAAAACTTGTGCCAAGCTGAAAGTGCAGATTGAATGGTCCTCTGTGGCAACTCTGCAATGGGAGAAGCTGAAAGAACAACTGCAGCGAGTGTTTTATTACAAGCCAAAGTCCTGTCTCTGTTTGAGCTGTGAGTATTTGCTCTGTTCAGTCAGCTAAGTTATGTTCTTCAGGAAATGGCCAAAAATGTCACTTTTAAAAGTTTTAATCGTTTAATTATGCCTAACAGGTGTAGGGAATCTTGTCAACAAAGGAAGCTTCCAAAGACTCAGTGACTCAGTGTTCATGCTTCAGAAGATATCATACAGGATACAGTTACATTTTGGACGGCAAAAACGTTTGGATTCGAGTTCCGAACAGTTCAGTAACCTTCAATTTTAAGTCAGGAAAATTTTTCCTTGGAAAGCATTCAAACTCCTCTTGCATCATGAGATCATTTCAGAGAGGATAAAAAAAATTTATGTGATATACTGTAGACCTCACATTCTGTATTAAACGTTGTCAAGGCATCTGCAAAGGAACTTCTGAACGGCCTTTTGGATAGTGAACATGCACGTGTGCCAAGGTGTTTGTTACAGCAACAGCTTGAAGCAGACATTTGAGGAAGACGTAGACGGACTTGGGTAGTTTGTGCTGGAAGAGAGGGTGGGAAGAGCAGGGAGCAGGGAACTCACATGTGAGAAATGTGGACATGATGAACTTTCTTGGCTTCTGGAGCAGACAGGCTGAACATTCCATAGTTTTACGCTCCTAAAGCAGAGCCAAGTCAATCACCTTCATGATCATGCACTAATCCTTTAAACCTTCAGTCTAGATTAAACTCTGCATGGGATGAAGCAAAGAAGAAAAAAGACCTCTATTTCATGTACTAGACATTGGTCTAAACCTGATTGGTTTATGGAAAGATGAAAGAAGGGTTAAACAGACGATTTCATCAAGCTAATCACACCAAAGCTGCGATTTTACACATGACACTGTGATATTTTTAGATTTTCTTCCCCATCTTCTGCTCCTCCGCAGTTGACGATGTTTATATTATCAGGTTCCTTCTGTACATATCCAGCCATGTTCCAGACAGGGGAAATTGAAGTCCACCATAAAGCTTTCTATACACTGGATCTCCAAGTTAAGCACCCGGTATTAACCACTGCTCAGGAAAAGTAAAATATGGAGGTCATTTCCTGTATAAAGTAATCATAGATATCGCAGTTCTATGACGTTCATAAATCTGTACCACGTTTCACTTTATGGCTTTACACACGTCATCATTTTACACGCAGAGGTCTGACGATTTGTAGCTTCAATTTGAAAACATTACAATAGTGAGAAGTTTTAGAAAAAACTTCAGCATGCAGTATCTGTACTTTTGAAGTATGAATTACACTCAGAGTTGCATTTCTGATTGATTTATTAATTTGATTATATATTTGCAATTCGTAAATTAACAACCATGAGTGTTTTTTGCATTGATTACTTTTGACAAGAAAATAACTCAATGATGTGTAGATTTCTTTCAGCTGGAATTAAAAAATTGGGGTGCTATAAGAAAGCAAACTTCTTATTTAAAAAACATATAATGTACACTCTTGGTCAAACATTTATAGACATCTTCATTTTCTAACGTTTTAAAAACATTAACGATACTAAATTGAAATTTAAAAGATAATAGCTTGTACTACAATCAACCACCTGCCTAATTTGGAGTAGGTCAAGGCATTGGAGTCTGGACTACACAAGACCTCTGAAGGTATGCTGTGGTATTTGGCACTGAAACATTAGCAGCAGATCCTTTAAGTCCTGGAAGTTGTAAGGTGGGGCCTCCATGGGTCCGACTTGTTTGGCCAGCACATCCCACAGATGCTGGATCAGATTGTGATCTGGGGAATTTGGAGTCCAAATGAACTCTTTGTGATGTTCCTCATACCATGCCTAAACATTATTTGCACTGTGGCATCGAGCATTATCCTTCTGAAAGAGACCACTGCCATCAGAGAATACTGTTGGCATAAAGGACTGTACTTGGTCTGCAGCAATGTTTATGTAGGTGGTATGTGCCAAAGTAACATCCACATGAATGCCAGGAAATACAATTTCCCAACAGAACAGAAACTCATGCATTGCCAGCTTGCCTTCTTCCCATGGTGCATCCTGGTGCCATCTCTTCACCGGGTAATAGTACCCGTTCATCCACATGACATTAACAAAAAGTGACTCATCAGACTATGCCACCTTCTTCCATCGTTCTATGGTCACATGCCCATCATAGGTGTATTATCACCAGTGGCCAGGGGTCAGCATGAGCACCCGGGACTGGTCTGGAGCTACTAATTGTGTGTTCTTCACTTTTCTATCATAGCGGGCATTATCTTTATCACCAGTTTGTGCTACATTAGCTCTTTTGTGGGATTGGACCAGATGGGTTAGCCTTCCCTCCCCACATGCCTCAGTGAGCCATCAGCTGTTACTGGTTCACCAGGTATTATATTTACTAAACAAAACACTCCAGGATTGCCCCACCATGACTATTCACTAGCTGCCTAATCTATCGCACCCCTAATCAGGTGTGACTGTAATGAAATAATCAGTGTAATTCACTTCCCTATCAGTGGTTTTAATGTTAACACTATTAAGGGATTTTATGATCTTGAAATATTTTTTATTATTTTATTATTTCATATTATTAAACCATTGTTGATAATTTTTCTTTTTGAAGAGAAAAGAGGTAATTGAGAGTAGGAAATAAAATTGGGAGTGGGAAAACAAAGAAACACTGGACCACACACCACAAAAGCCCATTGACTCTGATCCCACAGAAAAGCCAATGCCGCACAACTCATGAATAAAATAAATGCTGACCACAATAGAAAGGCACCAAAGCCCATTGTGCACAGGGACCAGAAAGTAAAAAGTCCTAGGCCGTCAACCAGGATACCAAATTTACATTCTAATGCAATCAGACAACCACGAGGTTTGGCTATGTTAGGCTATTAATAGGTTTGAATATTACTGCAAAATACATCAAAAAGAATTAATAAAAAAGAAAAGTTCAGTTTAATGGTATACATGCTATGTAAAATATTATAGTACAGTCATGTTCAAAATTAAGTACCCCTGTTCATAGTGGGTAATTTTTTAGGCAAATTCAACCTCAGGTGAACAATAGCATCTAACTTTTTTCGCTGTGCCATTATTTATTTAACAAGAATGAAGCCAAAAAAAAAAAAACATAAGCAATGGTTTTAGAGAAGCAATTGTTGCTGCACATCAATCTGGAAAGAGTTATAAAACCATTTCCAAACAATTTGGACTTCAACATTCTATAGTGAGAAAGATTATTCACAAGTGGAAAGCATTTAAGACACCCTAAGGTAAGACCATGCAATGCTCTTAAAAATAGAAGAAGAAAAAAAACATACTTCATCTCAGACCCTACAGGCCTCACTGAGCAATGTTCAGTGTTAAAGTCTATGACAGCACAATTAGTAGAAGACTGAAAGAGTACGGTTGGTTTGGACGAGTTGCTAGTAGAAAGCATCTTCTGTGTAAAAAAAACACGGAAAGCACGACTAAAGAATCCATAATGTCCTATAGACAAATTAGTCCAAAGGAGTGGTTTGGTCTTTATGTCCAGCATTTCAGCAGAAACACCTCATACCCCCTGTCAAGCACATTGGTGGAGGTCTAATAATTTGGGTAAATTTAAAGTCACAGGACCTGGGCACCTTCTAGTCAATAATTCAACCCTGAAATCCTCTATTTAGAGGTTCAGATTCAAATGTGACACCATCTGTCTGACAGCTAAAGCTTGTGGCCACATTGGGTCAGAACGATGATCTGAAGCACCCCAGTAAATCAGAATCAGAATAGATAAAAGAATCAAGGTTTTGGAATGGCCTAGTCAACCCAAATGAAATTCATGAACAGATGAGGGCTTAAGAGAGCTGTGCAAAAGCAAATGCTCAAAAAAAAAAAAAAAAATGAACCGTAGCAATGTTATATGGAAGAATGGGTTAAAATTCCCCCACAATAAGGTGAGAGGTTGATGATGGCATAAAGGAAACGATTCCTTAAGCTTATTGCTGTCAAAAGTAAAATCTACAAGCTATGGAATCATAGGGTGCATAGTATTACCCACATGTTTTTTTTTTTTTGCTTTATTTTGTTAAATAAATAATTGCACAGTGATTTGTCTGAGGTCGCATTTGCCTATTACTGAGACCCTCTACGATCAGATAATTTTCAAGTTTTTACACAAAAACATAGAATTAAAAAAGGGGGTTACTAAATATAAACATGACTGTATATTGTTTGATCAAGTACTGTGGAACCTTGGATAACGAGTGCCTTGGTCTGTGAGTGTTTCACAAGACGAGCAAAAATTAGAAATAAATTTTAACTCGTTAAGGAGTGAGGTCTTAATATACGAGCAGTATTGTGGGTAATCATCTCCCATGCATGTGCACGTGCGTCACTCTTATAGTCAACATCCGGACTCACATATACTGTTTACTACAACATTGTGACCATGTGTGTGCACGTAAAGCTTTTTTTATTTTGTGTTTGTATGTGTGTGTGTGTGTGTGTGTGTGTGTGTGTGTGTGTGTGTGTGTGTGTTTTAAAGTAATTAATTACATTACAAAACTACTGTGATTAAAAAGTAATCAGTTACATTACAGCATTACCTACTGATAAAAGTAACTAGTTAGAGAACTTTTCCATTGCAGAAAATGAAAACTCCTTTGTGATTCCTCATGCATGTTGTTTTAGTCAAGACCTTTATAATTATTCTACCATCATCCATAGTAGTTTGGCCCATAATCTGTTCACTACTAACAGCAGGAATAACAGAGGGGGGCTGGTTATTGTTGTTGATTTTCACACACACACACACACACACACACACACACACACACACACACACACACACGTGGAATCAATGCTGTCTGGCTCAAGGATTAAATAAATTGTCTGAATAACGGATTACAATTTGCAAAATATAACTAAACACGTTAGATTACTCATTACATCAAAAAGTAATCCAAGTACTCTACTGTTACTTTGTAATGTGTTACACCAAACACTGGGTGTGTGTAAACTGGTTGTAGTAATGAGAAACTGGTGCAAAAACCAAGCACCTGTGCAAAACCTTGGTACAACTTAATTTAGATGGGAGACTCAGTTTGGGTAATTAGTGATCGACAAGGTGACGAGAATGATGGTGTTGATGGCACGACAGAACAAACAGAGCAGAGAGGATGAGGTGAGAGGGCTGATCATACAGCATACTAGATTAAGCTAGACAAGTCAATTCATAATGTAATTAGCTGTTGTTGTTGTGGTGGTGGTGGTGGTTTTTGTTATTATTATTACTATTATTATTATTATTACAATAAATAAATAAATTAATTTTTTTACCATACATGTACTGTGGGTTCACTTTGTTACAATACAATGCTAAGGATTGATTAATACCACCCAAATAGTATCAGGTCATTGGCAGTGCAATGATGGCTGCTTTACAGGACCCTCACAGAGTGACTTACAAGGTGGACGATGGACATACTAAAATAATTACAAGGAGTGTAAATATAGATAGAGCCAAGAGTCTGAGACAACTGAAGAAAATGCTTCTACTTTACATGGTTTACAAATTTAATACAATGTGTATTTGTATACCAGAAACTGCATCAAGGCATCCATCACCCAGTTTTACAGCCTCTCTGTGGTAATTGTTGTGATAGTTACATAATTTTATACTTTTTTTTAGAACATAATTATGTTGTGATGTATTTTATTTTATGTTATAGTTAAACCGATGCCAAAAACATTAATCTAATAGATTAGCAAATGATTGTGACCTATAGGAGCTTGAACAGTTCAAGTGTGTAAATTCCTAAAAAAAAAAAATAAAAAAAAAACGTACAAAACACTGTCCATACTGCTCCTATTGTTTTGTAGGACGTGGAGAGGTTGTGATGGTTAAAGATAAATATAATTACCTGAAAAAATCAGATGCAAAGATATATTTTAAAATGTTAAGATAAGTATTTTGTGAAAAACCATAAAAAAGGGTTTTGGTGAGACTAGATTGATTGTAGGGTTAATTAATAATAATCTTATTGTTCAAATGTTACATTTTCATTGACTAAAACTAGACTAAAATGTCCAGACTTTCAGTCGAATAAAACTTGACTAAACAAAGTTAGGGTAAGATTGACAAAATATGATCAAAACTATTGGAGACATTTATTTAAGACTAGACTAAGACTAAAATTGAAAATACCTGACAAAATTAACACTATTTGGTTACAAAAAATATATTAACAGCTATAACATGAGTGGAAAGTACAATTGGAAATAGACTGTTTCCTTGAATTTTTACAATTTCTTACTTCCTGATATGCTTTATTGGCTATCAATTATTTAAACGATTAATCAACTAATTGCATTATGAATCACACAATTACTCAGTGACTCTTATTTAGCTTTTAGTTTGTTTTAGGCATGTGATAACTAACAATAAAGATGGAGTCTTCATTCAAAGGTTTGTTTTTAGAAATGTTGATACAAAAGATAAATAAAAATATAAACTCAAACTTTATGGGAGAATGTGGCTAATTTGTGTCTGTATCCAACTTATCTCTGTCGTCGTATATACACGTATATAATGTACATAATATATTTATATATATAGTACAGGTATATATGTATACAGTACCTGCATACAAGGAATTCGACAAAATTTTGAGCATTCATGATTCTGTGATAATATATTTGGCAGATGCCCTTCTACAGAACAAATTACATTTTTATCTTATTATACATCTGAGCACTTGAGGGTTAAAGGCCTTGCTGAAGGACCCAACAGGGTCGTGGGATTTGAACCTGGAACCTTCTGAACTGTAGTCCAATGCCTTAACCACTGAGATACCCCTACTGATAGAAAGTAAAGTGTTAAATACACCCCAGTGTATGTAAAGCCTAGGTGTGGGCCAAAGTTAACTCTGGTGGTAAAGTAATCAGCCTTACCTTCTATATTTCATGTACTTATCAGGAGCACACTTATCGAGGTGCCATCTCCAGTTCTGCCGGAGCTCCTGCCACACAGATTCAATGGGCAGGCCCATAATAATAGGTATTTCATGTGTTTAATGATCTTTAATAAAGATTTCTCAGTCACTATGCAGTATCAATTTCAGCAGGAGAACGATTTGTCACCCAACTTTAAATTTACCTGTAGGTAACTGAGAAATCATGTTCCATCAAAAGTTCCCTGCTTCTCATCCATGAGCTGCCTCTTTTCAATGAAAAATGTTGTGGTGAATATAGTGTTTCTTGCATGATTATATAATCATTTCAATTCATGTTTTTTGTATTTTCAGTTATTGGCGAAGGACTCTTATCTGTGGATTATTATTATTATTAGTTTAATAATATTTTTAGCTGATGCTTGATATCTAACATGAGCTAACTATGACCAGATATTTAAGAAGACATGTTTAATATATATTTATGATCCTTACAGTAAAAAGCTGACATCCCCATCTAGACAGGATTTCAAAGGGAGTTTTAAAGTCATGTTATTAAATGTTCACATATACTGTATATATTGCTTATGCTAGTCAGCTAATCAACATCAGCTTACGATTAGATTTCTACTTGAATACAGTGCTTATTTTTACATATTTGTCACACTTAAATGATAGCGATCAATTAACAAATTTTAATATTACACAAAGATAACCCGAATAAATACAAAATGCATTTTTTAAAATTTGGACACGTTCAGAGGAGAGAATATGAGCATATCGGAAGAAGGATGCTGAGGTTGGAACTGCTAGGCAGGACGGCTAGAGGAAGACCAAAGAGGAGATTTATGGATGCAGTGAGAGAGGACATGAAGTTAGTTGGGGTGAGAGAAGAGGATGCAGAGGATAGGGTTAGATGGAGGCAGATGATTTGCTCCATGGGGAACAGCCGAAAGACAAAGAAGAAGTGTAATATTGAAATTTGTTTGATTATCTCAATCATTTAAGTGTGACAAAAAAAAAAATCAAGAGGCAAATACCTTTTCACTAGTAATACTAGCTATATTTGGGAAATAGCTAATGTTCATAATATACAGAATATACATAACCTAAAGAATGTATACACACTTCAACATGAAAAATATTTATATCCCTTTTTTGACTATCACATGATAGCATCAATGATGGTGTGACTATTGACATCTTTAGAGGGAACACAATACTACACATTGTTACAATAATTTAATTAAATATTAAAAAAAAAAAAAGACCATAGATATTAATTCTTGAATTGTGTATAATTTTTTGGACCCCTCTGTATATTACCTACGCTAGCTAGTTGTGTAACATCAGCTAACATATTTAGAGCATTGCTAAGACATCATTGGTTCTCAAAATTGCTATCAATGGTAGCTAGGGTTAGTAAGGGGGGTTATGAATATGACTTAAAATTATTTCAGACATCTAGTTGGTTAGCTTCTGTGTTATTTGTGTACATATATCTATATATAAGCATTCTCTTAAAAATCACCAAGTTAGCTCATGTTAATGTTGAGTATCATATTACTACTTTTGAAAGCAATCTGCAGACAGACCCTTATTGTTCATAACCCTTTCATAAGTGCATGTTATATTCATTATTAAATGTTCATTGTGCATCCTTACCACAAGCATGTTTATACCTGTAACGCTAGTGCTAATGTTAGAACTGTCTTGTCCCTCCACAGGTTGTCATTTCTTCCAAATGGAAGCTACAGTGATACCGGGAAACGAATCCTTTCCAGTGAACAGGAATCTCAGGATTCTGCTGGCATCTTGTAACAAAGACAATACAAACTTACAGATGGAAGCAACCCGTTTCTACAAACCAGCAACCCTAAATTGAAGACATCGCTGCTTCAGCTAAGCCAGAGATCCTTCAGTGCCCTAATACACATGGATTTGTACCTTTAGTGACAAACTTGACAGTTGAATCATTACAATGAATATGAAGGAGCATCTTACAGACTTTGCCCAGGTGATGGTAAAGGATAAGCCAAGTATAACAGCATATGAGAGATGTTTAGCTGTGACATCATGTGAGTGAACTTAACTACATGAAAAAAAAAACACACACACACACACACACACACAATAGTCGATGCTACAAAGAAAACCTCTCCTTAGATATAATTTCAAAGAAGCCACGAAGAGTCTTCATTTCTCTAACTCCGTCAGGGTGTAATTGTTGGGAAATGATTACAAGTGAATTTCTCAATGTACAGTATCAGAGTGAGACATGTGGCTTGAACTGAGATTGCTTAAAGAAAAATGTACACAATTTTCCTCATACCCCTAACATAGACCTTTTAGCGTCAGACGTTCATGATTAAGTCAATAAATTAGTAATGCATTTAGATCCGCTAATCTCAGATCAACAAGCGTCCTTTATGTAAACCAGTGTGCTTTCACACCTGGCTTTCTTCTCCCCTTTAGAAACAATGCTAAAAAAATGCCATTTAATGTGTCCACTGTAACTATAGCAAAGAGCTTCCAACCTAGCTAGCGTCACAGCTGGAAGAAAATGGACCTAGTGTGAAAGCAGCTTTAGTGTTTTTTCTTGCACACCAATGACCACGTCTTAACCCCACTTTGGGTAAGAGGAACAGTGTACAAGTCTGACTAAACTGTTTTAAAGCAAACAGCCTCCTTAAATTTTTATTTATTTTTGTGTACAGTTCTAGCTTCAGACACAAGGAGCAATGAAATCTGTCACTGTGTGACATTTCCTATCGAACCTTATTGTATTCTCTGGTATGTTTTTCGTGTTAATATTGTTGAAATGAGGTGATTTTGTTTTAAAAAATTAATTACTTGTACTCAGTATTGTATTTATTTTAAAAAAATCAATTGCAGCACACTTTCTTTTTACAAATGAAGATTTACTTTATTATTAAAACATACTTTTACTTTCTATTTTGTAATCTGGACAGCTGGAATAAAGTTCAGCACACACACAAAAATATAATAATAATAATAATAAAAAAAAGTCAAGTGTGATATAGAGGGTAACAGAGTTAGACAATACCGGGCATCTTACAGGAAATTAAAAAGGTCTATTAAAAAAACAAACAAAAAAAACAGTTTGGCATAAAGAAGCCTTAAAGCATCATGAAATTTGACAAAAAATAAATAAATAAATTGTGACTGTTAAAAGATCCACACCTTCCATAAACATTTGCTGATATAAATATGGTTCTTTGATTACTAAACATGTTTATATGAAGTCCCTGTGAATGAGTGCAACTATAATAAATAGCTGCATTACAGTCATAGCTGCTGTTATTAAAAATAAACTGTCTAATCAAGCGGAATCAGGCGGTTATAAAAGGGGAGAAAGCAAGAAGAAAAAAAAACGTCCTTCCTCCTTTGCCTTACACAACATAGGGGAAGCGGTAAGTTGCAATGATTCAATCACAGCCCTGAGATTTTAATAGTTTTGGGTTGTTGGGTTCTGTTGGCTAATGCAGATTAAGAAATACGTTCCCATTCTGCAGTTACATCCTGGGAACAGATTTCAAAAGATCAACTATTATTTTGCATTAATGTCACTTTGTGCTTTTTTTGTGCAGTGTATACCCATCTTATGTTAATGGAGATGTACATCACAGGCCTATCAGATAAGTAAAAACAAAATGTACACATTTATTTAGCTTTTATGAAAAAAAAAAATACACAGTTGTAATCGATCTATATATACACAAGTGTACTTTTAAGGTGCTCAGCTTAAAAGTATGTAAAATAGGAGAAATTAATAGAATATATCACATGTCTCTGTAAGAGTATGGAAAGTTAGAAAATAAGAAATCCATAAGCGTATAGAAAGTTGATAGAAAATAAGAAATCCTTAAAATGTAAAAGGGAAAGCACTTTAAAATATGGTTTAAATGTAAATACAAACATCTAAGAAAAAGAAATGCCTTGAGGAATAAAGTCTTAAAGACAATAGCTGCGCCTGAGAGTTTGACCTAAAATGAAAGACATTTTGAAGGCGAATTACAGCACATCTTTCACAGTGGAGTTTAGAACAGCATCGGCCTTTCTCGATAACTCATTCTGTGGGAAGAAAAATGCAGGACTTGTATTATAATGTTAAAAATGCACAAAAACATTCTCGCAAAGTAATGATCCTTCCAGATACTGGAGTTGGTAAATTGATCAGTATGTTTCCTTGAGTCATGCTCAGCTTCATTGTATCGCACTAAAGGAAACAACCAAGAAGTGATACTGGCTGATGGCTGGGTCTGACTGAGCAACAGCAAGGGGGGAGGGATGGGGGAGGAGGTTAGATGAAGTTATCCTCAAATTATAGCTCATATTGTTCACTTTACAGCTGGTTCAATTCTACCTCACTGCAGCAGAGCCAAAACATAAAAAAAAAAAAAATAAATAAATAAAATATCACACTACTGATCACTGCACAGTAAATACTTTTATCAAGCCACACTTAAGATGCTTTCACGCTTAGTTTTTATTTTTATTATTTTTATTGTACAACATTGTCCCTGCAGTGTTTGTCATTCTGGGTTGCTTCTGTATGCGACCTGATTATTAAATATTACATACAGGATGTCAGCAAAATTTTTGGAAACATTTATCCAGCAGTGACACATTATAAAATTACACAAAAGTATCACCAGCATTATTTATTGGAAGGATATTTACAATTTTATTGTTGTTTGTAATAATAATGATAATAAAATAAAAACTAGCAAAACAGTTTTGCCAGTATGTTAGCAAATATAAATATCACAACATGCCATTTGTATCATATTTCACACCCATATTGGCAACCCATTGTAACAGTGATGTCACGGATCTTTTTACAACCCTGTGCTTTAGTCTGATAAAAGTGTAATTTTTACTCACGGTAAAGTCAGAGTAGGTGATAGAGGTGAGCTTATTATCACTGTTGAACTCCTGAAGTGGTGTCCGTGTGGCTGAGCTAGTCTCGAAGGTTTTAACCCGCTGCTGAAAAAAAAAATAAAAATAAAAAAACAGTGGAAAACAAAATGAGGGGGTGTATAATTGCAGAAAGGACTTGAAGTATTCACAAGTGATGAATCTTGACAAGTTTTTAAACCTCAAACTTTTAAGCAATAGTGCCCTCTAGTGAAAAAAAAATGTAGAATGGTAAATGGTAAAATGGTAAAATGGTAAAGCCATCCCAATGGTATTATCGGTATATATCCTGCCTGACTGCATCATAAAAACTGACAGCAAAAAGTAAAGCTATTTCCACAAACACAATGAGACTATAACTCAGGATTAGGACTAAACAGCTGTGTGGTCCCTATACCAGAGTGATGGCCATGTCATTTTAAGAAGAAGTGCATAAAGCAATGTACCCATCATGCATAGAGCTCCCAGTACAAGCCTCTGAAGGAATGTTACAATCTGAGGTTATTTCAGTTGGTTAGGTCTAGACTCAGCAACATCTGTCACATGGAGTTTTTCTTTCCTGGTGGCAAATTCCAGGACTGTGATTGATGAATGGTGGTTCTGGGAGCATGGGGAATCATTTTCACACGTAAATTGGCCATCAGAAGCTTAAGGTGGTTAAACAAAGTATTGGAGAAATGACTTTTTGACCAGGCAGGATATATTTTTTCAGTTTTGCTAGTTTAAATCATGTTAAAGTATAATGTTAATAGCATTTGCCATTTTCTTCCTCTCTTTTGACCAATAGATGCACCAATTTAGCTTTGGTTTAATTTAGCTTTCCCAACTGATTTCAACGTAATGCCCTCAAAACATATTTTATTTAGGCTCCTGAATGGTGCAACAGAAAGCAAATCACCTCATCATTAGGAGTTTGCAAGTTTGACTCCTGACAATGCCACAGCCACGAGACCATGAAGTCTGTCCTTTTACATATTTATATATATTGAGTGAAATTTCATAGCAGCAGCAGCAAACGTTAAAATGCATAAAGGTGGGCTGATCTGCAGAAAGTTTGAGTGCGCTAAACCAAGTATACAAGCATGCTTACTGAAAATCAAAAATGAGCATAAGGTTCTATAAATTGCACCCAGACAAATGCTGAACAAAATGCAGAACTAAGTGCTCTTACAAGCAACAGGTTTACTGCATCACTTCACTGCTCTGTGCTCAAAATGCATGGCACCTTGAACTAATTTTAAATAACCATAATCTGTGATGCCAGCTTTCTATTAAATGAAATAAGATGTTTAACAGGGTCCTTTTGTTGTAGTTCCTTCTATTAATATTTGAAGAGCACTGTTTGTAGTCCGCTTTGATTAGAAAACGTAAAATACATTATATGGCTAATGGTTTGACGACAACTGACATATTTATGACCTTGCTTGGCATCCCATTCCAAAGTTGACCTTCCCTTTTCTGCTGTACCTGCCTTCACTCTTTTGAGATGATTTTCTACTAGTTTGTTTAGTATGACTGCATGGAGTTCAGCCACAAGCTGTGTGCGGAGGCCTGGGTTGTAGGTGGAGTTCCAATTAATTCTAAAATTGTTCATTGGTTCACTGGGATTGAGCGTCAAGGCTCTGTGCAGACCACTTGAATTCTTTCACTCCAGCCTTTAAAATGTCTGCATGGACCTCATTTTGTTCACAGCAAAACTTTCATTCTAGAACCTGTTTGAGATAGTCCAAACAAGTTAATTGTTTGTGGACATTTTAAACCGTTAGGCTTTGGACATATAACGAATATTCAGGTTGAATAACATTCCATTAGCACAAGAACATCCTCTAGGCTTACCAGCAGTAAATAAGCATCAGACTGCAGTATCAGTGCATCCCTGAATATGATTGTCTAGCAACATCAGTTAACACGAACATGCACAATATTGAAATAACAAATGTGAGCATGCAATATTACCTTGGCTGAGAGTGGAGGCTTGCCGGGCACACACAGAAACGTGCTGGACACACTGCTGGATGTGCTGCTCAATGTGGTGGTGCGCAGAGAGGGCTGATTAGGAGTCTATCAAGTTGTGAAAAAAGTTAAAAGTTAAAAAACAACTTCAAACAAAACCTAGCATTATGCCAACATTCAGTTTAGAGTTTGTAGCACCTTGCGGATCTTGCTGGGCGTCACGCTGCTGTTCGCTGCTCCATGAGTTCTCTTACTCGGGGTTTTAAACTGTGTGCTGTCTGTTTTCTTAGATATCTGTAATTCAGGAAAGGTTCAAGCACCTGGTTAGTAAAATAATATAGGAGCTGCAGTGTCTTTGCTCACTATCAAAATCACTCACACGATCGTTCTTTTCCTTGTCTTTTTGTGAACGATGCTCTTCCCACTGTTTAGAGATGTACTCCATCACCCTCTCTCCTCTTATCAGGAATTGGGATCCTTGATCTTTTTCCCAAGTTTCCACACGGCATTTCAGATCTTCCTCTAGCTGTATGTAAACACAACAGCATTAATTTATGCAGTTTTTTTGTTGTGATACATGTCTCTTTACCGGTCTGAAAATATTTACTGCAGTCACTGCAGTCTGCCACTACCAAGGTGTGTGCTAATTTTCATTACCAATGCCATGTCATTTTTAAAGTTTTAGATCTGACTTTGTTTACTAGGTTAGATTACTAGATTACTGGACATTTTACCAATGACAATTTTATTCATTCTTTTTATCTCAGAAATTTGTGACAAGAACGTGTAGGACAAGCATTACGGAGGCAGGTCGGAGAGAACAAAACCATAGAAGACACAGAAAGCAGGAAGAAAAATACAATAGCAATCGACCCCCTTTATTTAATTTGTGCTGAACAAATCAAAATCTGAACAGGACTTGACATTTATGTAGAACATAAACCATGGTCAAGAAGCTATAGTGGCAGGTACCTAACTAGCAAATTTTGTTCAGTGCTACAGCAGATACAGCAGATATCTAGTCAAAAGAAAAAGACCATAGTGTTCCATACATGGCTTTTTTTTTTTTAAATTTCTCTCCGTAGCTCTTTGCGGAAAAGCTGGATGGCATTTTATTTTAAAGCCTATAAAATTTGCTCTGATATGTAAACTAAAGTTTATTATACTTAATAAATGAAGGATAAATGTTATGACCGGTTTTAACCAAGTATGTAAGTGCAGAACATTTCTATTTGTTAAATATAATATAAGGTTCTTCACAAATATGATATTAAAAGACGATGTACAGTATTATGCGATAGGTAATGAAATACATTTTTAGTAGTTTATGTACCTTAGGAAGCAGCTTCTGCACTTTAGCTCTGTCCTTGCTTTCCTTCAGTAATGCGCCTCCTCTGTTGGAGAAGCGATTCGGATCTGCTGCCTTTCTCTGAATAAAACAGTGACTATCAGCAATCCTTACTGAACACCAGCATCCATTTTTAAACATCACTCTAAGATCAAGTGGCATGTTCTTAAATTCTGCACCTCGAAATCCTGGAAGAGAGCCCAGTTTCTCTCCCATTTCTCAATGTTTTCCAGTAAAGGACGTGCTTTCTCGTAAAACTCCTTCACCTTCAGCAGCTCGCAGTCATGCAGGCTGAGTAGCTCCTCGGTGTAATTAGCTGCAGGAAAGCAAACATGATCATAAGACAAACTGTAAACACAACATGATTTTCATTCATTTAGTATCAAGTGGAAATGACAGGACATCAGCAAGAATTATATTTACCATCACAGAAGTGGATGTTAAAAGGTTCTCGCTGTTCTGGACCAAACATGCATTTGTCCCAGAAGACCACCAGCTCTTGTCGAACTTTATCTATCACCTCCTCCAACTTAGTCCTCTGGAGCAGTTCGAGACGATCAACCACACCCTGCCACTGCAAACACACAAGTCAACCCTGGTCATCATCTAGCTGAAGCTAGCTAAAATAAAAAAATAAAAGTTTTCCATGCAAAGCGACAACTCAATCACATGGACATGTTATCGAAGCTAAGAGCCCTGAAATGCTTGTGCAATATACAAAGTTTTCTACATCCACATGCTGTTGCAACATGTGCCGTTTAGCATTTATTCCTTACAAATGCACCTAGATCACACAATCCTGCTCTCACTAAATTAACATTATATTAAATCATGACCTAAACAGACATCAAAATTGGGCAATTTGTAATTTCACTGAATAGTGATAGTACACTAGTGAAAATGATAATTATAAAAAAATGAATGCATTGTTCACATGACATTTTTCTTGAGCTATGGTGTAATTGCAGTTTTGTTTCATGCTGCCATGCAGTAGTGTGCACCTCGTCTTTACATTTTCAGTGTGGACTGAGTGGTAATTGAATTAATTCCCCTGTAACTGAAAGGGTTTGTAAGAGGTTGTGCACAAAGTTGGTCTGAACAGCATTCACAAATCAACATTTAATAATCATGGACTTATTCATTACTGCAGTTCAGATCATCTCCAATAGAGGGAGTAGTAGTAATGTAAAGAGCATCAGCTTGATGACAGGAACTCAACCTGGAGATCACCATTAATACCATACAAATACCCAAGTGGTGAAACTCCTTTGCAGGTGTTATGGCTTAATTAGCTAATTAGAGTGGGACACTTTGATTCTGGATTTGGTGTTTTCGTGAGCTGTAAGCCATAATCATCTCAATTATGACAAATCACGGCTTGAACTGTCTTGCTCTGCATGTAATGAGTCTCTCTCATATATTAGTCTCCCCTTTTAAGTTGCACTACAGAAATAAATGAACTTTTGCACGATATTCTAAATTTTCGAGTTTCACCTATATAGTATTTATACAAGAACGGACAAAAAGTCGACATTTCAGAAGGATCAAATTATTAGGAAGCACCTAAAGGGAGGAAGCAACGAAAGAGATCACTTAAAGACTTGAAGTTGCATGGTTGTGTGTATATAAACTGTAAAAACCAATGCTATGTTTAATAAAAAGTAAGAACATTGCCCCAATGTGATGAGAGCTAACAGGATTGGGAATAAATTACTGTGTGGGGATAAGAAAATCACTTATTAGCACTTAAAATCACTTATATGAGACTAATCAGGACTAAAAGGTTCGACAATGCTAGGGAGCAAAAAGACTGGACTTTGGAGTATTTAAAAAGGGTCTGATGAGTCCAGATTAATCCTATTCCAAAATGATGAGTGCATCAGGGTAGGAAGACAGTGTGCATATACATATAAACAGTTCCAGATCTCTAAGCTCATACCCTTCTGATGTCATCACAGAGAGTGTTCAGAGGCTCCCGTTTGAATTCCTCTGCCCCTTCATCTGGACAGCTCAGGCGATTCCACAGGCTGGTGGCACGATCCTTCAGCTTATCTCGGGATGAAATCATAGATTCCTTCTTCATTTCCAGCTAGACATGACACACAGGTAAACTTGTGGCTCTTGTTGATTTTATCTTGTAACAGCAGCACCACCAATTCTTTACTATTTAACATTAGTATAATAAAAATCTTTTGAAACTGTGAGCTACCTGACTGAGCAACAGCTTGAGAGCTTTGATGTTTTCATGTGTGAGCAGGAAGATATCTGCATCAGGACAGACAGACTCCCTCTCCAGACTGGTTTCTGGTTCGTGGCCCATCTCATCCATCAGATTTCTGATGTTCTCCCGGAGCCCAGAGAACACCTTAACCCTGTTCTCCTGCACACGGAAACAGTGACACAATGCTATGATTAATAATCAGCATCCTGTAGTGGGTGGTGATTAGCCAATGTTAAAACTTTCAAAAACCTCTTGAAGAGTGAGAGGTCAAGAAATGTGCACGATTAACTCTAGTCATGTGCCAGTAAATGGTTGACAGGGGTGATGGAAAACATGGCCATTTATACTTATATAAAAGCCTGCTTTAATATCTTACATTCAGCAGTAAAATAAAAAGTCTTTATCTTTGATTTATAAACATTTCATACCCGTTTCCCTAAATTTCTATTGATTTTGTAAAGCTGCTTTGAGTAAACAATTACTCTTGTTAAAAGAGTACAAATAAAATTTTACTGAATCTCTTCAGCTAAAGCGCAGTATTTTAAATGCCGACAAATTACACAAATGTCTCTCACTGTAAATGTCTTTAAAAAAAAAAAAAAAGTCAATAAAAAAAATAATAAATAAAAAAAAAAAAATTACACACACACACACACACACACACACACACACACACACACACACACACACACACACACACACACACACACACACACACACACAGTACAGACCAAAAGTTTGGACACACCTTCTCATTCAAAGAGGTTGAATTTGTATTATGGCAAGAAAAAAGCAGCTAAGTGAAGAAAAAACGAGTGGCCATCATTACTTTAAGAAATGAAGGTCAGTCAGTCCGAAAAATTGGGAAAACTTTGAAAGTGTCCCCAAGTGCAGTCACAAAAACCATCAAGCGCTACAAAGAAACTGGCTCACATGCAGACCGCCCCAGGAAAGGAAGACCAAGAGTCACCTCTGCTGCGGAGGATAAGTTCATCCGAGTCACCAGCCTCAGAAATCGCAGGTTAACAGCAGCTCGGATCAAAGAGCAGGTCAATGCCACAGAGTTCTAGCAGCAGACACATCTCTAGAACAACTGTTAAGAGGAGACTGTGTGAATCAGGCCTTCATGTCTGCTAGGAAACCACTGCTAAGGACAGGCAACAAGCAGAAGAGACTTGTTTGGGCTAAAGAATACAATAAAGAAAACTCTTTGAATGAGAAGGTGTGTCCAAACTTTTGGTCTGTACTTGGGACCGGCATTGCATGGTTTGGGTTTTGAAACACCTGCCACTGAGCCACCAGTGCTCCTGCACACGTCTTACACCTTTGCTCGCATGGTACATTGGTAAGAAGAGAATTAAATTCAGCACAGCTTTTTAAGCTACGTTACAGTACATTTAGTTACTACATAAATACCTTACAGTACACTTTATATGAAAACAGCAACAACATGAAGGGGTATTGTTAACCTGCTGAGGTGAGCCGCCCAATGAAAAACATTAAAAGACAACAGATCACCCAATGATAATCATTTTGAGCTGTTGCTTCTGTACATAGAAATATTTTCCAGAAGCTAAAATCAGTGTTCAGTGTGTATATAGGGAGATGAATATGATGCAAAACTGAGTAAACAAACAAAATTATATATATATATATTTTTTTTTTTGGGTGGTGGTGTTTACTTTTTCCTCGCTGAGCTGCTTGATGTGCTCACGGAGCTCCTGCAGCTGTGTGAGAGAGGGCAAGCTGCCAGTGGGAATGTAATAGGGTGTAGCACACAGTGTCACACACAGCTCCTCATCCTGCTGCATCAGATCACTCAGCTCCTTCAGACGATCATTCTTTTCCTTCAGTAAAGTGTCCAGGCGACAGCGCAGGTTCTTCTCCATCTGCAGAACCGTCAAGTCTTCCTCTAACTGGAAAGGTTCATTACACAGAGTTATGGTCACTATAAATTCTTTGGGATGCTTATTAGGGACATCTAAGCACAGTTGTTTACATAAACAAACAAAAAAAAAGATCAAATTATTCAGGGCCACAGCATCTAAAGTAAGAACATTGTATCAATATATAGTCACTTTTTATTAGTTATCTAAACAAAAAAATAGGACGATACATGAAAATTAATAGCCAACAAACAATCCGTCTGCATGCAATCAAGTGCTAACTCCTTTATTGTATGTGAGGTGTTTTACAGACTAGTCTATTAGGATACCCAGTGTTTCTCCTAGACATTTTCTTTAGGCATGCTGGCAAGAGGATGATAAAGGTTTAATGCAGGTGCTAAAATTGTTAGTTATTTATTTTTCTTCTTTGATTGGTAATTTGCACAAGTGTACTACAGGGCAGTGCTGAATTTTATTCCATTGATTTCACATATAATAAGAGCCAATATGTATTTCTCTATTAGTGTACCACAGAGTAGTGCTGATCTGGCCAGGCCAATCACTTTATTTAATAATTGTTCTTGCAGCAGCACTTATAAAATTATGACAATTACTGACAGTTATTGTGACATTTTTGCTGACATTCTAATAACAAATCAAGCAACAATATTAGATTCTTCATGTATAACACAAACCATGCAAAGTTATCTAGAACAAAATTTGTTCGCTCAGCAGACAAAGTGTATACATACTACTTGTATTTCAAGACCTCACTAGTTAAAATGTATTGAAAAATGTTGCTCATCTTGCAAAACACTCGCAGACCAAGTTACTCACAATCCACGTTTTCCCTGTATAGTAAACATAACGGGTTAAAATGATTCAACACAAATTTAAGTGCAAGACCTCCTCAATGTGGCACAGCTGGGTAAATCTTAGAACCAGAGTTCTAGACTTGGTTCTAGTTTGTCAAATTAGCTGTGCCCTCTGTCACACTGACTACACACTATGTTCAAGAGCTACAATCACCAGTAAATACTTGGGTACAACAGCACACTTCACAGATCACGACTGGTATAGATAGGCATTTATTTGCATAAACTGATGAAATCTAAAGAAACTAAATGTGCGTGTTAGCATGTTAATAAGTTAAATAATGTATTAAAAAAATATATGACAGTTCTAACTTTTTTTTTTTTTTTTTACATTGTAGCTCTAAAGGAATATGAACAAACCCTTGAAATAAGGGTAAAATACCCTGTACTATATTTATTTTACTTGGATAAATGAGAAGAGCAGGTTTGACAAGAGATTCTCTCATGTCCATTATCCAGAATTTTCTCTTCTTCTTCAGGTAAAAAAAAAAAAAAAAAAGACTTATAAAAGTGGGTCATTTTGAATTCATATTATATAGGTGTGTAGTTTATTAAATTTTGTAGTTTTGTGTGTTTATTAAATTTTGGTTTTCAGTTTTTTTTCCCCATGAAGGGAAACGTGCCACAATTCTTACCTGTTACAAACACATGTGGATTATATAGGTGAGGGAGGGCTCACTGTCGTATAGAAAACTTTTTTTTTTTTTTTTTGCTTAATTTGGGATTTTGTATAAAAGTTTTGTCAAGATATTACAAGGACATGCTTACTGAGAAAACTCAATTAATGATTTATGCAAACTAACAGTAGCAGACTCAATTGATTTGGAAATTACCTATAGCTTACTTAAAAATAAATAAATACCCTGGGCAAGAAAGGAACATACATGTTTAATCATTTATACTAAATTCTTTAAAGTTAATATCCATCGCTAAACTGCATTAAACCATCCAGTCAAACCTACTTTGTATGGTTCCATGGACAACTCGAGACACAGCTTCTCCAATTGTTTCTGAGTCGTAATGATGCTGGTTTTGATGCGGTGTCTCAGTGACTCCTCTTCTGTGATCATATCCTTCAAAAGGTCCTTTGTGGAACAAAAAGAAAATGAAGAGAAATGTGCTTAACAAAAGCAGATCAAAATAAATGCTTCTACTTACCTCTATATGCTTCTTAACAGTCTGCATCCGTTCAATTCTCTGGTCCTCCATGATGCCGATACTGTCCCAGATGTCCACCAGCCTCGCCATGGCATGATTGATGCCCGTTACGAGGGAAGAAGCCAGGGCTTCACTGTATGGAGAAATAATTTTAGAACAGTCTGCAAACTTTGCAAATGACCTTAGTGAACATTAACTGGTGTGATAATTGAACATAACAGCTCCTTGCACAATTTTCCACAAACAGAATTTTTTTTTATACAATATACAGTGATTGATATGAACACGATTAAAATATTCTGAATATAGAATATTAAATGCAAAAAGCTGAGCCCCTTTCAAAACAATAAATAAAATAAAATGCATTCTCGCTACCGACATCTTTCTTTTTCCATGTTGTTTAATGGATGGTTAGAATCCTGTAGGTTGCATGACCACCAGCTGTCGATTTTTTTCTCCAGCTTCTTAAAGCCAATTTTCCAGCTCAGTCTTCATTAAAACAAAACATCTAATGCTTCCTTTCAGGATCTTGTCCTCTTGTGTCTTTGTCTGTTTTTAACCGGCACTTCCACACACTCTTATCTACATGTTCCCCCTCAGTATTGATCCACACCTTTGGTTGGAGTCCTGTAAGGTGCAACACCACAATTTTAACACTGCCTTCTAATCTCCTTAATTCTTGGAGCTGACTGACATCTTTTCAGCAATCAGTAACCTCTTTATCCTGATCAGGATGGGTACAAGGTGGGAATACACACTAGATGAGACACCAGTCCAACTCTCTCAGCTCTCTCTCTCTCTCTCTCACACACACACCAGGGTCAACTTATGTAAGTCAATCCATTTGCTACCATGTAGGGTTAGAGGAGAACAGAGAAAGAAAAGCCCCATGGACATGAGAACAAGGCTGAGACCCTGAATATGTCACGTGACAGAACCGTGCTGGACAACATCTCTACAGAGTGTCTGAAACGCCAGGAAGCAATTAAAGTTACCAACAGTATAATTTATTTTGCAGTTATTACCTACAACATATAGACATATGTTTATACAGACTTTGTTAAACATATTATTCCCATGGCCAGTTCACCTCTCCAGGGTCTTTGTAGGTTGTAAAATACAACTGTATTATTTGTCTGTTTTTTCTGCCTTTACACGAAACCGGAAGTATAGAATTTTTTTAAAACAAAATGCGTAAAAATCACATGACCGCCATCTTTCATACTGCTGTCACATGCTAAGTAACTTTGATTAAAAACTAGTTATTGGCACTTTACAACTGCTCTTTACAGAATCTGTTACTGTTTCGTTGAAGTTTGTTTTTTACTCTCAAAAAACAAACAGCACAAAAAAAATTAACAAACCTAAAACTTCTAAAATAAACAAAAAAAAACCCTCAAACAAAAGTATCCAGTGATAACTCACAACAGAGTAAGGATAATGTTTCGGGAAGGCGAGTGCTGCTAGTCTGCCGTTACTCTTATTCAATTACTCCTGTTCATTATTAATATTATTGTGATTCACTCGCTTACTCTCGCACAACTCTCTGTTATAACAAGCATTCAAACATACCTTCTTCGGCTCGACATCATTTTCCCCTTTGGGTATACACCACCTTTAATTAATCACAGTCGGGAATCTGCTGAAAAGGAGAATAATAAAATATCCCGCCCGAGGGGAAGCGCGAGCACATCCACCGCGTTCAAATTTGAATCGCGTCGCAGTGTGTCTTCTTCTTCATCTTTTAGTGCTTCCAGGAGCAAAGCGCATTCTTACTGCCACCTAACGGCCATAAACACCACAGGCACATTTCAAACTCTGCGCGGGTTTACGGTCTGCCGTTACTGTGTAGTGTATAACTTACTCTGAATGCGAGTAGTTAAATGTAGTTTAGTATTCTGTGACATGAATCAATCTCTGAGAAATGCGATTTGGTAACGTTTTACATAGTATACGTAACCTGTATACAGAAAGGTTATTGTAACCTTGTAAGCTGCGTGATAAAAAAAAAATGCAAAGAAGTAAAAAGGGAACCCCCTAGCGACCACATGCGGTAAGACAGCGACTGTTGTGGATGAAGTACACAAACCATGTACAGTACAGGCACAGTACGTGAGTAAACGTGAGTAAATAAAGATGCTTCTATGAGGCGCCTCATATGCTTCACAATAAGATACAAAACATGACAGAAACGCCAGATTAGACTTTGACAGATTCTTCGGACTGATTCACAACCCAGATTAACTTGAAGAAGAACAACAGGAAGTGAAAAGTATGAACAAAAAAAGGATCAGCTCAAGAGCCAAAGCACTACATCATCTGTCAGACATGGTGGAGGCAGTGTTATGGCTTAGTACGGTTACTGGCACTGGTATTTTCAATTCTGATTGATCGGTATGTGTTGGTTAATTGTCTACTTGGAAGCACAAACAATAGTGCAGCTACAAATTACAAGTTCTAATTTACATTATTGCTTTTGTAGTAGAACGAATAAATGAATGAATGCCTTTATTGCCATTGCACAGCTGTATAGTAAAACTTTGGTGCAAATCCCCTCAGTGGTACAAGAAAAACATATATATAATATATATAAGAGATAGGATACATGGATAAGCAATAAAAAGATAAAAAGACAACAGCTCTCATATATACATTAATAAACAAGTAACAAAATTAAATAAAATATTGCTCATCGCACAGATCCAACAAGTCTAGAGTCTAGAGACAAAAGTCTAGAGGTGTAAGACTTAATAGTCCTATAGCATTTCCCTGTAGGCAAAGGAGTAAAAAGTTACCTTAGTAAAATGAGCCCTGGATTATGTATGTGGTTCACTATAATAATCGGTTTCTGTGTATGTCTGTGAAAGAGGGTAGATGTGTGTTTAAGATGTCCTGTTCTGGTTTAATAACTTACTGTAGTGCTATTTTTTTTTATCAGCCATGGTCCAGCTTGTGAAAAACACCAGGCTGTCATGAGAGTGAATACTTTTATCAGAACACTTATAAAAGGACAGCAGCAGAGCTTATGGGACAGATTCACTCTCCTCAGTGACCTTGAATATACTGTAGAGCCATTGCTGTGGCTTTTTCACAAGACTGGGGGGGTTGGGGGTGATAACAGTCCATGTACAGAAAGATCTGAGATACAAGTGACAGGTATGTGCTCAGAAATTTGACATTACTGACTTGCTCCACCATTGTCTCCTTTGCTGTACAGATGAGCAGGTTCCTCTGTCTCCCTTTTGAATTCAATTATCAGTTCTTTTGTCTTGAAGGAATTAAGTACCAAGGTGTTATCCGAACATCATGCAGTCTATTTTTGCACTTCATCTCTGTAAGAAGACCCATTATTGTTCTGTAGCAGTCCTACTAGAGTTCTGTCATCTGCATAATTAATAATAGTCTTTGTGTTATGAGTTGATGTGCAGAGTGTAGAGCAGAGAACACAACCCAGAGCAGAATGTACACAACCCTGTGGGACTCCATTGCAGAGCACCAGGATCAAGGAATAAGCCCATTCACATGCAATTGTATTTCAGAAGCTACGCATAATTAAAGATTTTAAATAATGGGTAAAGTGCTGTTATTTAAAAATGATGCAGCGTTTTCTGCATCTTTATCAACATTTTTTAAATAATGTGTCAGTTTAAGTAATATGACAAGCAGTTTTTTTATTTATTTATTTTTATTCATCTTAGCTTGTGTCATAAAACTCTAGAACATTAAATGCAACTATACATTGATAAAAACATGACATTTTTTTGTTCTTCACGTACTGTTGAACAGATCAAATGGCACGTTTAATCATTTTTATAGCAATGATGATTTTGATCAGGCCAGGATGCTATCCTGACACCCAACCCTCCTACTTTCTCATCTGGGCTTTAGGACTGGCAACAACAGAGTGATTTGGGATTAAGGGCCTTGGCTAAGGGCCCAACAGTGTCAACATGGCATATTAGGCTAAAAGAAATTACAGTTTCTATTAAAAATTATTAATCATTAATTAGATATGAAATACAAGCAAAACCAGAAAGATAAGAAAAATCTATATAATTTATTAATGCAAAATTCACATTAGTTGCATTCGTAAGAGTTAGTTAATGCTGAATTCACATTGTATAGGAAAACCTATAATTCCCAAATTCCCACTGTGACGCTACATGACAACCTTTGAGTAACAATTTAAAGCTTTGGAAGCTTTGACAGCGCTGATTTCATAGACCAAAGCCAGTAGTGATGCAATGGCCTACATAAACATGTCACACATCCAAAATAAGAAATTTTAGTCATTATATAATTTTATGATGAATTACAAACAGCAAACTGCACCCTATTTTGGTCTATTAAATGAAGGACAATATGCACTTATTAAACATTAACACAAATGTATGCTAATGCTATCGAATGTATGTTAAAAAAAAAAAGTTAAATAATGGCAATACATTAATGATTTCAAGTGGGACCAAAGGTAAGTTTTACCTGTACACTAACAATAGCACTGTCTTACAGTAAAAGAAGAGCCACCATTCTGATGAATTTACAGTGTGAATCCATAAGGTTAAAAATTACATAGTTAATGCTGCAATCTCCTGCAGCTAATCATGTATGACGTACAAAAAAGATTTTAGTTTTAAAAAATAATAGTATTATATATCTTATTGATATTAGGGAGCACTGAGTCAGATTGTACTCCCTTTACACTGATGTAGTGTCAGCTGATTGTGCAGCATGATTTGTTGCAAAAGAAACTGCACTATGAAGGTTGTGGAATGACCGTGTATAAATGTCTTTGTCATCAGATCCAAAAAAAGAACCTCGTCTTAAAATATCTAAGACTGTTGTGTTGCAACATGCCAGGATGACATTTACACCAACCTCTTTGTACTCTTTTATTGTGTCTTTCAAAGTGTTAATACCTGTTGTATCAATAAAAGGGACAGAAGAACAGTCAAGGATTATGGTGTGGAAATCTACTTCACTTGCGACTAAACTTAAACTTACATCACCATTTTCATTGTCTGTCTGCTTTGCAGTCCTGGCTTTTGCTTTTTTCTCTAGTTTTCTCCTTCTGTTTTTTTCAAAAAATGGCTCAAGTTCAACTGCTTTGAATAAAGACTTCAAGAAAAAGTCCTTGTTTGCATAATAAAGTGGAGCCTGAAAGCGAAAAATCTTCACTTTTGGAATAATCACAAGGTGGTCATAGTCATCCATATCCTCATAGTGATTAGTATCCTCGATCTGGCCTAGTAGCGAAGCCTTGGGACGTTGGGTTTGCACTAAGACACAGATCATAGAGAAGACTACTCCAACCATGAGTCCAATCTCTACACTGATCAAAGCACTTGAAAACATGGTCACCATCCAGACGATCGCATCAATCCTGCTGAGGCGCCAAAGTCTGGGAAAGTCTCTAAATTTCCGCAGGGCTCCTTTCAGACTGACAATAATGATGCAGGCAAGGACACATTTCTGCAGGGAGTAGAAGAACGGTGCTAAAAACAAAAGGACCAAGAGCACAACGAAAGCACTCACCACACTTGAAACTTGTGTTCGACAACCTGTTGATTCTTTCACCATAGTCTTGGCAAGTGCAGCACTTGTGGTGAAACTGTGGAAAAATGATGGGATGATGTTACAAAAGCCAATTGCTATCATCTCCTGGTTTGGCTTGACAGTGTAGCCATGCTTTTTGGCAAACATCTCTGACAAGGAGACAGTGAAGGCAAAGCTGATTATAGCCAATGGAATGGCATCAGCTGCTACTCTTGGGACTAGTTCGAAATCTGGAACCTTTGGGGGAATGAAACCAGTTGGAATGGCACCTGAGATGCTTGAGTTGTACTGACTGTTTAAATCAGCATAGTGGGAAACCACTGTTGCTAAGGCCACTACTACCAGCTCAGTAGGCAGAGGTATCTTTAGACGGTCCTTGTACCGATCCTGGAGCTCTTTCCCCGCTAGTAGAACAGTGATACAAATTGCACTTGTAATCATGTCGCAAAAGTTGGTCTTATGTATGTTCTTGAAAATATTAATCCAGGTCATGACGACAGTTCCATAACCTTGATGACGAGGGATTTTCAGACCCACCAGATACTTTGCTTGGACTGTCAGGATGGTGCATGAGGCACCAGTGGCAAAGCCATCCAGCATCGGTGCAGAGAGGTAAACTGAAACAAACCCGAGCCTAAACACAGCCATCAGGACCTGAAAGATGAGAAGAAAAAATATATATATTCTGTATATACATATATGTACAGCAAAAACATATACTAAGCAAAAAGTTAAGAGCATTGGTTAAAATCATGACTATGTTTAATATTGAAAGTAAAAGCATTTCCACATGTATAATGGATTGGCACTAAACAGCTGAGTAGCCTTTAAAAAACATTTACAGTATCAGTGAGGCTAAAAAAGGTTGCAATTTGCCACTGAGCATAAAGAATGAATATACATATATAAACTCATCATGAGTTTCCCAATAATGAAGCATGAAGGAATACCTGGTAAACTCCAGCAAGGAATGTTAAAGCTGTTGCAATGCTAATAGCATAGCATTCCTTTCCACACTCCATGCTGAAGGCCCCTATGGTGAGGTTGACTGCAGTATCTTGGTTGTCTTCTGTTCCATTCCATCCAGTTTGCATGGAGCTTTGCTTACTGTCCTCACTCAAATCAAACCCTGCTAAATAGACTTCTCTGTCCACAACCTGTCCTACCATTAAGCTCATGAGGCTGAAGATACCCACAGATACGTGCCTGGATGTGCCCAAAAAAAAGTAGATGATATTGGCATAAAAGGATGTGTACAAGCCATAAATTGGCTCCAAACCTGCAAGGAGACAGTAAGCAATTGCTTGAGGCACTAAAATAACCCCAACTATGAGACCGGACATAACGTCACCCCATACATATTCCTTGAACTTGTATTTTGGCAGCCATCGCACAAAAGGAAAGAAGTCTGCTAAAGTCCTTTTTACTTTTGGAAGTGAACAAGACAGTTGATGGCGCAGTTTGGTCCTAATGATCCCTACTGGTCCCTTCTTCTGCTGAAACTTCCGTTCCAGAGGATATTGAGGCTTTGCATCCTCCATGTCTTTTAATGCTGTCCCCGTGTACCAACGAGGTTCTTTATCCTATCTCCTGAAAAAAAAAAAGTTAATTTAATTTAGATCAGAGTGTGAATGCTAATAAAATCTCTAAATAAGTCTCAAAATTCATTGTTGGGGGTCTACAGCTTTGAAATAGACTGCTCATAGAAACTACTGGAGATAACTATAACTATATAATTTATTTAAAATATAACATAACTGAAATAATCTTGACTTAAATAAGGCTTAAATATGTGGTGTTATATTCCTTATTGACGCCCATTTGAGTAGCAGTTCTCAAATATAAAAAAAATGTTAAAATGTTATTACTATGTGTGAAAAAATTACAATGTCACCAAAACAGGGCAACTAGGAATTTATGATTAAAGCAAATCTGTGACATATTAAAATTTTCATTCACAGAAACGTTTTACACTAATATGCAGTATAAATATAATACTCGTTAATGTCCCCAATTCTCAGTTTTAATTATAAGGTTAAATATTATTGTGTATGATAGTAAAATAAAATGGTATTTGTCTGCCTTGATTTCAAGTCAGACATTGATTGTATTTAATGATGGTAATATCCTGTAGTCCTACTTTCACCAAGAAACATAAGAAAACATTAACTTATACAAGCGAACAAACTGTTCATTCTTAATCTTTTAAACAGTAGCTGTCTAGATAATACATCTTGTGCTACAAATTAGCTGAATATTAATCAGTTATTACAGTGCAAAATGTAGTGAAAAATTCTACCTGGTACACCTGCCCCATTATAGATTTGTTAAGAATTTATATATTCCCATGATTTAATTATTATATAAAAAACCTTATGATATAGATAAAATGAAGGATAAAAAGAGATTGTTTTGTAGGGAGTGAAAATCAAAAGTGTCAGGTCATAAAGTTAAAAAGAACTTAAGTGAAGTACAAATACTGTTGTGTTTTGTTGGGTTCTCTTCATCCAACCCAAACTTATACAGTATGTCCCTAGGGCAAACACTAAGTTTTGAGGATGTCTTTTCTACATTTTTAAACATTTTTGCAACATTTTGTCAGATTTGTGCAACAGTAAGTTTTCAGACATGGAAAAATCTTGAGGACAGAAGAAGACTTTCCTGCTTCTCTGTAACAGAATATACTACTTTTCCTAATAACTTCAAGAAAGAGAGACAAGGCTGGTGATGGAACAACCAATTATAGCTGCTGTAATATACGTAGTAACAGTAAAACATTGTACTTTTTTTGAGGGCTGTACTGAAATGAACTCAAAAGTGATCAGAACTTTTTTTTTTTATTAAATAACATTAAAACTCAAATTGCTCATATTGGTAGAGTAAATCCTGTTCTTTTTCACTGATGGATTCCAAGCAGATGCAGCATTCTGTCATTGAGTCCAAAGAGCTACGGAATATTTATACAATATATACAAGAGCAATGTTCACAGATGGATGAAGAAATTTAAAGAAGGAGAAACCAGAATCGAAGACGTACTACATGGTGGGTGACACAAAAGTTTTTAGAATACTGCACATTTGAACATATGCCAGTTAATTAAAATGTTATTACGCACTTTTACATAACTTTTGGTCCAGCCATCGTATTTGTTTATTGTTCTATAGTTGTCTGTAAAACATGTTATTGTCACAATCCAGTTATAAACATCATAGCAGCTATAAAATGTCATTCGCCCAGCCCCTTTTACAAGTTAATAAGTTTAACTATGTGAAGTTTCTGCCATGCAAGCCTCTGTGAATGAGCTGTTATTATAGGCATAGCAACATAGGGAACAAGTAAGAATATTTGAAACAATATTGGAAACAATATTAGACCAGATCAGAAAGCTGAAAACAACAGAACTGTGTTAACAATAACTACTGCAGTGAATAGTGTTACTTAATTGAACATTTAGTAAAGCGATACTGGAAGCATCACTGAAAGTAAGCGTTAAAAGTAAGTTCTAAAATCAAAAGGGTACAACATTAAAAAGACTTTTCCTAGCTATATTTTTTCTATTTATTTTCCCAGAACATTTTTTTCTATTTCATCTATTATTTTTTGTTGTAAGTTATTATAATCGAAATGTCAAACTCTTACAATAGAATTATACTGTTGGTTGTCTCCAGCTTTTCAATAGACGGCTCATAGCAAACTACTGGAGAGCTTTAGACTAACTGAAATAGTCTTAAATATGAAAGGCTTAAATATGTGGTGTTAGATGCCTAATTGACGTCCATTTGAAAAGCAGTTCTCAAAATAGAAAAAGTTGTTAAAATGTTATTACTATGTGTAAAAAAAAAAAAAAAAAACTAGGGCAACTAGAAAAACTAAGCATTTCTGATTAAAACTAACCTGTGACAAAGTAAATAGTGACATAGAAAAAAAAAATTAAAAAACACTTACCACACTAATACAAGATTATAGTACCATCTCTTTCCTACTGTCCCTTTCTTATTAAAATGTCACAGCTGCCTTGTGGCTCAGAGAGTGTGAGGTTCAAGCATGTTGGCACAAAATAAAAGAGAAAGACAATCACTCAGTAGATACTGTCTGGTTTTATAGGCTGAGCATACAGGGTGGAGCTGCAAGTGTTCTCAAGCCCTGCATTGAGCAATATCTGCAGGATGAGGGCAAAGTGTAAGAAAGTCCATTTTCTCCTATCTGTGCTCATGTTTGAGGTGTCTGGGTATGTACACTAACTAACCTAAAAGAACTACTTTAGCGTCTCACTATAATCATCACCTGTGTAAACCTACACCTGCGTATTTATACCTACTTATTGCTCGTCTCTTACAGGACATTACTCACATTTGTGCTTGACTTTTTACATGTATGGTAAAAAATAATCTTTTTCCAGGACTCACAGTTATTATTATATATCATAAGATATAAAACATGCTTTATGTTAAAGCATGTTATGTTATGTTTTGTCATGTTATGTTAAATGGGGGTGAAAAGTAATAAGAAGCTAGTGAGGGAGCAACCATTTATAATGACTGCTATAACAAAAGTCATAACAGGAATTAATGTTTTTTTTTTTGTTTTACAATGAATTAAAATAAAAAAAAGTGTCTCCCCAGGAACCTTAATGTTGTACCACCTTGATAAATCATTGTAATTAGGTTGTGGTGTCTGCCAAGCACAACACATCATCCTGACAGTGTCATAATGACATTTTTTTTAGTTGTCTACATTTTTTTTTTTGACATGAAGAATTTTTTTTGTCGCACTTGTTTTTAGACAAAGCAATATTTGTGCATCAGCAGGAGGTTCCCTGGAGCACCAGGGGCTAGTGTTCACTGGACTCCACCTTTTTGCCAAAAGAAAAATGAAATAAACAAACAATACCATAGAATCAGCATTACAAAATGTAGCTGCATTTGTTCTGCAAGACATCTTTTTTTTCACCTGTACTTCTTCTTCATCTTTTGGCTGCTCCCATTAGGGGTCGCCGCAGTTATTTCTGCATGGCATTGCGTTACAGTACCTATCCAAAGTGGCTATTATGCATAATTGCTTGATCTACCTTCCCTAATAATGTAGCAGGTGTTTTATATCATAATTGGAGACAGACAGACAGAGAGAGAGAGAGAGAGAGAGAGAGAGAGAGAGACTTTTAATATGACTTAAATACAAGATCAGTACTTTTGATACATAGGTAAATTTGACGGTAAGTACTTTTTATGTTTGCTGAAGTAGAATGGTACAAAGATACCTTCTACTTTTATTTGAGTAATATTTCATGTAGGATATCTACTTTTGCTCTTTTCTTGCTAACATTATGTTCTTGTAATCCTATAGGGAGTCCTGGAATCCTCAATGGGGTCTAATTAGAATTAAATATAATATAATATCTATAAGGTGGTATAGTGGTTAGCACTGTTGCCCTGCACCTCCAGGGTTCGAGTTTGATTCCCAACCAGGATCGATTCCCGTCTCTGTGTGCAGGGAGTTTGCATGTTCTCCCCGTGCTTGGTGGGTTTCCTCCGGGTACTCCGGTTTCCTCCCACATTCCAAAGACATTTAGGTTAGGCTAATTGGCGTTCCCAAATTGCCCGTAGTGTGTGAATGAGCGAGTGTATGTGTGTGTGTCTGTGCCCTGCGATGGATTGGCACCCTGTCCAGGGTGTACCCTGCCATGTGCCCTAAGTCTCCTGGGATAGGCTCCAGGCCCCCCGTGACCCTAAATACAGGATTAAGCGGTATAGATGATGAGTGAGTGAGTGAGTGATAATATCTATAAGGCGGCACGGTGGTGTAGTGGTTAGCACTGTCGCCCTGCACCTCCAGGGTCCGAGTTCGATTCCCGACCAGGATCGATTTCCGTCTCTGTGTGCATGAATTTTGCATGTTCTCCCCGTGCTTGGTGGGTTTCCTCCGGGTACTCCAGTTTCCTCCCACAGTCCAAAGAGAAGCAGATTAGGCTAATTGGCATTCCCAAATTGATATAATATCTATATGTTTTTAGCTTTCTGGAATATTTCTGGAGTTTTCTACCCTCTGCTTTATGACAACTGAGTAATCATTAACAGTTCTAACTATTAAAAGTGCAGCTCTGTAAAAAATTTCTGGTGCTGCAACTGGAATCACTTTATCTGGTTGCATAATAAATTTTTTGTGAATTACAACAGGTTATAGTGAATTTGATGCATCATGTGCTAGCTAAAAAAAGAGTATTAGGGCTGACTCAGGCCCTAACACTAAAGTTACACAATTTAAATTGATTGCTCTTACCCAGGGTGAATTACATTGCAGTGTTTTGAAGTTTCCAACATTAAATATATCCTTACCGTTCACTAGGTTACTAACTAGATGTACTGCACCATCAGTCAAACGCTGTTAGGAAGGATTTAGTTTTATATTTCTGCACAAATACATCAGAGAGTTTTTTTTTTGTCTCCATGTTGAGTCCTTCATGGATTTGTACCGTTGGGAAAAGTATATTTAGAATAGGAGATCATTTGTGTGGGCAACTGGATATATATGAATGGTATAAACTGAATGGCTCCAATTATCTAAATGGCTTTAATATTGAGTTGTCATACAAGCCAAATTATGATCAAATATCATAACTGCTGTATCAGGCAAATTACTGGGATTAGTAGTAAATGCTTTTTAAGCTGTTTTTGTTCTTGAAGAAAGCCTATATTGTCTGATAAATAATCACCGCCATCCACTACATTCAGTTTAAAGCTATAAGGAAAGTGTTAATATACAGTACAAAGGTATGGCAACAAGGTTTTAAAGGATGAGTGAGGAAGCAGCTCTATGTTTTCATTTAAACATCACGTCACTGATCAAACTGCATGCATGCCTAAAAAGCTTTTAAATACATGCACACTCCTAATTCACAATGCTTGCTTTAAGCTGAGACAAAAAGAGCAACCTACCCACTCCACAGCTGAGAGGAAGAGCAGTGGAGAAATGATATGTGCCATGCATTTCTCTTAGCCATGACTTCCTGGTGTGAAGCAGCTCACTCTGTATGCCTTGAATGGGACAAGGCATGATGGGAAAAAATGTCGCGCCTTTCGGAGCGCTCCGTCTCAACAGCCAATCCAGGGCGGCCACAGAGGGGAGGGTGAGATGTGGTCCTTCAGTCTTATCACCATGGAAACAGGGCCTCCTCTGTATGAACATCTATGCACAAGATACAAGCATTTAACACATGAAATGAAACACATATCCAAATGTAAATTAACTATAAATGCCCAGATGATTGCAAATTAAAAGTCTAATCTCTGCTGTCAGATTAAATGCATGTGCAATATACAGTACAATATACATTAGGGCATATATGTCTTTATATGTCTTTCTTAACACACCGAAAAAAAAATGTTGACATTTCATAAGGGTTAAATTATTGGGTTGCATCAATAACACAAGTAATTCATTTGAAATGACTGGAACTGGCTTAAGACCCTTTCAACAAATGATCAAAACCATAAAGGACAGTGCTGAACTGTCAACTTTGTGGAAGAAATGTGGTAAAAAAAAAAAAAAAACATTATCATGAATGGAGATTCACTTGGTGAAGTTGCATGGTAAAAAAAAGCCAATAGTAAAAACATAGCTATGTTTAATAGTGAAAGTAAAAGTATTTCCATACACATACAATATGATGAGAACTCACAGAACCACTGTATAAGCCTCTGGAGGCAGTCTTAGGATTTGGAGTTGCTTTAGTTGGTCAAGGCCAATCTCAGCGACATTATGTGGCAATACAACAAAGTCAGCTGATTACCTGAATGTACTGAATGAACATGAACAATGTAGTTTTTATTCCCTGATGGTATGGCATATTTCAGGACTCATAATGTTACAGAGTGTTTCTGGGAGCATGAGGAATCATTTTCACACATGAAATGGTCACCACATTGTGTGCTTTAATCAAAGATAAATATGACTACATTACATTTTAGAGTAGAAGAATTGTGGTAGCATGATAAATTTTATAATAATAAAAAAAAAACCTGCCCGAACTGTTTTATTAATTACTGATTACAGATTTTTTTATATTTTTTTATAAAAACCCTTCATAAGACAGCCTTCCTCTACAGCATTTATTTGCATGTGCCCAAGACTTTTGCACACCACCAGTCAAAAGTTTGGACACACTCTCTACATTTCTATGTTGTAAATAATGCTGAAGGCATCCAAAATATGCAATAATCTTTGAACAATTGATATTGAGACGTGTTTGCTACTCAGGCTTTATAAAGCCTTCATAACAGCTCTAATCCGAGGTGTTGTAAATTGGTGATTTTGAGGCTAGTAGCTCTAAATGAGGTTCTTCTCTCAGGTTTTGGTCTTGCTTTCCTGGGATGGTGTTCATGAGATTCAGTTGGCGCTTGACAGGTTTGCAAATCCACTTGGGATTACGTTTCTCACAAGAACTATTTCAGAACAGCTGACCTTTGTGTCTTAAAATAAAAACTTGCTATACTTGTTGTTACTTACCTAATGCTATATTCATAGTTTAAAAGAAATCCAGTATTGTTCTAGAATGTAGAAAATAAATCGAAACTTATATCCAAATCTTTGACTGGTACTATATATGTGTGTGTGTGTGTGTGTGTGTGTGTGTGTGTGTGTGTGTGTGTACACAGTATACCGTATATAGTCTGCACATTGGGTGATGTGTGTATATATATACACACACACACACACACACACACACACACACACACACACACACACACACACACACACACACACACACACACACACAGGGGTTGGACAATGAAACTGAAACACTGGCCAATTTAGTGTTGGAGGTTTCATGGCAAAATTTCAGCAGGCTGGTGGCCAATCTTGATTGATTGCACATTCCACCAGTAAGAGCAGGTGTGAGGGTTTAATTAGCAGAGTGCAGAATTAGCACAGTTTTGCATAAAATATTGCAATGCACACAACATTATGGGTGACATATCACAGTTCAAAAGAGGACAAATTGTTGGTGCACGTCTCACTGGTGCATCTGTGACCAATACAGCAAGTCTCTGTGATGTATCAAGAACCACGGTATTCAGAGTAATGTCAGCATACCACCAAGAAGGACGAACCACATCCAACAGGAGTAACTGTGGACGCAAGAGGAAGCTGTCTGAAAGGGATGTCCGGGTGCTAACCCAGATTGTATCTAAAAAGCATAAAACCGCCCAACTCACTGCAGAATTAAATATGCTCCTCAACTCTCCTGTTTCCACCAAAACTGTTTGTCGGGTGCAGGGTCAATGTACATGGGCGGGCTGTTATAGCTAAACATTTGGTCACTCGTGCCAATGCCAAATGTCGATTTCGATAGTGCTAGCAGGGAAAATCTTGGGCTGTGGACAATGTGAAACGTATTGTTCTCTGATGAGTCCAACTACACGGTCTTTCCCACATCCGGGAGAGTTACAGTGTGGAGAAGCCCCAAAGAAGCGTACCACCCAGACTGTTGCATACCCATAGTGAAGCATGGGGGTGGATCAGTGATGGTTTGGGCTGCAATATCATGGCATTCCCTAGGCTCAATACTTGTTAGATGGGCGCGTCACTGCCAAGGACTACCGAACCATTCTGGAGGACCATGTGCACCCAGTGGTTCAAACATTGTATCCTGAAGGCAGTGCCGTGTATCAGGAGGATAATGCACCAATACACACACCAAGACTGGTGACAGAGTGGTTTGATGAACATGAAAGTGAAGTTGAACATCTCCCATGGCCTGCAGAGTCACCAGATCTAAATATTATTGAGACACTTTACGGTGTTTTGGAGGAGTGAGTCAGGAAACATTTTCCTCCACCAGCATCACGTAGTGACCTGGCCACTATTCTGCAAGAAGAATGGCTCAAAATCCCCTTGGCCACTGTGCAGGACTTGTATCTGTCATTCCCAAAATGAACTGATGCTGTATTAGCTGCAAAAGGAGGCCCCCCCCCATCCACCAAGCCATCACTGCCCCTATGTATATATATTTTACAAACACAAGGATTGCCTTTAATACTTGAAAGGGATCCTTTGCACATCTTTCTCTCTTACTGTACTTTATTAGCCTGCATTATGTTATAGTTAGATCATGTTAAACTCTTGTTATTTTTACACCAAAATTATTATTATTATTATTTGATATTTTGCAATTATTTGTTTTGCACTTTATTTTAGCTTATAACTTTGTACAGGCAGTGCTGCACTGTTCTGAACTGTCCATTGTCTTGCACATTGTATTGTGTACTGTCTGCACTGTTGGCACTTGTGTACATTATGTAGTCTTGGGTCTTTATTCTAGTCTAGTGTACTAGTATACAGTAGCACAATGGTTGTTTTGTTTCACAGTGCACTTGTATGTGCTGTCTATGACTATGTTTGAAATGTCAATAAAAGACCATTTGACTGATTCAAGCACAAAGACTCTGAGCTGACTTTAAAAAGCATTTGTACAGTAGGTTGTGATGTCTGTTTAATGGGTGAGCTGAGTTAGTTAACTTAGTAATGTGTCCAAATTTTGTCCAATATTTTTACTTTTTAAAAACTATGAAATATAAAATAACTGCACATTAATATTTGCAGAAGAATTTTGCACATTCATGGTGAGTTTGTTGACAGACAAATCTGGCTCATGTCTTGTTTTCTTCATACCTGCAGCATGTGTGGTTACTTATTGTTTTAGTAGATGATGAATTTGTTTCGAAGTGCAAGGCTTAATAGATAAGGATCAGTAACATCAACAGTGGGAAAAAATGCACCAAGGCATATCATTTACAGACTCAGTTATTTTTGACTGCCTTCACTTATTACCACATGGATGACTAATTATCTGATTGTATTACTTTGAGGATATGCTATTGCTTCTGTGGGCACAAATAGGTCAAAATACAGTGCAATAAACTAATTTAGCAATAATATAGCTACCCTTTAGTTACAACTAATATTTTACTACTTATAAATAGATAACAATATAACATTTATTACCTGTATTCTGTTAAGTGAGAATTCTGACACAGACCAAGCTTAATAAATGCACAGGTTAATAATGGACAAGCGCTTGCTACACACTACATTGTTTTAGAGAATCAGGATGTTTTGGAGAAAAGTCCTTTTGAATGAAAGCATCCTCACACCCAGGACTTCTTTGAAAACCTACATTTACAAATCTGCACTTTTCAGAGTGATCAGTGACTGATAAGACATAAGAACATTTTCGCTATAACTTTTAAAGATATTTTAGCACAAAAACAAAACATCACCCAAAGAAAACCATAGCTATGGTAAAACATAGTGT
This sequence comes from Clarias macrocephalus, assembly GCA_011419295.1. Classification (NCBI taxonomy): domain Eukaryota; kingdom Metazoa; phylum Chordata; class Actinopteri; order Siluriformes; family Clariidae; genus Clarias; species Clarias macrocephalus. The sequence continues at coordinate 230,656 of JAAGKR010000109.1, forward strand.
TGGTAGCATTGTCCTATGAGGCTTCTTCACTTCAACTGAGATTGGAGCTCTAGTCAAGATAGAGGGAACAATATTCAGACAAAACCTATTGGCTCCTTTTAGATAGTTGAAGATTACAAATTTAACCACAAAGGAATGCCTTATAAAAAAGAAGAAGTTCAGTGGTTTGTAATGAGTTTGTATTTTGAATTGACTTGTTGAGGACAGGACAGGAGATCTAAAGCAGTTTCTTCCAAAGAGGAGTAGAATACCATTGCTAAATCAAGATGTGCATCAAAGATGGTGGATACCTATCCGAAAGAGAGATTCATAAGTTTGATTATGATGCACATACATTGTGGCATTGTTTCAGCGTTGTTTATGCAATGTCATAGAAATTAATATCCAGAGTTGTATTAATTGTCTGGCTGAGATCTTGTATTCTTGATGTAAGAGTCAAAGCACTCCATAAAGTCTTCTAGAGCACATGCCAAAGACTTTCAATGGTGCTACAGTAGGTCTCTGTGGTCGTCAATACATGTGTGAAAAAAGATTCTTCATGCTTCCAGAACCACTCCTTCACAATTTTACTACATTTCTTATGTGAAATTTATAGTTTACCACTACTGTTGAACAGACTTGAATAAATGCTCTTTACCTCAAAACTCGCACCCTACACACATTACTCGCACACTCATTGCCACCTTCATACTCTCCCAATTACTGGTCATGCACATCTGTTACCAATCACACCTGCCACTATATAAGGAACTCTTCAGCTCTATGAAGTAATGCTCATTGAATTGTATTACTTGTATTGTATTATGGAAGTCACTTTTTTTTTTTTTTTTTTACTTTGTTACCTGGTTTTGCAAGTTAGAATTTTACATAGTGTCTTGTGGCTTGCTCTTCACCTGAATCTCTGCTTGTTTTTGACCCTGAATTGTTTCATGTTTTAGACAGTTTGCCTGTACTCCATAAGCTTTGGTGGCATTTGGCAACTACCCCTGCTGCATGACAAAATATTAATTCTTTGATTTATTTTCTCAATGTTTTACTAGTTACGTCTTCTTGTTGATAGTTTTTGGTTAAAAATGTGCTTCTTTTTACTGATAGAGCACTGAAGCGTACACAACATTTTGCATATGTACCAACTTTAGATCATTTTACTAAGGCTATAGTAGTATATTTAATTGATATTAATATTACAGGAAGAGTATTCTTGTTATAGAGGTACAATATGGCATGTTAAATGCAGACAAGGGACAAATTTAAGCAAAAAAAAGAATTAAATGTTTTTAAATACTGTATATTAGACTTTAAACAAAAGGAACTGATCCATTTTACTGTGCTGATTTTGAGCTGTTGTTGATTAACAGTGTTCAAAATGTAATGATTCACCTTTTTAAGGTACAGAGTACATGACCTTTTCTATAGGTTTCCTTTTGGGGCAGTGGTAGCTCAGCAGGTTAAGACTCATAGTTAGTCAGCAGAATTTTGCCAGTTCTAGCCTTGACTCTCCTGCTGTATGAGCCCTTCAACAAGGCCCTGTGCTCTAACCCCAATTTCATAAGCTGGAATATGTGGAGAAATTATTTCACTGTGCTGTCAAATATATTTGACATTTATCTTATTAACTTATCTTTAAATTGGTATTTAGTGCCTAGTCAATAGTGATGTAGTCTTGTTTGGGTGTGACGCTAGACACTGGAAATAGTACCTACTGTAGTACCTAGTGAAACACATTATTAATTTGTACCCAAGGTTTACACAAATTATAGGTGGAAAGTAAGAAGTAGCCGTCATTGCGTCACAGCTCTGTAGGGGTTTGTAAGAGGTTTATAAATACACTACAAGTGTACAAGTGTGTACAATGCACACTACATGTTTGCTTTGGTATGTTTCTGTTTGAAAGCTGATCAGCTTTAATGTAATCAGTCATAATATTATTTCAGGTTGAAGCCCACATACATGTCTGCCTGTCCTTCTGTATGACATAACTTATTAATGCAAAGAAATAAAATTTTGCATGGTTGAGTATCTTACACTTTTTGCCCAAAGTTGCCCATTCGTCGTCAGCCAAATACACTCCCTGTTCGGTAATCGGAGAGTGAATCACAGATGAGAAATCAAAAAAGTTTTGTCTTATTTTTGTTAAAATTCACTTATACCACTTCAGTGTTGTTATTTCAGCTGTGAACTATTAAGTAATCCCAGTAAAAAAATATTGGGTTTAGCTTTTCTGATTAATATCTATTAGCAGATATTTGTTTACACTGAGCAAGTAGCTTATTAGCAGATTATTTTAACTTAGGTTATTAAATCCGCCACATAACTGTTCACAACATTGCTTATATTCAACATTGTGATTTCACTTACCGTCTGGTGCAGGTTAAACTTCAGGCAGATACCTAAATACAGTACTGCTAAAGTTTCAATAAATTCTACCCAGCCGTCGATTTAAGACTCGCCCGCCCACAGATTGATACGTGCAATATGATGTCAAAACTTGTGGTTTATAATCTAGCACAAAACTGCTTATAACTTCACCTCTATTTAACTTTTTTTTTTCTGGTGCATGTTTAACTTCAGACAAATACAAAAGTACTTTAAGTTTCATTAAACTCTGTCCAGCCAGCATGATGCTGTGACAGAAGATTTTCTGAGACTGGTTTTTGGGTCCTCCAATCTACAGTATGAAACGCAAAGATATAATTGTAAGAGCTGTCTGACCAATGTACAGACAAAACCTTTCTTTTATTTATATAGATTAAGACTAAAGAATACTGGATAAGGGAATATGCTGTAACTGTAAATGTAAACATACAAATGTTATCTTATGGAAGCCTCACTACTTGCAATTAACTTAACTTCTGTGTATATTAAGGAATAAACACTAAATACCATCCATTTTAAACTTTTATGAGTAGTTCCATAGAATTCTTGTTGAAAGTGTTACTTTCTGGCAGAAAGTATTTTTATTAGCATTTGCAAAGGTCTGTCTCAATTCCCTATAAAACTACAGGAGTTTCGTTTAAACAGCATTTATTTTCCCAACAACAATTTTCCCTTGAGACAGCAAACTGGAAACTGTTTCTCCCTGATGTGCTTTTGTCCTCTTCCTCTTTAAAGTGCTGGATGTGTTTTCTCATGGCATCACACTAAAGGAAGGTGTCACAGAGCTCAGCAGGCTCCTGTGGAACAAAGAAGGAAATTTGTGACCCTCAGAAAATATCCAGCAGGCATGCATTAATTTATGAAGACATCACTGTATATTATTGCCTGGGGCTAAAAGCACTCTTTGACAGTGCTTTATATTGTGCAGGTGGGATAGTTGTGCATTGCATTCATCTTAGCCTGACCTGATTGCAGCACAGGTTTGAACTGCCCCGCCATGCAGATTTCCTCCTGTTTTTGGCGCACAATGCGCTGAATGGCCGGGGGCAGGCCACGGGGGTTACGGGAAAACACCAGGGCATAGCCGTCTTCACAGGTGCCATCATCTCTCAGTGTGCGGCATGCATAGGTGATAGCGTAGTTGTCATAATCCGTGTCGATGATCCAGTAGTTGTCACCTGTGTTGATGAAACATACTTATATGCATCTCTCTGGTTCTTAACGTGAGGTCTATGAATATCCAGGTTGGAAGTTGTAAAAATTCACTTTTAGATTTTATATATTTTAGAGTACAGTGCTGTTGATTAGTTGTCGATTCTGATTGGTCATTCACTTATTTTCTATAATAGCAGCTCTGACAGTAGTGTAGGCGCAAATCACAGTTTTTATTAACGCACTGATATGTAATAGTTTATCATTTCTATATAAACAGAAAAATCTATAGCATTGATTTGGTGAAGTTTTCTTTAATGGGATGTTTAGTACATTTTTTATTATTTTTTTAAGTTTCCAGTGTCAGTGTTTTACAATCATAAAGCTGGAACTTTACATTGTCAGATATATACAGAGGGGTTTACACTGAGATTTATTTTTTTATCAATTAAGGTTTTATTTATATTTTTATTTATTTATTTATTTATTAACTCCAAGAAGGGAGTAAATGAAATGAGGAAATGACTATAGGTCTAAAAAGTATGCTGAGCTTTGGTATAAGGGTTAAAAAAAAAAAAAATTTTTTTAACTTTTTTTTACTCTTTTGCTCTAAGTGTACACTCCAAAATGCTTTTTCTCCCCTTACTAATTCAGTCATTTCCTAAATAAAAAACAAACTAACTTAAAAATTATAAATAATAAACACACCGTTACTGCTTTGGGTTTCTGTAAGTAGAACCTCTATTGATGTACAGAAACAATGGCTCAAAAATATAATTACTGTATATAATGATACATATAAACATGTACCTATTTTTTACCTAAATTTATTTTAAAAAGCTGTACTTTAATAATAAGTCTATCTTAAGAATCTTAGGAAATATATATATTAGTGCAAATAATTAGACTTTTTAAAAAATATATGGTTGCTCAACAGTTTCCTAAAGGTTTCACTTAGAAATTTTTTTCAAAGTACGTTTTACATTTTAATGTGAACATTATCCCACCTCCACTAGACAGGTAGCTGGCCAGACCCTGGTAGTTCATGAACATCTTGCCAGGTGTGGATGGATCAGGCACCGTGTACTGGGCAGCCATGTCAGCACATACAACCCAGAATCTACACACACACACACACACACACACACACACACACACACACACACACACACACACACAAAAAAAAACAACAACAAAAAAAAAACAGTAGTAGCATTTTAGGTAATTAAGGCTGCATATTTTATTTTTTTACCACTTCCAGATCCTGACCAAATATTAGCTTCACATCCAAAATCTTAAAAGTTACACTCCGTGAGGCTTACATTCTCTACTCTATACACACAAGTTTTACTTTATGTACCAAACAACCCATAATAAATGCCCAGTAATATGTGTGAACATGAATAACTAGTGGGTTAATAATGCAGAGTTGATCAATTCAAAAACTGTTTAGCTGTCAAGATGCGTAAATTTTAATCTCTGTTGATTTGTTTTGTTTTACCCTGTCCTTACATTATTTCCTGTCTATGGTTTACACCTGTTCCCATTTTAAATGTCATCAGACGCCGTTATTTTATTGATTGCTTGATTGCTTGATTGATTTTGTTACACTTTGCATTAAAATTGTTATTCAAGATAATGCTTAAACACATTACTGTAAAATTTGCCAAAGACAAATAGTTAAAAATACACTTTACTATACTATAGACTATAGATGTGATTCTAATATCAAGTGCATATTAGTCCGATAATCATATTCAGTGTCATACCTGTGCTTCTTCAAATCTACTTATCTACTCAGCACCGACTCAACTCAATCGATATGCTTTTTTTCTGGTTGAGTTTATTTTGTTCCTCACCCACCCAAACAAAGTGACGCGACCCTTGGAAGATGCGGTCATAGTGCCATCTTCTTCAACAGTATACTCTGCAGAAATGTTGTCCTGCAAAAAGAGTCCTTCTGGATCTTTCTTCTGCTGGGCGTACCACTTTCCTGCATACTGACAAATCATATCAGCAAAAAGTCATAATCAACAATATCAGTATTGCAGTCTGACCTCTTATTGTGCCATTTAGTTATATAGTCAATTCCTAGACTTTGCCACAGCTGAAACATTAAAGGAACCTCTGACTGTCACATAGTACTAACACTGACACATCCTTCCATAAAGCACATAATACAAATTTCTTACAGAACGCTTCCAGATATCAATCATCATGTATACATCTCTCAGAGCCACTTATCCAAAATTAATCTACCCAGTCAGTTACCAGAGCTCCAAAATAGTCTTGTCCCCATACTCTGTTCTGTCGACTCACTTTTTTTGGATCAAAGTCCTGCTTAACAGTTAAGCTGTCCACCAAACACGAAGACCAGCAACGTTCAATGAAAGACAGGAAGACCACCATCAAGGTGAACTTGTAATAATCCATCCTACACAACAATGAGACAACAAATGCAATACTTATATCCTGCAACAACAATAATATTTTCCTAAGCAGGAGTTCAATCTCTATTGTATGCATTTTGGCAGTATAAATGTAACATACCTTTTTGGTCTCATTCTTTTCAAGTTAAGATAAAAGAAAACCGTTCTTACCTGTTGTGTTAACGTTGATCCGATATAGAGTTATAACTGCAGTAGGATCTCTCTCCACTTCTACCCCAAGTTTCAATACTGTATCTCTCTGGACCAGTGGTCTCTTTATACCAACTCAACAGAAGGGCTTATTAATGATTTTCACTTCTTATTACTAAATAAGGTGCTTAGTTTAATCCGGTTGTAAAAATCCTCTGTGTAATCTGGATTCTTGGTTGAACCCGCCCATCATGTCTGTAAAAACAAGTCAGGCTTTAGGTAACACCTTAAGCTGTACTGATGTAACAACAGCAACAACAAAATTATTCCTTGTGAGAATTAAAATAAGAGTACCTAAAAGAGAGCATATTATATATTTTATTTTGTGTTTATTAGATATTGATACATTTGTGTGATATACAAACTGGGGCAGTGGTGTGGTTGATTTTGTTGCATCTGATTAAAGTTGAGTGTATATTGAAAATAGCATGTTTAGAGGAAACATGTTACTGTAAAAATTCTAAAACGTCAAGCATCATATATCTAAATCTAGTTATTCCAACCAGCAACTCATCAATTTGAACTTTTTGCATTTGTTCCTTAACCAACTCCTTCTGTACATCTAATAATTTCTAGCAATATTTTAATATATATTAAAAATGTTCCATTTTATTTAAATGTTTTATATAAGTAAATGTTATGCTTTTTCTGATTAGCTTCACTGTTATGTGGTTTTCTTAAGGCCACACAGCTGTTTAGTCCCAATCCCTTGAGTTCTTATATTATACTATCTTCATTATTATCTTTACTAATATATTATCTTACACTATTATATTCTTATAGTAATGTGTTGGGCACCCAATTCCAGCACCACAAAAATTTCTTTCACCCAATTCCAGTAATTTCAAATCTCCCTTACTGTTCCTGGTGCTTGATGTGGGTCAATAATTTGTTTCCTTTCTGAAATGGTGCTTTTTTTGGCCAGGCATTTTAGAAATATAGTTTACAAATGATCTTGCTAGCAGTCATGAAATCCTTTAAGAAACAGATTAGCAAAAACAGACATTTACATGCCCAAGACATACTAATGTCTGAATTTTGTTTTAAACTACTGCATGTGCCACAAGCAGTTAAACATAATCAGGGGAGGGTCTTTTCTGTATCTTTAGAATCTGTATATCAGTCAATGCTTTGTTTAAATCTTGGAAAAAACAAAAACATATGACTGAACAAAACACTGTTAAAACCATAAAGTACCCAAAACAACTTAAAGTGCCAGTTAGATCTACAGGGCTCCATCTAGACATACTGTAGATCAATAGTCATGCCTATTTTCAGACAAGCGTTTACAGGATTAGCACAGTTATTTTTAGAGCACTTTCCTTGGAAAAGTTTCAAACAAGCGCAGAGTCACACCTGCTTTAGTCAGCATTTGTTATGTATGGCCTGTACCATTTTAAGAAAATTACTTGTGCTCTTAAAATTGCTCCTCATATACACTGCAATACCAAGCAATTTGCACACTCCTATTTTAATGGATCCCACAACATTTATTTCCCTCCAGGGTTGTTTTAATCATTGCTTGAGATCTAGTATTGATGACAGGAGAGTTAAAACAGTCTGTAAACTCTTCTTCAGCATATCCCAGAGAATTCCAGTGGAGTTCAGGACTCTATTGTGGGCAGTTCAATTATTTCATAATTTGAGCCCGATGGATCTTGGCAGTGTCATCCTGGGATATACAGTACAGACCAAAAGTTTGGACACACCTTCTCATTCAAAAAGTTTTAATTTGTATTATGGCAAGAAAAAAGCAGTTAAGTAAAGAAAAACGAGGGGCCATCATTACTTTAAGAAAAGTTGACCAGGTCAATGCCACACAGAGTTCTAGCAGCAGACACATCTCTAGAACAACTGTTAAGAGGAGACTGTGTGAATCAGGCCTTCATGGTAGAATATCTGCTAGGAAACCACTGCTAAGGACAGGCAACAAGCAGAAGAGACTTGTTTGGGCTAAAGAACACAATAAAGAACACAATAAAGAAAACTCTTTGAATGAGAAGGTGTGTCCAAACTTTTGGTCTGTACTGTACCTGTGCCATCAGGGAAGAAACGCTCCATAGATGTGATAACCTGGTCATTCAGTACAGTACATGCAGAATGTACATTTAGATGACCTAATTTTATTGCTACATCATGTTGCTGAGCCTAGAAATGACCAACTGAAGCAACTCCACAGTGTTGGTCACAAAACAGTCTGCATATGCTTGTACAGTGGACACTAAATATTATGGTTTCATTGCTTCATGCGCTTTCTTTCTTACCCTGACCATAACTCTGAAATAGGGTAAATCTGGGCTCATCAGGGCACATGACATTTTTTCCCAGTGATACAAAGTCTAATCTTTTTGCTCCCTAACAAATCCTAATGAAGCCGTTTATACCAATTAGCCTTAAAAAACAAGAGGTTTTATTATGTTCACACAACTGTTTGGTGACAATCCTGTGAGTTCTTGTCACACTGTGCATATGGGAATGTTCTTATTTTTATTATTAAACATAGCTGTGACTTCTACTGATTTCCTCACCTTGGTGCTGAAGTACAGTAACTGCTTAGAACAACTGTTTCAGAGAGCACAAGCGTACCTGGTCACTAGGTAGGGTGATGCAACAGAACACAGCAGGAGACACTCAATAATTTATCCTACTAAAAAAAAAAAACAAGGAGAGATAAAAAAAAAAATGCCATGGCAAAAACCAAGTGAGAAGCAGTCAGTGTCCAACAGTTTTGCTCTACCAACAGTATCACTTATGCTTTCCTGTCTCTATCTCAAAGTATCATAAGAAGAAGATGACGCTCCTCACAATGCTCCACAACTCAGCCTATCACTCTCCTAGGGCTCACCAGTCAGGAAACTTGAACATTCTCTCAGCCTCTCCATCTCTCTTGTCCACAGCAATTTCCACAAATACTGTCTGGGACAGGCTAGATGACCTAAGTCACACTTTCTTCTACACTGGAAAGGTCACTGCAATACTGCACATTTTCTTCCTCTCTCTCTCTCTCTCTCTCTCTCTCTCTCTCTCTCTCTCTGTCTCTCCTGAAATTGATCTCAGACTTGAATGCTACTCCAATCCCTAGGTAGATGATCATGTGGAGCTCCACTTCATATCAACCCTGGATCTGACAAAAAGCTATTGGTATGTGGCGCTCCCTTCTGAAGCAAGACTTAAAACTGCATTGCAGTTGCACCACTGGCAGTACAGGGTTATCTGAGACAGGCTCCAAGTGGCAGCTGTGACTTTCTAACGCTTAATGAACATTGTCCTATGCTTCCACTACTAGTTTGCTGCAGCATGCTTGGACTTCAACTATCTGGCCTGACCATCTCATCCACCTTAAAAAATATCCTCTGGGACTTTGGGAAGCTGGGTGCACAGTAAATCCATAAAAATGCCATCTGGGGATGTAGTGTATCTATTGGTCCTGGGCTTCAAGAAAAAAATCTTAGAAATCAGGTATGTGCATTCTTGGAGTTGGTGCCAAGGTTCCAATTCATGCCAAACTTCTAATCTATAGCTCCTCTCCTCTCAGATCTCATAGAGATAGAGTCGGAAAAGGTGTGGTGGACAGTGACTGCTGAGTGAGTATTCCAGGATGTGAAGTGGGTTCTCACCAGTGCCCCAGTCTTCAGGAAACTGGCCGTCAAACAGCCATTTTACTGTTAAATTGGCACCTCTGAGACAGGTCAGGACACAGTACTATGACAAGTATTTGGTGGTGAAGAGCATCCAATGGCCTATATAAGCAGAAAACTCACATAACAAAAACCAGGCGAGGAGTCTCTTCTCCACCAAGAATGCCACAGGAGCTTTTCTTCCCTATCTAAAAAACTCCTCACTATGCACAAAAACCGAACTGGCACTCCCAAGGGTTTGCAGCTCACCCTGACTCAGCCTCCTTCACCCTCTATTAATACCCATATTATTTTTTTCCATCATTTTCCAGTTTGGTGTCATTCCACAGCTTCTTATTGGTTCTTAATTGTCAATTAAAATGATACAATTCCTGAAAGTAATTCAAAATCACGTTAGGCTACTGTATGTTTGAAATGCTCATCAGCCATATATACAATAGCCAAGTTTGCATACAGCACTTCTGTAGCTTATATTAACGATGCTAAAATACTACCAAAAATGGCATACCTCACAAAGAGCTAAAAATGATTAAACATTGAAAGAGAGACTCCTAAGCATGGTGTATGCTAAATATTTCACTAATATATAATTTAAATAATTAAGTCTTTTGATCTTGACAATCAGAATATCAGTGTAATCAGTAAATCTAACATCAACTCTAGTACAGTGCTAAACTGGCTGCTATTAACTTCTTTCATGTTTGAGCTACATCAACCTTGTAGCTCTATTGCAAAATTGAAAAAGCAAACTTCAGACACTAATTATGAATTGAATGAAATTAGAGGACTTGTTCAACTGACTAAATATTGGTAAAGAGGGAACTATGTAAATTAATATTTTTTGTTTTCAATCAGTATCTCAACTAAGGGTTTCCCATAACTTGTGTGATCCACTGTGTTTCCAGTGCGTGGGATTATATAATCTTAATCCCCTTTTACATCCTTCCTCTTAGCTTGCATCCATAACAGTGCTGTTTGTTGTATTTAGCCTCCTTCTCTGTGCTGGCTAATCCCCATACACACTGGACCATGTGATTGGAACTGGACTTCAGACAGGCTGCTCCAGCTCACATGATTCAGAGCTGAGCGCTTTGGGGTAACTGCTGATCAAGCACACGTTCCCACGGGCACAGAATGTCTTCTAGGGCTGAGGCTATTACTATGTTTGCACCTCTGTATCCATATGATAAAAGCTGTTTGCTCCAGAACCATAGTGGGTTGAAAGGGTTCTCTTTTGTGTGGAATTGTTCCAGTAAGGCACAAGTGGGCCTCATTTATCAAGCTGCTACAAACAAAAGTATTCACAAATCCTTCACAGTAGCATTTACACAGGAAAATTTGTGGGGGAAAAAAAACAGTTTATTGCGACACAAACTGTAGAGGTCATTTGGGAATAATAAAAATATCTTTTAAGGAAATGCATTGATGTGAACCTTGACTGACGTGGCTTCAAAAACCTATGATTGGTGATGAGTTGCTGTGATTATACTGTACATACAGTGGTGTGATTTTTTTGTTGTTGTATGTTTCACTCACTCACTCATCATCTATACTGCTTTATCCTGTATTCAGCGTCGCGGGGGCCTGGAGTCTATCCCAGGAGACTAACGGGCACAAGGTGGGGTACACCCTGGACAGGATGCCAATCCATTGCAGGGCACACAAATGTACATATTCACACACTACAGGCAATTTGGGAACGCCAATTAGCCTAATCTGCATGTCTTTGGACTTTGGGAGGAAACCCACTAAGCACGGGGAGAACATGCAAACTGCACGTACACAGAGACGGGAATCAAGCCTGGCCGGGAATCGAACCCGCAGCCTGGAGGTGCAAGTCGACAGTGCTAACCACTACACCACTGTGCTGCCTTTTTTCATTTTTGTCACACTTAAATTATTGAGATCAACAAACTAATTTAACATTATATAAAAATAACCCAAGTAAATACAAAATGCAGTTTTTAAATGATGTATTCTTTTGCTAAGGGAAAAAAGACGACCAAACCTGCCTGGCCCTATGTAAAAAAAGTACAGTATGTGCCAAAATATACAATACTGAACTGAATAGACGAATAATATTATCTTGTCATCTGTGAGTTAACATACACACTATTAACATGTTGATTTACCACGGTATTTTTAATGTTAGTGTTCAAAATGTGTGTGTGCACATCGCGTCGCTGTAGACAGTGTTCACATTGTTCACACAGATTCCAGGACCAAAGAGAGTCTGCCAGATGGCTAAATGTAAATGTAAAATGCCACACCATCTGATTTAAGTTCAGGCTTTGACTAGGCCAAAGCAAAACCTTAAATTATTTATTTAGTTTTTTTAAGCCATTCAGAATGTGGACTTGCTCATGTGTTTTAAATTTTAGATTTTGAATCATTGATCTGCTGCAACACCCAAAAGTGCTTAAGCTTGAGGTCATGAACTGATGGCCAGACATTATAATTTAGGATTTTCTGGAAGAGAACAGAATTCATGGATCCATCAATTATGACAAGTCATCCAGGTCCTGAAGCTGCAAATCCGCAGACCATCACACTACCACCATCATGTTTGACTGTTGGTATGATATCCTTTTTATGAACACCTGCGTTACTTTTATGCAAGATGTAATGGCGTTCTCTTCTTCCAAAAAGTTCAACTTCTGTCTCATCAGTACACCAGATATTTGCCCAAAAGCCTTTGGGGTAATCAAGTTGTTTTTGTTTTGGCAAATGTGAGAGAAAGCTTTGTGGTCTTTTAAGTCAGCAGTGGCTTTGGACTTGGAACTGTCCCATGGGTGCCATTTTGCCCAGTTTTCTTGTTGAATCATGAACACTGACCTTAACTGAGGCCTGCAGTTCCTTAGATGTTATTCTGGATTCTTTTATGAGCTTCTGGATGAGTCGTTGTTGAGCTCTTGGAGTAATTTTGGTAGGCCGGTCACTCCTGGGAATGGTTACCACTGTTCTACGTTTTCTCCATTTGAGGATAATGACTCTCTGAGATTTATGCTTTAATAAGCTACAAAGCACTGCACAACCAGCATGGTAGAATATAGTAGTTATCATTATCATTTAATCTGACTAGAATATGTTATCCCATCCCATACAGTGTGACAAATACAAATAATAATCGTAAAGTTCTACTGGAAACGCACAGTTTAAACTCAGCCTTAGAAGAACAAAAAGAAATAGCAGTGAAATACTGACTTTTCACAGGTGAAAGTGTCAGTGAGTAATGTTTAGAGCCCACCAGTGGGCTCTAAACATTGCATGTAGGTATTTCCTATTGAAATTAGACTTGACCTGTTTGACTTGTTTGGCTTGACTTGTTTTTCACTGTGTCTGTATGACCTCAGATGGACCTTTTAAAATTATGGGGAGTAGCGTAGCAGTGCTGTTCATGCTCGGATTGTTGTGAATTTTTGTGGTCATCTCTGTTGTTTGTACCGCACATTTCTCTTTCTCAAGTTTCCAAGAATATGCTATGATACAGAATTCTGTGAAGAGTCATGATCTTCTGTGGCCTTTTCTCCTTGTGGGAGGTGTTAATAATTGTCTTCTGGACAGCTAAGTCAGCATGAGTCTTCCCTATGATTGTTGTTGCAGGGATTGAACTAGACCAAACGATACACAGTATTTATACTGTATAGTCATGAATAGTCATTTGTGACTAATAGTCATAGTAAATGAATTGTCATTTACTCAACTCAAAATTAAATATTCAAATATTTTGAGTTACTGGATTTTTATTTTCATGAGCTGTAATCTGTAATCATCAAAATGAAAAACTTGAAATATTTAACTTGACCTGTAATGGATCTAGAATATACTGTATATGAGAGAATTCACTTTATAAATTCAATTACCAAAAAAATAATAATAATAAAATAAAAAAATAATAATTATTATTATTTTTTATGGGAATTAGAGAGATACTGTTTGAATGTTTGGTTGGAGCACTAAAATAAACTGAGAATTACACAGTTTCTGACAAACAGAACAGAGAATATAGTACTGACTGTACATGTTAGTTAACTAAGTAAATAAGAATTAAAAAAATACTAAGGTAAGTAAAGCCGTTGCAATGCATGTGATCATAAGGCGACTGTCCTAATCATGTACTGGAATTTATAAAAATATGTTAAAAATTCAAGAATAAAAAGCTCTATGATTTTAATAAATAGCCAAAAATTATTCTACACTTGCAATGAACAAGACTAATACTATTAGAATAGTTGGAGAGTGCTCAGGTTATGATCATACAAAAACATTTATATGGTTTGTTTAAGAAAATTAAAAGGTAGCATATTTGTAAAAAAAAAAAAAAAATTATAAATAGGAGTGGTTGCTGAGCAAAAAGGGAGGCTTTTAGATTCACATAGCTACAGTAAAGTAATAATGTGTTAAATAAATAAGCACTCATGAACCAAAAGAAGGCAAAAACTACCCCATTCATAAAAAAAATCTCTTCTCCCAGAGTGCAACACAACTAACTTCAACTTGCTCCTTCTAGGCTATAAATCACAGCATGGCGTATCAACACACCTGCTCACACAACAGAAGCCTGGCAGAACTCTCAGGTCATTAGGAAATCAGTCATGCTGAAGAAACAGCATAGAGAAGTGGCTTTTAGCTTTTTAAGCTGGGATGGATCCAACCGTAGACATTTAAACCTGACGAACTCTATTACTTCCTGTGTCAGCTTGATGCCATGCGAGTTATTACTACTGTGCAAGAACCCAAACGTATAACATGACTTTTCAACTTTGTTCTTCATGTGATTAGTAATGATTAATGGTATTGAATCAAGGACAAAATATAGAAATTGCTATGGGGAACAACTGAAGAATGTGTGGACATATTTCTTGACGGATAATCACAGCAAATATCCTTTAAAAATCTGACCATTTTATGATCAAAAGTTGTATGAAAAAGTGCAAGGTGAGGAGTCTTCATATTGACATTTGTTTACTATTTCCATGAGCACCTGTAACGATGTGGTCTGTCAATAAAATATATTAATAAAAGACAATAATAATAATAATAATAATAATAATAATAATAATAATAATAATAATAATAACAACAGATATAAAAAAGAGACTGTGCCCACCTTGCAACTGTACATTTTCTTTTATTGACTGGCCACATCGTTACAGGCTTTCGGGACTACGAAAACGTATTGACTATTTCTGAATTTCACTAATGATTGAGGAGTGCATATGCTTTGAGGATTGTGCAGTGAGGATCGTATATGCTTTATCAAATAAAAAAAAGTGAAGGGGAAAGTTTGGGGCTGTGTTTCTGCCATAATTTATGCAGAAATCAATTAAAATTTATTACTTTGGTATTCATTTACTCATTGTTTTATTCAGTCTAAATAGATTCATTTTAATGATAGATATTTGTCACAGTATTGAATGAGCTGTACTAGAACGTACTGTATACTGGTTGATGTTATTTACTCAAAATTTGTATGATGAACTGTCCTTCATAAATGTACCGTAATGCTTCTGCACAATACATACTCCATATTAGTTTACTGGATGAATATGTACAGTACACACTGTTGCATACCAAAATAATATTAACGAAATATATATGTAAAAAAAAAACACAACCTTAGGTGGTAGATAGAAAACATAACACAGAAACATCAACCTTGTAAAATTTATTTGTAACATACTTCATACATATTTCACAAGACGTACTTCAGTGACCCTGAACCAGAACTGATTAGTTTGAGACATGTCACAAAGTTCTATTATTATGCCTCATGTTCTGTAATATGGTAACAACAATCTGGCAACAACCAATAAGGCGTCATAATGTCACCGCACCAGCCAGTTGGAACAGTGGGCATGCCCGGTCTGTCTACAGATCCAACTATCACAAAGCCTCAGACATGCAGCCTGTTCTGTAAATCCTGTCAGTGATGCCTGAAAACTGCATTCTGCTGCCTCCACTCGGCCACTTCATGCATGGAACTCTGACTCCCCCTGTAGTTTGTGTACAAATCTGTTTTCATTATCCTTATAGAAAGTAAAAAATCTTTAAAAAATGTTTTGGGTATTTTTCATGGAGATGGAATCCTTCTGTACTGCAGCTCACCAACACATTTACAGTGCAGCACAAGTGTCATGTGTTGGTGAGCTGCAGTACAGAAGGATTCCATCTCCATGATTCCAAGTAAACAAACAAGCAAACAAGATGTTATTTACATACAAAAATATGTCGGCTACTTTCACCTTGGTAATAAATACCCAATTATAAACAAAACTGCCTCCTGGCATTCTGGCTATCATTATCTACTTAGCAAACTGCAATAACCGAATGTTGACCTAATTTTTCTATTAAGTAACATTAATAGTAACCTGAAAAAAAAAATTATTAGCTAACTGGACCTGATTGCAATATAGAACGATCCAGGATCATTACATGAACTGCCTCACATTCTTATGTTCACTCATGGCCAAACTTTTATGGTGTCATCTCATAAGTTTAAGGTGCATTTTTATAAGGGTTATATTTTGTTTTAGATTATTTTATTTTGGCAATTATTATTATTATTATTATTATTATTATTATTATTATTATTATTATTATTATTATTATTATTATTATTAACTATAATGCTTTTAACCATTGTTTTAAAAAATGTGTTCAACCACATTTATAAATAAAAGTCACATGTTTGCTTTGCTTATTAACAGGCTTTGTGTTCACTGCAGCTCACTAAAGGCTAATAATGTGGTAGTAATCCTCCTGACCTTTTGCTTAAGATGTTTACCCATTCTTAATATAGCCTGCATACTTCAGATTTTAAATGAGGGATTATTGATTATTGATCATTTTTAGCTTAACTTTTATTTACACTCCAGGTATATAACTTGAGGAAGAGGCACATCAAATATTGAAGTGTGCTTATTTATTCATCCATTTAATAATCCGTTCCTTTCATTTTGTATGTACGCAGAGAAGAATACTATCCATAGTACACTGTGCATTGACAATGGAGTAAATGTGGACATGATTCTTATTTCCTTCAGAGAGGAGAGGACAAGGGTGCTGAGATAATCAGCTAGTGGCCAGGCTGAATAGGGCTTAGGCATGAGCAGTGCGCCTTTAATAAGAACATAAAGAGCTTGCAGTGCAAAGGCCTGGGAGAGGAGACGATAGGCAAATCCAACATTTTTAATGTACGGCAATTGATTAATGAGGGTGGTTTGAATCGACAAGTTTTTCCACAGTGACTGTTTTCTGTTACCGCAGAGAAGATAGACTTTAGAGGATAAAGATACTCTGTTGAGAAAGTGGACACCAGCTTTGCTGCTGATCACCTGATCAGTTTTGCATGGGCAGATCCTTGTTCACCTTCAACACTACAAGGGAAACACCTTGCTGATGGTTGGTGTAGACGGCCCTGCTGCAGCATTTTTTTTTGTTTGTTTTTACCATCACAGCTTTGTAATTATGCATGTCAGTATATAGCGCTTTTCATTCAAGACCAGATTTGAGCCTTGTTTGAACCTTTTGTGGTGCTTACAAAGTGAAGATGAGTGTCAAAAAAGAAGATGTGGAGAAGTTTCTAGATGGAAACCCAAATTTCTCGAAAAGCTACTTTGCAAAAAAGCTTAAACCTGGAACTGTGGCATCCATGACAGGAGTCCCAGAGTCCAAAGTGGATTTGGACTCCTTTGAGATGGTGTGTCAGGTGGAGGAAGGTGCAATATTCTTCGATTTGATCAAAGACATGCAAGAGAACGTCAACATGGAGAAGGTGATCTTCAAAATCCTGAGGCGACTCAGTGCTCTGATCCATGCGGACCAATGCAGTCTTTTCATGTACAGGCAGAGGAACGGCATAGCCGAATTGGCGACACGACTCTTCAATGTCAATGCTTCATCAAAGTTGGAAGACTGTGTGGTTCCACCTGACTCAGAGATTGTCTTTCCTCTTGATATCGGAATAGTTGGTCATGTTGCCCAATCTAAAAAAAACATCAATGTCAAGGATGTTAAAGAGGTAAGATGGATATTGCAATCTTTAAATGGAACACCATGATGTAGGCGGCTGTATTTTTTCTATTACATTTTAAATAAAAAATACTGAAGCACCAATGACCATAATGCTTGTACATATAGGTACTGTAGTAGATGCACAATTTAGACCTGCAAAATCCTCTTGACATAATCCATTTATTTCAATATGTCATGACCCTTTCTGGCTTGGGGATTATTTTACTAGTGGCATTTTGTCTGTCAGCAAAATAAAATAAAAAAAATTAAGTAGATCAAGTAAGGTTATTTTTTGTACTATTTAATCTTAAATATAAAATTAATTTCTTTTCAAACTGGTCATTATAAATGTCCTACAAAATAAATAATCTTCATTAACAGCATTTTCATTAATGACACAAGTTAAATATTTATGTATTAAAGACTATGAATAAAAAGGAAATTTACTGATTTAAAAAATCCTCTCAATTCCAGAATAGCTACTTCAGTACATTTGTTGACGAGCTGACAGAATACACCACCCGCAACATCTTGGCTACCCCCATCATGAACGGCAAAGATGTGGTGGCGGTCATCATGGCAGTCAATAAAAATAATGGACCTCATTTCACAGATGAGGATGAGGATGTGAGTATAGAAAATCTTAAATGCATATTTTTTCTTGACCTATATACATTTTTTAAAGTGTTAGATTGGTCACTTGCTGTCTAACCCTGGATTGCTAAACGTAATTATCAAAGTAGTTTAAGGTTCTACAGAACTGCCTGAGAGCCAGTGTTAGGCCTTCACCAAAGCCCTTACTACGATGTCTTTGTCTTTCTATCACAGCTTTTTTTAAAGTATCTAAAAGTTGGCACACTGAACTTAAAGATTTATCACCTGAGCTACCTGCACAACTGTGAGACACGTAAAGGCCAGGTGAGTATGTATCATATGAAATTTAACAGCATGATGTTAATATTGTGATAAATTATGTCAAAATACACATATCTAACATGGCATAGACATATTATCTTTTAAGGGCACTTTTGGATATTTTATTAAATAAAAAAAATACAAACTATGGAAAAAGGAACCATGTGTTTTAAATGTGTTAGATCACTATAGTCAAAAACTATGATGCATATCATAAATTGGTGAAATGTCTTAAAATATTGCAATATGAGTTTTTTGTGGTATGTTTTGTGTACAGCTGCTTTTGTGGTCCGCTAACAAAGTGTTTGAAGAGCTAACGGATATTGAGCGTCAGTTTCACAAAGCTTTGTATACAGTGCGCGCGTACCTCAACTGTGACCGCTACTCTGTTGGTCTGCTGGACATGACCAAGGAAAAGGTGTGTCCAAAAAATACCATATATAAAGTGGCCAAATGCAACTACCTTCAAATTCCCAACTCTCCACAAGTGATGTTTCCCACAAGTGATGAAGTTTATGTACTCGGCATCTTTCCATATCCCCCTGATTAATAAAAAAATCCTACATACATTTCTTGAAGGTCGGACTATCGACCATGAGCTTGAGCTCACAAACTATTTCGTCTAATATGTTGGATTTCCTGTTACCAAAAATTAAGCTGATATAAATGAACACATACTCGTTCAATACATGACTTGTGTCTGATCGTTTTTTCTCATGTGGTGTTGCACAGGAGTTCTTTGATGTCTGGCCCGTGTTAATGGGAGAACAACCACCATACTCTGGTCCTGTCACTCCAGACGGCAGGGTAGGTGATTTATCGACTCTGATGTTTCACTTTTGGGCATATTAATAAATACGGAGCTCATGTGTTCATGTGTGCTCATGCAGGAAATCAATTTCTACAAAGTCATCGACTACATTTTGCATGGAAAGGAAGACATTAAAGTCATACCGTAAGTTTTGCCTTTATTACAATTAAGGATCACTGTACATTACAACACAAATTATTTTATTATAGCAGGATACCACAAAATAGATACTACATAATATAGAAATGGCAATATGTAGTAATTATAAATCAATCACATCCCTTTCATCTATTTATGTCCAATGTTGTAAAAGTCTACTAGACACAGTAGTTTCAGTTACCATTTGTCGTATAACAGCCAAAAAAGTGCAACTTTTTATATAGAAGAGATTTAAAGATGAAAATGTCCTAACACTACGCTGTCATTCTGTTACATTTTATGCTTACAAAGTGCTGACAATGGGGATTTATTTCATAAATGCTAAATAAATAATATGCTTTTTAATCAGTTTATGTGTCTGTGGTGCATGTGCCTGTTAATTAGCTGTTGCTATAGAAAGGATAACAACATACAGTATTAGAACATATTAGAATTTTCTAAAGCACAAGAATACAAACCCATACTTTAGGAACTGCTCTAATAGAAAATTAACACCTTTTTTAAACAAATGATAAATGATTATTATTGTTACAGAAATCCACCTGCAGACCACTGGGCACTGGCGAGCGGACTACCCACCTACGTAGCAGAAAGTGGCTTTGTACGTGTAGCCCTTCTTTTGCATTTTTTTTCTATTAATATAATTAATACAAAAAATTTTATTAAAACTGGAAGCCATATTTCATTTTGTTTTATTTTCTCCACTGCTTTAGATCTGCAATATCATGAATGCACCAGCAGAAGACATGTTCAAATTTCAGGTAGACATTTCACTTTTTAAAATAGCTAAATCAGGAGGCTCTTCAGTGGGACAGCTGTATATTCACAATCAGATGTATAGTTTTAGCATTATAAAATCTGGTTGTCAGTGATTTTTTCAGTGAAGCATTACAGCATTGTGTACTGGGGTGGGTAGAATTATGTTACTCCTTACCTT
Source organism: Clarias macrocephalus (assembly GCA_011419295.1). NCBI lineage: Eukaryota > Metazoa > Chordata > Actinopteri > Siluriformes > Clariidae > Clarias > Clarias macrocephalus. The sequence goes on from JAAGKR010000109.1 coordinate 251,299, forward strand.
GTCAGTTTCTCCTGATAGTAAAACAATCATGGCAGTCTATGAGCTCATGTGGAGAAGGGCAATTTGTTTGCAAGTGTTCAGCATGAGATGTAACATGAGCAGCAGTCTGAAGCCATGGTGGCTTTATGTTTTTCAAAGTGAATTTGTACTAGCCATCACCCTCCTGGTCTGTACTTGTCGTTTAATAAGGGAAAGCTAGCTAGTGGGAGGGAGTTGACAAATTGATCAAACATTGACCAAAGTGGTAGTATCAAGTTTGTGATGTTAAAGCTATTAGATCAACTGGTCTTGCCATCATTCAGCACCGTCTGCCCTTGTTTTTCCAATTCATCTCAAAAGATATCTAAGAGGTATTAACCCTTTCGGTCACAGATTGGTGGTTGTTAAGCAGTTAGTGACATTCGGCTAGTGGGTGAGATTTAGAAAAGGCTAAACTGAAAGAAAAACTAATTAACAGTGCCAAGTCTCCAATACCAAGCATGCACTTCTATCTTTGTGCTGTAGAACGAGGCACTTGATGACAGTGGCTGGACCATTAAAAATGTGTTGTCTCTGCCAATCGTCAACAAAAAGGAAGAAATTATGGGAGTGGCAACTTTCTATAACAGGAAGGATGGCAAGCCATTCGATGAACAGGATGAACAACTAATGGAGGTACATTGCTACATTTCTAAACTTGGAAAACCACCACATTGTTAGTAACTAACTACTTGTTTGCTATTTAAACACAAGTCTTAATTATCATTTATAATAAAAATGTTCATTTCAAAGGCTTTGACACAATTTCTGGGCTGGTCGGCACTCAACACAGACACCTATGACAAGATGAATAAACTGGAGAACAGAAAAGACATTGCCCAAGACATGGTGCTGTACCATGTAAAGTGTCGAGATGATGAGATTCAGAATATCCTTGTAAGTCTTAGGTGCAAATTATTGAGTCACAAAAATAATAATAACAGATAATTCTGGAAAATAGATGATGACATTATAGTAAATATTTTGTTTTTGTTTGTTTCCCCCCCCCCCCAGAAAACCAGGGAATATTTTGGAAAAGAACCAAAAGAATGTGAAGAAGATGAACTTCGGCAAATCCTGGTACAGTATATACGTATTATAAGTTCGGTAACGATATCACCACCAACCTAACACGTTTTATTTGCATAACAAAACCTAAGATGCTGTTGTAAACAATATTCATGCACCAACAATACCAGAGCATATCCAGTTGGCTGCTAGTTAATGATGAGGAGCAGGATTATCATAATTAAACTGGATGTTAGACTAAGAAACAAAACAAACTTGCAACTTGGTGTATGTTTTGGGTTGGAGCAACCACTGAGCGCATGACCAGGAAGGCTGTCTTTTAGGCCTCTAGCAAGGGTCTGACTGTTAGGCTTGGGCTAAGGCCTGGAGCAGAAAAGGCTATCTCTTTGGCCTCTGGTGGAGACCTAGCCGGAACAGATGTGGCCACTTTGTGGGCCTTTGATTGGAGCCTGACTAGGACAGGGAATCACCAAAATTAGGTGTTTCACAGGGGCTGGCTGAGGCTGGACTGAGCAAAACAGGGTTAATCCCAGGACGAAATTTCAGATGAGCAGGGGATGGCTTTGGCAGACCTGGACTATGGTCAGGTATGGTGGTACAGGGCATGGTTTGGGGCAGTAGGACATGGCTTAAGTGGAGCAGGATTTGGCTGGAACACAGCTTAACATTACTGAAACAGGGTCTGGCATTGATGGGTTGGGACAGGACCTTGTTGGGGCAGGCCATGGATGGCATTGTTGGGACAGGTCACCAGGTTGACTTCCACAGAGTTTTGTGTGAATTGAGTGAAGAGTGTGCTGTTAACTTTCTGTTGGAATTTGTTGAAGGAAGCCTCTCTCGACACCCTGGTGCTCTGGACTGTTAGCCTTCTACGGGCGAGCATTGCAAGGAGCTGGCCTGTTGGCTTTATCCTGAACATTCTGGCACTCTGTGCTGTCAACTTACTATTGGAGCACAGTGCAGGAACGTACCCTGTCAGGACCCTGTCAGGAACGTACCCTTATCCGGGGCATCCTGGTGCTCTGTCCTACTGGCCCTCCTTTGAGACTGGATGTTGCATTGAAAGCCAGGCCAACATGTACTGGATCTTTTACCTCAGCCTGAATTTATGATCTACTAGGTCCCCCCAGTTTGCCTGGCACTTCAGCTAGAGGTTTGCAAGTGTTCAGCTGCTCTGAGATATAACATGAGCAGCAGTCTGAAGCCATGGTGACTTTATGTTTTTCAAAGTGAATTTGCTCTAGCCATTACCCTCCTGGTCTGAACTCACTCACTCACCATCTATACCGCTTAATCCTGTATTCAGGGTCACGGGGAGCCTGGAGCCTATCCCAGGAGACTTAGGGCACGAGGCAGGATACACCCTGGACAGGGTGCCAATCCATCGCAGGGCACACAGACATACACACATACACTCACTCATTCACACACTATGGGCAATTTGGGAACACCAATTAACCTAACCTACATGTCTTTGGAATGTGGGAGGAAACCGGAGTACCCGGAGGAAACCCACCATGCACGGGGAAAACATGCAAACTCCATGCACACAGAGACGGGAATCGAGTCTGGCCGGGGATCAAACCCGGACCCTGGAGGTGCAAGGCGACAGTGCTAACCACTACACCACCGTGCCGCCTGGTCTAAACTCATCATTTAATAAGGAAAAGCTAGCTAGTGGGAGGGAGTTGGCAAATTGACCAAACATTGACCAACATGGTAGTATCAAGTTTGTGGTGTTAAAGCTATTAATTAGATCAACTAAAAATATCTAAGAGGTATTAACCCTTACGGTCACAGATTGGTGGTTGTTAAGCAGTTAGTGACATTCGGCTAGTGGGTGGGATTTAGAAAAGGCTAAACTAAAAAAAAAACTAATTAACAGTACCAAGTCTCCAATACCAATGGGGGAACTTGAACTCATTGTATGGGAAAGGAATGGCTGTGCAACCCACTAGCTGTGCAAGGTGAACAGAATCAAATGCCCGGACTCTAATCTTGGTGACACATTCTGAATTAGGATTAACTACATCTATTTGTGGGTCTTGCGGTCTGTCATGCATTGATGAAGAACTGGACTTGGCAAATCTTTATTAAAGATAGCATAGTATAGCATCTAGTGGATAACAGAACTAACAGTGAACTGAAAGATCTGACAAGATAATGCCAGACAAAAAACATTTTAAAACAGAGTATTTAAATGCACCTAAATCCAATAAAAAACGCGAACAGGCAGTTTCATAATAAGAGTCCCACAAAACCTGAAATGAAAAATGCTGCACAGCACTCAGAGATAAACTGTGACATTGCCGCACTCAAATGATAAGGCATACAATTATTTAATCCAAATACACAAAAAGCATAACATTTTAGTAAATTGCTTTTAGTGAGCGTTATAGCTGATTTCATTTATAGACACCTAACTGTTTTCTTCTATGTCTCATATCTCTTCATGTAGAAAAAAGAACTTCCAGGAAGAAATAAATTTGAGATATATGAGTTCCACTTTTGCGACTTTGACTGCTCAGAGCTGGAATTGGTGATGTGTGGCATCCAAATGTACTATGAAGTCGGTGTTGTGAAGAAGTTTCAGGTCCCTCAGGAGGTCAGTATTCCTGCCAATTAGCAGTGGTGGATAAAGTTCTTGTTTTGTTATTAAGTGAATATGAGGAGATTTATGATGTGTTAAATGGGAGATATTTCATGACCAATATTCCAACCTTGTGTACCTAAAAGTAAGGCCTGTTTAGTGTTTGGGATATTTACTGTTAGGAGTAATTTAAGTGTAGCATGAAGTCTTGCTGCTCCAATGCTGATTTCACAGATTTTCCTTTACTTTGGCCAAAGTGAAGGAAAAAAATCCACCTCATCACTAGAGTTTAAACAAACTTCATTGCATCATCTGTGTCAGTCCTCATAATAAAATCTGAAGAGCAAATTTCAAGTTTGGTTAGTTGACTGATTTTAAATGTATTATAATTTTTGAGTGCACAATCTTTAAACTAATTTTATATTAGCATAACAAAGGACTTTTGCCTGCAACC